>JAZKJV010005416.1:0-448781 GCA_037367405.1 Ottelia alismoides
TCAAGCAACAATTACCCACAATGTGAAAATAAGCAATGAATAGTCAAAAAATGTGAGGGCACAATTTTATTATACTCTACAAAAGGAAATGTATAGCATGTAGAGATCGATCTACAAAGAATAAAACTACGTAGCCTATGATTATTGCTTGTCTTTAAATCTTTTTATGTGGGTTTTTTTAATTTTTTAATTAAATTAATAGCTAATATATATAATAGTAATATATATATATATATAATATAAATATACATTTAGGTAAGGATATAAGAGAAAAAGAGAAAATCAACTACAAACAAGAATATCATATATATATAGTTTTTAATTTTGCAAAATTTTAATATCTTTTTATTTTTCTTATTTTATGAAAATAAAATGAAAATATATTTTATATAGAATATGTATTAGTCCATAACATAAGTCTCTCTCTTTATATATAAATAAATATAGTATATGATATCTATACATAGTCCAAAAATACAGGGAAAATAATTTTTATGCCTTTTATATTTTCTCATGTTTTTGTGATTTTTCTAGAATTTTTGCAAATTTTCACGTATTTTTAAAATCCCATAACAACCCCAAAATAGGGATTAAATAAATAGGCTGAATAGGTTTAAATGTTAAAAATAGTAAAGAGTATCGAAAATCCTTCAACCAATTTTAATACATAGATAATAGTATAAAGAAAATTTAGGGGGAAGATAAATATTTTTGGAATTTCTGGGATTTTTCCTATTTTTATATCAGATTTTGGAGCTTTTTATTTTTTTATCATTTTCTTTTTTAATTTTAGGGATTTTGGACTGGAGTTAATATAGGTTATAGTAAACAACATATATATTTTTTGTATTTTTAGAGGCATTTAATATTTTTTGGCAGTTTTATAGCTAAACAAGGAATTAATGCATGTGAATTTTAATAAATAGATAAATGCCTAAAAATGCAATTTAAAAATCATGACATGAAAATATGTCATCCTAGGCATCTACATGTATTTTTTCCAAAATTTAATTCAAATTGTATGCATTTTAACAAAAAAACAAACAAATAACAACATTTAGTATTCTGGTGGGGACATTTTGCAATTCAAATAAAGTACACATGCATTTCGGAACCACTTCACAAAACGTGGGGGCATACATGTAATTTCATGTTCATCAGTTCAAGGTTCCATGTGTAATTTTTCCAAAAAGTTAATAATGAATATACAATTTTAGGGATTAAAAATAAATATACAAAAATAGGGGTGTATGCCTGCAAAATATCCAACTCACATGACGAGCCACTTGAGCTAAGCTGGCGTGGAAACGTAGGAAAATGCATGAAAGTGTGGGTCTATGTGCAATTTTTACACATTTATTTACATTCTAGACAAATATTTAAGTACAAAAAGAAATAAGAAAATATGGAGGGGCTTAGTGCAAATTACCCCTATTTACGCGCGAACCGACAATTTGGATCTATCCACTTGGACACGTGGCAGCCCCATGACGCATGATGACGGTTCGACGATGACGGCTGGGATGAGGATCTTGAGCTGAGATCAGACAGTTGGGGCTCTCATGATCGGACCGCCATCTGCTGCATCTGGGAACGGGCCTCTTGATCAGATGGTCATAGAGTGTTCTTGGGAAGAACACTCCGAGAATAGGGCTCTACATTGCTTTGATATGCTCCTTCTCTCTGCTCCGAGCTCCTCATGAGTTGTTGAAGTTCCCTACAGGTTCGCCTTGATGTTCCGCATCTGAAGGATGTCTCAAAAGAGTTCGGGCCCCATCGGAGGGGCCCTGGAGCATCACACACCTGAATGCTTGGTTCTTAACTTCAAAGACTCCTCAGGTAGGGTCTTCCAGACCTGCAAGGATGATGGAAGCTATGCGGCATGGAGGTAATCATATATGGGCCGTTATTGGTGGGGTTTGTGTCGATTTGAGGGGGATGAGGGTGCTCCGTCATGCGACAGAGGGAGAAGCATCGAGGGGCTGATATACGTGAGATCTGGGACTATGGATGGATTGGTTCGATAGAGAAAATGTAAGAGGAGGAAAATGGAATGATTGTGGACGTCAGAGATAGGGTATCACGATGGATCATAGTGGTTGTAGCTCTAAAGCTCCGACGGACCTAAATCGAAACCTATGCTAAAGTAGTAATTGAAACACAAAATAAAAGGCAGAGAACGAAATCTACAAACTAAAGCTACTAGAAATAAGAAAATAACGTAACTCGAACCTGATGGTGGAGCAAGGAGCAGGACACCACCCGAGCGCCGTCGTGGACCTGCTCTCCTCCTCTTACAGTGCTCCGACCTCGGGGAAAGCACCTCTGTCACCAGTGGACTCTCATGCACATGGCTGAAAACTCTACAAAGCTCAGAGAGGGATCAAATGGGGAATGAAGAGGTCATGCATTATTTATAAGCATGGAGAAGGGTCCTTATTGACCAACGATTATGGGTGAATCAAGGATATGTGCAAGAGATCCATGATTTAGGCGAGGATCATGATTGATTGATGTAGAGGTTAGCATGAAAGATCGAAGAGAAATGGTGATGGATCATGCGAGAAAATGGAGAAATTGGGGACACGATGCTTCTAATAGCTGTCGAGGGCCAATAGCCAGTCGACCAGAGATCAACAAAAGAAGCGAACTGTTGGTCCACGTAGACCAACCAGAAAAATGCAGGGCTGAAATACATTATAAAGTAAATAATAAATATAGTAAACGATTTATTTAATTTTAGGTTATAAAATAAAAAATGTTTATTATTTCTGTAGTATTTAAATTATGATTTTTATTTATTTTTATGAGTTAATTTATTACAAGTTACTTTATACAATTGTATTTATAAGTATTGACCTATGTTTTGTATATTTTATTTTTATTTTGTATTTTTGATTTTATTATTTTATTTTCATATTTTATCCATTTAGAACTTATTTATACACATACACACACATACACGCATTTTTATTGTATTTTTCTGATGTCTTTTGTGCAATTGAATAAATAGAGGTATTAATTATATTGGTATAAGTATTGTATATGCATCAATGTATTTATATAAACTATTTTATTTTTATGTTTTTCTTATGGTTTTATTCTATTCTAAATATTTAAATATATTATAAATAATATTTACAAAATTACAAAAATATAATATTGTAAAAGTAATAAAGAATAAATAAAATGAATATTTTATTCATGTAAACTATACAACATGGGTCCAAAACCTAACTTTCACATATTAACTCCAAATTAAGTGAAACCACCTTCATTAAATGGCTAATAAAAAGTTATATACAATTAAAGTGATTTTGATGCATTTTGAGTTTTTATTGAGAAGATATGGGTCTGGGAAGTTTGGGTTTTGCCTTTTTATTCTGAGTATAAAATGTACATTGTGTATTATTTTTGTGTAAACTTAATTTTATATTTTTCTATGTATTTTTAACTACAATTTCATGTATAAAGTTTATTTATTGATGGATTAATAATCAAGAAGAAAATAGGTCCCAAAAATGAATTATTGATGAATAAAAGAACATGATTTTTATTGTCTTTTGGCCCTTATTTCTCCCTACTTTATTCCTTGTCAATCAATTCAATTCTTACCTTGGTCTCGGGGTTTAGGGTCATAAAATTCCTTTGACATTTTATTCTTTTTCTTTTCTTTTCTTTATTCTATAATTTTGGTAATGAAAACAATATTTTATATACAATAAATAGAATAAATAATGAATGTTAGTTTGTACAAAATAATGCTATTTACATGCATTTAAACTAGGATTTTAAAGGCCAGAATGATAGGATGAAGGTGATGAAATGGAGATTCATCACCTCCCCATACTTGCCTTTTCTAGTCCCTAGCAAACACTTATGTAAAGAGTGCAGAAAATAAAATAAAGAAAAAGAAAAAGAAAGAAATTGGATTGAATGTAATTCTCAAACTTGTCTTCACAAAATCAAAGTTTGGAGCTTAAGTCAGACCTTTAGATTTTGAGTGCGGTAAGAACCTTATTGGGAAACACAATTTGAAAACAACAGCCTCTGAGAATCACAAAACCCTTCTCAAGTCTCCTCAATAGACAGGTCATAACAAATCAACTCATACACAAACACTTATGACTATGAATCTATCTTGGACAGTGTGTGTGAGATGTATTTCTCCTCAGTTGACGCGGTAAAAGTCAGTCTTCTCCAACATGGTGATCCTAACTCTCCAATCCAACAACTCTTTCCTCAAGAAGAGGGTTATTCCCTTCTAAATTCAAGTACAACTAGCTCAAGAAGAGGAGGTGGAGAGAAGAATGGACGGTAGCCAGTGTAGCTACCGATCCTAGGATGCTTGATTAGTATAACAAAAAATCCGGTTGCAGGCTCACAAGTATCTGACATGAAGCTCATGATTGATTATTGACTATACAAATATGTACACACTCCAGCAGGAATTTTATTTTCAACCAGGTATGTCCACTTTTTGGAGTCTTTATTTTGCCTTTTTTTGAATAATATATACATCAGCATATACATACGGACTTTTCCTCTAGAGCCAGTAGACTATCCCTCTTTCGAAGATTTATTGCAACCCACGTCATTTCTTCATTGGACCTCATAGCTTATGGATCGAGTTGGGGGTACAATGGCCACAGATATGTGACTTTCGATGTTTCCATTAGCTTGTGTTTCATGCCGCAAATCATCCCTCTACCACTTCAACTGAGGTGAGCAAAGGTAAGGTGCAGGTATGCAAGCTAGGTTATTATCAACAAGAGTCATGTGTGTGCTTCAAAATACTCTACTTAGGCAGTCAAGACAACATTGAACTAAGTCTCATGGTTCCTAAAGAGTTACGTCTAGTAGACCTGAAGTGGCTCAATTCCAGTTCCTATAAGGTTCCTATGATAAGTATGTTTAAGGTCCAACCTTCTTCAATTATCAATCTCAATACGAAAACTGTAAATTCTATGTACAATGCAAGGAAAATATTTTTGTGATGCAATGCCAAATTTTGAACTTTTCATGGATTTTGAAAAAAAAAGTTTTGCAAATTTTTATGGAAGTTCGAAAAAATTTTGCAAATATTTTGGGGTTTTTGGTTTTGAAAAATTTAAGGATTTTTCAAAACAAAAAGATTTGAAAAACTTGGCAACTCTTATAAACTTTGCAAATTACCTCCACGACCTTTGAAATAACCTAATTCCTCCCTCGACCCCGTAAACTTGGCAACTCTTACCCCATGAACCCTTCGGGTAATCTGTTTGAAGCATGTGGAGGTTCTTGGGGGTAATTTACAGGGTCGATGGGATAATTTCATTGTGCAAAAAGTTGTAGAGGTAATTTAAAATGTTTATAGGGTATGCCGGGTAAAAATCCCTTTTGCAAAACATTTTACTGAATTATTAATCAGTATTATAAAAAAGAATTTGAGGAATAATATGCATCTTTTTTCAATTGATTTAATGAATTTTATATGTGTATATAATAGTATTTTAGCCATTTTTATTTGAAAATATGAAAGTCTGAGTTATGGCTAAAGTATATACACCGTATATACGACCTCTATATACTTAGCTTGATCTATGTCCTCATAGATCAAAGAGGAAAAGAGAAGACATAACTCATCTTGAGTATAGAAAAGCCTATATTATAATGACTAAAGAATAATGAACGAAAGAATCATAAGAATGCGAAGTCGACCGTCCCCCCTATACTTAGGATCAAATAATCCTAAGTATAACAGACTATATCTACATGCAGGGAGGGTCAAGGTGGGAATGAACAACTCAACGATTCACCCTATCTCCCCCTATACTCAGGGTAAAATATCCCTAGGTATAGACATGAATATCAACAAGAGAGGAGACAAGTGGTGAGACAGAGAAAGAACATGTGAAGTTACTCATCCCCCCTATACTTAGTATGGCGCATATCCTAAGTATAGACGTTATTAATGAGGAAAACAAAGTAGAAAATAGAAAATACAACAGGAAAGAAGAACATAAGAAAAGAAGAAAATTAGAGGAAAAGTTTTTGAGGAACATTATCTGAATCTTATGTTGCTGCATTGGTTGTGGAGGATTCTACATCGAATATCACTTGAACTGAGTCGACAATGACCATGAAAGTATCAGGCTCCAGATACGGCTTTAGTAACTAACCATTGACGATGAATGGTTGTGCGTCAGGCGACAAATCGGATGTCAAAATGTTTCCATTGTCACATACTTCCTTCACTCTGAATGGCCCCGTCCATTTACTCTTTAATTTGCCCGGGAATATCTTCAACTTTACGTCAAATAACCATACTTTGTGCCCTGTCTCGAAGGTCTTTCATCTGATGTGCTGGTCATGCCATCGTTTAACCTTCTCCTTGTACATCAAGGAGTTATCATAAGCATAATCTCGGAATTCCAGGAGCTTGTTCATATCCTCTTTTCTTTGTTGACCACTTTTTTGTGAGTCCAGATTCCAAATGTTGATTGCCCATAATAATTTATGAATTAACTCTATGGAAAATGGCACGGCTTTCCATAGACAAGATGGTAAGGCAACATGCCCAAGGGAGTCTTGTAAGCTATTTTGTGGGCCCAAAGGATAGAGTCCAAGAGTTGGGACCAGTTCTTTCTGTTTGGCTTCACAAGCTTCTACAGAATCGTCTTGATTTCTCTATTTGATAGATTGACTATACCATTGGTTTGAGGATGATAAGGAGAAGAGACTCGGTGCTCGATGTCGTACTCCTTCGTTAATTTTCTGACCTCTCTGTTAATGAAGTGACTACCCCCATTAAATATCAGAATCTTTGGAATCTCGAACTGTGAGATGATAATCTCTCTCAGAAATCAGCAAACCATATGGTTGTCAGCAGCTCGGACGGGAATAGCTTCAACCCGACGACTCACATAATCAATGACAAGAAGGATGTGCTCGTATCCCTAACTGATGGGAAAGGGTCCCATGAAATCGATACCCCAAGCATCGAATACATATGAAATCTGAATGAACTTCAAGTGCATATAATCCTTAGTTGTATGGGTGCCTCCTAATCTCTGACAATCAGTGCAGCGCTTGACATATGTTGCAGCATACTTAAATTATGTAGGCCACTAGAGGCCACACTGCAATACTTTCACTGCCTTTCTTTCTCCAGAGTGGTGTCCACCAAATTCGAGCGAGTGACAATGCTCGAGGACACTATGATGCTCCTCCTGCAGGATACACCTACGCTAAATGCAGTCTGCTCCTTCCCTGAATAGAAGTGGGTCTTCACATTGGTAGAAATGGATAACGGACAAGAACTTGTCTTTCTTGATCTTCGTCCAATCTTGTGGGATTACACCAGATACAAGGTAGTTCACAATATCGGCATACCAAGGTAGTGAATCCACAGCCAGAATCGACTCGTCAGGAAAGGTGTCTGTGATGGATGCACCTCTCAATGGAGGCTCTTACTGTTCAATTCTGGAGAGATGATCTGCTACCACATTTTGAACTCCAGGCTTATCTTTGATCTTCAAATCAAATTCGTGGAGGAGAAGGATCCATCTGATCAGTCCATGCTTGGCATCCTTCTTCTACTGTAAGTATCGGATAGCAGAGTGGTATGCATAAATTGTTACTTTAGATCCAAGTAGATAGGATCTGAACTTCTCAAGGGCAAATACCACATCCAGTAATTCTTTCTCTGTGACAATATAATTTCTCTGAGCTTCATCTAGCGTCTTACTGGAATAGTAAATGACATAGGATGCCTTGTCTTTCCTTTGTCCTAAAACAACCCCAATGGTAAAATATAAAGCATCCATCATGATCTCAAAAGGGAGAGACCAATCTAGTGGTTGTAGGATGGGAGCTTGAGTGATTAAATCCTTCAGCTGATTAAAAGAAAAGAGAACTTGCTGATCAACATGAAACTCAGTCTCCTTGCACAATAATTCTGTTAGAGATCGAGCGATGTGGATGAAATCTTTGATGAATCATTTGTAGAAACCCACATGTCTTAGGAATGGCCTCACATTTCTGACAGTCTGAGGTAATTAAAGATTGACAATTATATCTACCTTTGTTGGGTCAACTTCCATGCCACGTTTGGAAACGACGTGACCCAGCATAATCACTTCTGTGACCATGAAGTACTCTTTTCCCAAGATAGCACAATATTGACTTCACAGCATCTCTGAAGTACTTTGTCTAGGTGCTCAAGAAAAGCATTGAAACTATCACCATAGATGGAGAAGTCATCCATAAACACCTCGAGAAAACTATCAACCATCTCGGCAAAAACTGCAAGCATGCATCTTTGGAATGTGGGAGGTGCATTACACAGACCAAAGGGCATTCTCCCGGAGGTGTAGGTGTCGAACGAGCAAGTGAAGGTGGTCTTCTCTTGGTCTTCATGGGCGATTGCCACTTGGTTGTACTCGGAATACCCATCTAGAAAGCAGAAGAACTCCTTGCCATCCAACCTTTCCAGAATTTGATCAATAAACGATAAGGAGAAGTGATCCTTCTTTGTTGATGCTTTGAGGTGGAAATAGTCAACACATATGCGTCAAGATGTCGGTACCCAAGTAGAAATATCCTCTTCTTTTCATTTGTAACCACAATAAGCCTTGATTTATTTGGAACTACATGCAGAGGGCTTACCCATTTTGAATAAGAGATGGGATAAATGAATCCCATGTACACCATTTCGTGATCTCTTTCATGATGACATCCTGCAGATTAGGATTCAGTCTTCTTTGAAACTCTCAGGACGACTTGGCATCTTCTTCCAACTAGATATGGTGTGAACATAGAGTAGGATTTATCCCGCGGAGGTCTGATACGTGCCAACCAAGTGCCTTGCAATTTTTCTCTAGAACCTCGAGAAGTCTGGATTCTTGATCCAAGTTAACCTACTGCTGATGATGTGACCAGTTACATATTTTCTGTGCCCGCAAGAAAAGCATACTTAAGGCCTGCCGGAAGTGGCTTTAATTCTAGTTCTGATCTGGCCTACTTCGCGGTCATTTCTGAAGCTATGGTAATAGGTGGATGATATGCCATGACTTTAGAGGTGCTCACCTCTGTGGCTTGTTGTTCATGTGTTGAACAGATCTGCAATGAATACATCATGTTTAGACTGACATGGATTTTCTGAATCAAATAAGTGCACTGGTCAATTGGATTCTGTCTCCTAAGTGACATCAGAGCATGCGTCGATTATGCTTTCTAGGTCCTCCTTAAGAGAGAGGATTTCCTAGGTTCATGGGTCATTCAAGGACAGTTCCACATCTCTAATTTCTATAATGAAATCATAGTCTACCTCAATCGTGTTGCATGGCTTTCATCAACTACAACTTTTGGCTCACTGAACATGTCTATGGTAATTCTGTGATTGCTAGAGCTGAACAAGATCTTCCCTGACCCATAGTCAACCACGACTTCTACAGTTCTCAAGAATATCCGTCCAAGAATAATTGGGGTCTGAAGTAATGGTGCAGGAGAGTCCATATCAAGGACTACAATATCAACATGAAACTGCATGTCCTGTACCTTTACAACAACATCTAACAAACCTCAGGATCGCTTGATGGATTGATTAGCGAACTGAAGGATCATGCGTGTCTGCTTGAGTGGACCCAACCAAAATTCTTGCAATAATGATGAGGGCATGAGGTTAATGAAAGAGCCACTATCAAGTAGGGTCCACTCGAAGATTTGATTAAAAATCTCGCAACTGATCAAAGGTGATCCTTTGTCTGGTTTCTTCTGAGGGAGGTTGTTGATGGCTGCAACTGTAGACATGAAGAGGACGTGCTTCTCAACTTGTTGGCATATGTTGGTTGTTGTTCAGCCGATGCTTGTTTGTATACGCTTCTTTCAAGCCCTTCTTCACATCGGGCATGTAGTCCATGGCTTACATCAATGGTAATTCAATAATCAAATTCTTTAGAATATCCACAACACCTGGATTATACAATGAACTTTTTCTTTTGCATTTTTGTATTTTTGTATTGCTTCGGGAAAAGGAATATTTACAGAGCAGGAATCAAAAGCATTGTTCTTATGTACAACCGAATTCTTGTCCATAATATTTTGTACGTATTGCTTCGGGAAAAGGAATATTTACAAAACTGGAATCAAAAGCATTGTTCTTATGTACAAGAAATATCTTGTCCACAATATTTTGTACATCTAGACTGCAAAAAGGTGTATATACTGGAAATGATGGTGTTGTTGCTGGTGGACATGCAAAAACTACGGTCTCTACTTCGTCGGTTGGCTTACATCAATGGTAATTCAATAATCAAATTCTTTAGAATATCCACAACACCTGGATTATACAATGCACTTTTTTTTCATTTTTTTGTAGTTTTGTATTGCTTCGGGAAAAGGAATGTTTACATAACTAGAATCAAAAGCATTGTTCTTATGTACAACATAATTGTTTTCCATAATATTTTGTTCATCTAGACTGCAAAAAGGTGTATATACCGGAAATGATGGTGTTGTTGCTGGTGGACATGCAAAAACTACGGTCTCTGCTCCGTCGGTTGGCACTGGATCGGTTGCTGATGATGGCTCCTCCATGGGTGGCACGACTTCACTTTGACTGCGATCTTCTTTTTGGTCTTTTTTCTTTTTCTAATTTTTTTGTTGATGCCGATGGTGATGGTTGATAGCTGGCATGGCTACTCCCCCTTCTTCTTCCTCACATGAACCTATAGTTGGCACGAATGATGCAGAAGATGACGACTCACCTGATGAAGCTTTATTCTTTCCCTTGGTACTGGAAGAGAGAGGGAAAGTCCTACCGCTCCTGAGAGTAACAATGTTAGATATAACAAAATTACTATCGTTTGACTCTACAGGCATAGATGACACTTCACATTCTACATGCTCTTTTCTCTTAAAGTTATTGGGGTTGGCTTTCACCTGGGCTGGATTTGGAGTTTTTGTGGCTGTGAGGTCGTCCAGCTTCCTTATCATCTCGGCTAGAATCTTTACCGATTGGGACGAATAATTGAGGTTCGGATTCATGGGAGACACCTCGGAAGGTCCAGTGTGCTGCTCACGCAGGGGGCTGCTGTTGTGGAGGCTGAGATGGGTGATGTTGGTATTGTTCCTGAGGGGGAGGAGGCTGGTGCTGATGCTGATGTGGAGGAGGATACTGCTATTGAGGTGTAGCCACATACTGGTGGTATGGCTAGTGCGGACGGTACGACGACTACAAGTACTACTGCGACTGTTTCCAATTATCGTAGTACAATGGAGACTGGTGATGCTGATACTCAGGCTGAGGCTGGGCAAATCTCCATATTTGATATTGAGGGAATGAGAGAGAATTGATAGGCTGGCCCTGCTGAGGTCTGCCTGGATGGGCCAGCTACGTGTCGTTTGAGCATAAACTATTCACCTCCTGAACGAGAGGTGGTGGAGGCGAGAATGGATCATATAAGACAAGGGCTTCGGTTGGTAGACCACCAACTGCTGCTGTTGTACCTGGTCGGGGTCTACACGTAGTACACTTACTGAACTGCCAGCTGTTGCTGACTCAGCTGAGGTTGTTGTGGAGGTGCTTGCTGTCCTTCTTCTCACAGTAGTCTCGGTCGATGGGGTTGCAGACTGACAGGAGTTGATAGTACTTACCAACAACTCAGTTGTTTGGTAATTTGATCCAATTTGTCCACCATATGGGTTCTTTTTTTATCACAACTAATTTCTTTAGATCCTACGATAGTTTTCGATGATATCAACCTTTGAGAGATGGCCCCCGATGATGTTGAGGTTGGATCTCTCATTGGAGCTCTCATTTCTCTCTGCCTCATGAGTTGCTGCCATGTGTACTAGCTTCTGGAGGACCTGGGGTTGTCTCAGATATGCATGAGATGAAGAGATAATGACCTCTCCCTTAGCCATTTCTTCAAAGATCTGCCAAACTACATCTTCATTCTTGTTAAAGTGGTATCCCCCACAAGTAGTATCAACTAATATCTTGGCTTTCTACGTTCAAGCAAATGAAGAAGTGTTGGACCAAACTGATCTTTGGGATCTCATGGTGAGGGCACTTCTCCTGTATATTATTGAATCGCTCCCAGGCTTCATGGGTGGACCCATGGGCACCCTGGGAGAAGTTGCTAATCCTGGATTGCATCTGGTTGAGCCGATCAAGAGGGTAAAACTTTTGAATGAATATAGACTTAAGTTCCTCCTAGGTCGTCACAACCTTTCCCAGATGGTTGACCTAGTACATGACCTTGTCTTGGAGACTGAATGGGGAATGCGGTCATCTTAACTACACCTAACGAGATGTTAGGGTAGTGCGTAGTTCTACAGATGCAAGAGAACTGATGCAGATGAATGTATGGTTCTTCGTTGGTATTCCCGTGAAAAGTGGGTAGAAGAATAAGGAACTGAGGCTTGAGCTCAAAGTGAGCACGCACCAGGGGAATGTGAATCCACTCGATCATCAGGTTGTCTCCAAGATTGCAAGTCTCTTTTAGTGTGGGCTTATGCACCTTGGTTCCTTGTTCCCTTTCCTCTCAATCATCTCTGAGAATCTCCTACTCATTTCTTGGCATGTTCCTCATATCATTCAGCATGTCTTGGAATGTAGTCTGCTCAAGTGCCTGCTTAGTCAATTGCTGTTGGATGGTTTGGATGGAAGCCATCAACTGAGCATTCACTTGATTCTGATATGGTGCATGACCCTACTTTGTCTGGGGAGGTGACTGTCCCTTGCCTTTCCCTTGAGGAGCCATCTCTAGGTCTGAATATGAGGAGATGAATTCTGGATTGGGATCCAGGGCAGAATTTTATCTGCAATGTAAGAGGGATCCCAATCAGACCATCATGAAATTGAATATCAGCTAAATGGATGGATATGAGATTAGGGTGAATCTCAGAGAATAAGAATGAAGTAATTGATATAGCTTGTAATCGGGATCCATCCACATGGTGGAAGTGGGATAAAAGTGATCATGATTTATTAGGAAATGAAAGGAGAATGGAAAGAAGATGAGGAGTCTGGAGATTGGTTCACAAGGTCCGAACCGGGTTCTCAAGAATCGCCTCTAATTATTGTCGAAGCCAAATTCAAGGAATCGATGTGGGTGTCGGCGAAGTCTCGGCTAAACCATCCATGAATCATCATCGTAAAGAAGTAAAAGAAAAATCGACGTAGTGATAACACGGATAATCCACGAGGATCACCATGAATGATATAAAAATGTTGTCGCTGAGGCGACCACTCGCAGAGGACCGCTGTTAGTCAGCAATTAACCCACAATAAAAGAATAAAACAATTGAGTCCCAAAAATGTGAATTAATATTTATTACTCTACCACAAAATGTACAGTGACTAAGCATGTAGAGGTCGAACCACAGAGAGCAATACAAAATGCAATAGCCTAAAATGTGCATGAATCACAGAGTCATCCATGTGTTAAGCCTATTTTTGTGAGTTTTTAATATTTCTCTTTTTTTTAATATTATTTTTTATTTTTATTTGAATAATAAAATTAGGTAATATATATATAATTTATAGAATATAAATATAAAAATATATGTATATATATACCCCTAGAGGGTGAGTAGATAGCCTATAATACATACAATATATATAGTGATTATTTTATATTTTTTTGGAATCTTATGTATGAATAAATATGCACATACACATATATAAATAGTTAGATATATATATATATATATTTTCTTTTTTTAGGAGTACATATATATATAAAGGGGTACTATAATATTTATAAAAATATACAGAAATAGCCAAAAATCCAGAGATAAAGCTTTTTTTGTATTTTTATGATTTTTTACTATTTTTTGTGATTTTTGGGCATTTTTCAGAATATTTTTAGTATTTTTAAATGGCAAAATAAGGGCAAATAGGGAATTAGGGACTGGCTGTAAGAAAAATAGGAGTTAAAAATAGCAAACACCTCAAAATTCTTCCACACTATTTTTTTTAATAAAGATAATAAAATATAGAAGAAATAGGAACTGAGATCATATTTTTCTGATTTTTCTTTGATTTTATATATTTTTTGAAGTTTTTGGGTATTTTTGAGTTTTTAATGTTTTTCTTTTGAGATTTTTAGGGATTTTTAGACTGACACTAAAATAGGTCAAAATACACACTAGGGATTTTTTTTGGAATTTTTAGAGGTCCTTTAATATTTTTTGGTATTTTATATGCTAGACAGTAAATAAAAGACATGTTTTTGATTTTTAATAAATACAAAAATACAACAAAATTAACATCCAAAAATATGGCGTGTGAGAGCATGTTAACAGAGGCTTATATCCATTTTTGCAAGATTTTTCGAATTAATATGAAGCACGAAATAAATGGACAAAGCATACAAAATTAAATGGCCTGGCAAGGGTATTTTTGCAATTAAAATATTCCTCAGGGGCCTACATGCAAAAATTACAATAAAAATGAACGTTTACTTTTATTTTCAGGGCCATTTTACAATTACTGAAATCCGACAGGGTTTACATGCAAATTTCACGCGCCTCACGTGGGGTCTGCACGTAAGGCGCAGAGGGACTAAAATGTAAATACATAAACTCCAGGGGTTCTTCTGCAATTTACACAATTTATTTACAACAGGAATTTTTATTTATAGCATTAAAACCTAAATACAAAAAGGCGGTGGGTTGAATTTGAAATTTACCCCTAATAAGCGTGCGATCCGACGGTTGGACTACTTTCACTTGCCACGCGTCGTGCTCCTGTCGGCCGATGACGATTCGCAGATAACGGCGGAGATTAGATCAGCCTCGCTGATCGGGCGGTCGATGCGACGCTTCATCTGACGGCGCTGGTTCGATCTGGGCCGACTCCTTTGATCTGACGGTGCTGGAGATGCCTGGAAGAACAGGGAAGAAGCTCGCCCCCAGCGAGCTTCGATCGAGCAGCTCGGACTCCTTCGGGCACCTCCCTCACCTCTGAAGTGCTCTGGATGTAGCTGGGAGGCTTCCGCGTCGTCTGATGGTCCTCTCATGGCTCCTGGAGGTCCGAGACGCTCGGACGAGGTCGATGAAGCACAGGACCTCCAGGAACTTCTTCCTGGTTCGATGCGAGCCCAGATGGGCTCCATTCCTCGTTGTACCTGCATAGGAAGATCCGGGGGAGCGAGGGCTACCTCCTCGACCCGGGGTTTTGAAGCTTCACAGCAAAATGGAGTGAGGCGGAGGGGCTCCGGCGTACGGCAGAGGAGGAGCCCCGATTCGCCAAGACCAGGGGTCCTGGGTTGAGCAATTGGGTGCGATCGATGGAGAATACGATGGGGAATGATATGGGGTGCATAAGGCAATCGGACACAGTCGGGTTCACAGTGAAGAAGTCACCGGAGCGGAGCTCCGGCGAACTTCGAATTTTTGATTTTACGCTAAGCCGATCAACTAAGGACTAAACTAACTACAGGAATTAAAAACTAACATTAAAATCTAACTAAAATGCATAAAAAGGACAGCTCTTATACCTGGGGGCCACCAGGGAGCAGGGCGGACGCCGGAGCTCCACCGCGACAAAATTCTCCTTCCTCCGGCCGATTCGAGACGCAGGAGCACTCCCCCTGTCACAAGGAATGTCCCAGGAATGGAATCAAGGCTTAAGGTTGGATTAAAATTGGCCAAATTCGAGGAAGGAGGCGGAGCTACTTATTTATAGACATTGGCATGGAGCCTTATTGACCGTCGATTATTACTTAATCCAATGAGTATCTGATCGATCCAAGTTATTGGCGGGCATCATGGATAATCAGAGATCAATTCTTGTGAAGGAAGCGAGCTCGATCGATGGACGGAATGGTCGTAAAAAAGGGATGAAAATCGGGGAAAAGATGGTTCAGAGACGCCGGAGCTGGGATGGGACAGTTGACCAGGGGGTCAACGAAGGCCGGCGCCCCATTGGTCCACGTCATCCGCTAAAAGACAAAACAGGAAATTCGAGTCTAAATTGATTTATTTACCATAGTAAATGATTTTATTAGAATTTTCTTAAAACATAAAAAATGTGTATTTTTTCATATAGTATTTATTTGTGATTTTTATTGAATTTTTCGGAGTGTTTTATTATGGTTTTAATTTAATAATGTGTATATGTATGTATTTACATGTATTTTTGTGTATTTTATTTTTAATTTGTTTATTTTCTTTTATTATTTTATTGGCTTATTCTATAAATTTATAATTTATTTTTGTGAGTATAAAGGTATTTTTATTTAATTTTTAGGAGTTTATTTACATTTTTAAATAAATAGGTATATGCATATGTAAGTATACTTATAGGTATTTTACCTATACATTTTATTTATTTAATGAATTTTATTTGTTTTTATTTTGGATTTTTATTTTTAATAAGTTATACATAATATAAACATTATTATAAAAGTATAAATGACTAAAAGAATAAAATAATAAAATCCGCTTTTATTTATGTACATTCTTAACATAGGTATTTTACCTATGTATTACATAAACTTATTTTATTTTAGAAATTCTTTTTAGTTTTCTTTTAATTTTAATATGTACATGTATTCTATAAATTATTTGTAAAATTCCAAAAATACAAATTTGCTATAATAATGAATAATGAATAAATGGAATATTTTAATCAGGCAGGCTGCACAATGAGGGCCAAAAACCTAATTTTTGCATATGGACTCCAAAAATTATGAAACCAATTTTATTAAATAGTTCTTGGAAAGCTATATACAATTAAAGGTGAGTTTGGGTGGTTTGGAGTTTTGATTTGCAAGATATGGGTCTGTGAAGTTGATATTTTGGCTTTTTATTCTGTATATAAAATGTACACTGAGTATTATTTTTACACAAACTCAATTTTGTATTTTTATTTACATTATTATCTACAACTTTCATGAACAAAGTTTCTTTATTTGATGAATAAATAATTATGTACAAAATAGGTGTCAAAAATGCATAAATAAATGCATGAATAAATGAGGTATTTATTGTACACTGGCCCTTATCTCCCCCTACTTTATCATTTGTCGACCAATACCATACTGGCCTTGGTCTCGGGGTTTGGGTCATAAAATATTTGCAATATTTTATTCCTTTTTCTTTTCTTCTCTTTATTCTATAATTTTGGCATTAGACACATTATTTAATGTATAATTAATACAATGAATGATGAATGCTATTATGTATAATTAGCTGCTATTTATATGCATTTGCTAGGGTTTTTGAGGCCAAAATGATAGAATAAAGGTGATGAAATGAAGATTCATCACACAAGAGGAAAGATACGATGGTCAACGAGAAATAAAAAAGTAGTGCAAAATAGTAGAAAGTCTCGAACGAGCATGGGATCAAAAAGGAAACATACAGACAAAATTTGCACAAGTGCAGAGACTTGATCTTTGAACCTTATTCTAGATCCATACAATACTCAATACAAAATTGGGTTCACCAACTCAACACATGTGAAAGCCGTAAAGGATCGGCATTCAAATTTATTGGTGTTTCAGGCATATTTTATAACAAGTCCTTAAGTATGTTATCCCTATAGGAGCGAGAGTACTGCCAGAAAAATATCTCGTACTTGTCCTCCTCCTTTGTAACCTGTAGTCTGTACTTTTTGAGGTTCTTGTAACCCTTCCTGGATCCTTACTCAGCCAAATAAATAGGAGGATGCCAATACTCCAGACCTCGCTCACAATAGAATCACTCAATAGAGTGCAAGGAACTACTCGGACGCAAATCGATGAGACATACACACCTGTGAGGGCGTGGCCTAAGCTCAGTACTTTAGACCGAGTCAATGTTCCACACAAGGTGAGAACATCATCAGATGACGCGGCCCTACTCAGTTACATATGATATAAGCGCCAATACTTCAAAAATCCAGGCGATATATAAGGCAATTATAGACTGGACTTTTGGCTCTAATCCTTGGCAGGTCGCGCCTCACTCGGTCTGGAGTGTACCTGAAAATAATGAGGGCTTTATGAACTCAAAATGAAGTCCATTACATGTTTTAATTAAGGTCAAAGTTTTATTTAGAAGTCCCCTTGTTTTAGTTTTTTGGGTTTTTATTTTTTGAATATTTTGCATACAAGCACCTAACAATTTTATGGATTTTCATTTAAGTCCTAGGTGCTCAAAATCAGAGGGAGATAGAAAAAGTCATGCAAGTCGATTCTATGGTGGAGAACTCACCATTGAATCTAATGATGCATGTAGAGTTAGAGGACTTACAATGCTTCCCAGCTCTCTCCATGTGGTATGCCAAACATAATTTTTAAACTTATCTACATGGCGGTGTGCATTCAACAAAATCACCCTAAACAATAGCTGCCATTAGTCATGAAGAACCATATGTTAATTATTCAAAAATGAACCTAAGAGTCTGATCTTGGAGGTACTCAGTGCCCGCCACAACGGGTCCAACTAGTGTTGTATGGTGCTCTCTCGGTGCATGGGTTCAAGTCTAAATAACTAACAATTAATAATTTGACTAGATCTAAATGTAAGAGAAAATAGGAGCATGCAATTCTTATTAGGGATTTGGACCTAATTACCGATACAAGCAACCTAAGAGCTAAGGTCTCATGCACATAAAATAAATAAAAATAAGGGCGGAATGCTCAAAACATAGGGAAATAAATATAAACAATTAGAAAAATAGGGAGAAATAAAGGTAAAAGGCAAGAAAACTCGGAAAGCCATGATGAGGTCCCCAAGTGAACAAACACCTGGGCAATGGACCTCGTTGTGAAGAATAATGTCCAAGTCCATAATTATTACAAATAAATGAACCGCTCTCCCTCACCAAAATAAAAAGAAAATTTCTAGCAAAAAATCTAGGCTAATTGGTCTCCTTGCTATGCATGCTGCCTCTCCAACTGGTCATGAAGAGAAGACTAGTCTCCACCTTGCTTGGCTGCATTGACCTCCTAAGAAGTCATCCTTGCGTAGCATGCCCTCACACCAAACACAACAAAAGAGGTGTATTAGCACAATTATTCAAAGAATGAATTTAAACAAAATAAGGAATGAGATATATACAAGTAAAAATAACATATGAACATTTGTACAACAAACGAATGAATGAAAAATAAAAGGTAAATATATATACAAAATAGGCTACACACGTTGCTCCCCATAAACGACGCCATTTGATGGCATGTTTTCTGTTATGCATGTCTAAAGATGATCCTCACGGAGTGCGAGGATATAGTGTCACTGAGGCGACCTATAAAGAGAACCCATAACCAATCAACAAGTACCCACAATGTGAATAAGAAATGAACAACAAAAAATGTGAGGTACGGTTTATTATGCTCTACAAACAGAAATGTATAGCATGTAGATGTCGATCCACAGAGAGCAAAACTAGGTAGCCTATGATTATTGACAATCAATGGGTATTATGCACATACTTGTCTTTAAATCCTTTTATGTGGATTTATGATTTTTTATTTTTAATTAAAATAATAGTTAATATATATAATTATAATATGGATATATATACTAATATATATGTATACATATAGGTAAGGATATAAGAGAAAAAGAGAAAATCAAATACAAGTAAGAATATTATATATATATATTATTTTTAATTTTGCAAAATTTTACTTCCTTTTTTATTTTTCTTTTTTTTGAAAATAGTGAAAATAAATTTATATAGAATATATATTAGTCCATAAAATAAGTCTATAGATTATATATATGTACACATAGAAATAGTATATGATATCTATACATAGTCCAAAAATAATTACATGTGTATACATGATCGATATGTTTTACCTATGTTTTAGGGTTTATTCTTTATTTGGTATTTTATTTGTTTTTAATTTGTATTTTTATTTTAAATACGCTTTATATAATATATAATTTATTCAAAAATATAAAGAGCATAAAAATGTGAAGAATAAAATAAATAGTTATTTGTACATATGCACAAGTACAATATTACCTTAAAAAGCTGCCTTTTGCATATTAGCTCTATTTTCAATGAAACTACTGTCATTTGATAGATAATTTAATTTTAAATATAATGGATATGAGTTTGGTTCAATTCAAGTTCATATGGAGCAGATATTGATCAATGAAGTTCGATTTGTGGCTTTTTCATCTTTATGTACCAAGTGCATTGTGCATTATTTTTATTAGCTAATAATTTTCTAATTTTCTATACATTATTTGTACAAGTTTTTTGTTGAACTTTTTATAATTTGAGGTGTGTATAACTGTGAATAAAATAGTGTAATATTTGCTATATACAGTAAATAATGTACACTAATGAATTAGGATTTGCTGAATGATTTACAAAGTAAAATAATGTGTAGTATTTTTATTGGCTATAATATTGGCCATACTTTATTCCTGATCGACCTAGTCAATATTTGACTGGGTCTCGAAGTTTCAGGTCAGTTAGTATCTTTGATACTTCCTTTATTTTTCTTTTCTTTTCTTTATTGTTTTATTTTATGTTTAAATACTTGTATTTACATACTAACTAGAGATTAAAGTTAGATGTTAATTTGTACAAGTTAGCGATATTTTACATGTATTTTGCTAGAGATTTAAAGCCAAAATGGAAGATAAGGGTAGATGAATGGCTATTCATCACTGCTTCTCTATCAGAACAAGAAAAAGCAGAGCCCTGGAGCTCCTTCTTCTGACAATATCCCCATCCTCAGGCCACCTCCTGAGCTCGGGAGTGGTTGAAATTGTTCTAGCGGGCCTTCCTCAGTTGTTGGAGGTGCTAAGTGGGTCTGGGCCTAACTAATCGAGGCCTGCAGGTTCAGAAGGGTTCGGGCACATGGAGCTTGGTCTCTTAGACTGAAATCACCCCAAAAGGGGTCCTTGAAGCTCGTCTCCTACATAGTATGACTCAGGGCTCGAGGGTGAAGCTCCTCAATTCGTTTGTTATGTAAAAAAGGGTGGAAATGAAGGTGACAGAGACCTCCGACAAGTGGCAGAAGGTGGAGGTCTGATACCTCGATCTATACAAGATCATAGGGGTCTGATGGTATGGGGAGATGGAGAAAGGAAAGATCATGGAATGGTCGACGATTCAAAACAAGGCCGAGAGCATGGTGAATAAAGGCCAGAGCCTAGAGATCCAACGTACTGTTTTTTGGAATTTTAAACAAGATGAAATCGACTAACTAAAAGCTAAATCTATGCTACGAAATGGAATATGAACGAAATAAGCTAAGGATAATGGGCTCACCAGACCTACAGAGCCTGGGAGAAGAACCCACTGGAGAAGCTCCGTGGATCGTGGAATCCGCCCTCTTCCACCTTGTTCACGCCTTGAAACTTTGAGGACACCCTCCTCTCACAAGTGAGTACATTTCAGCTATGGAATCAAGGGGTTATGATGCAAGAAATGGGGATTACGATTTGAAAGATGTGGTTGGAGATGATATATAGCAAAAAAATGATCGTCCGTCTTTGACTTAGGGGTTTTGCAAAAATCGATGGAGACAAATCTCATTAGATGGCTCTACATGAATCATAGTTTACCAATCTACAATTCTTATAAAGAAATTAAGGTGAAACAAAGCTTGGATTCATGTGAAAAAAATAGGAGGCATCGAACCAGTCTGAAGTGAGGCTCGATTGGAGGAGGAAAGTTTGACCTCGGGTTAAACCTTACTTGGCTTTGATTGGCCCACATCACCCTCTACAAGATAAAAAAGAACTAAAAATAGAAATAATTGGAAAATAAAATAGAAATTTATGTTATTAATAAACTCAAAATGTAAAATATGTTTCTTATTTATTAAACTATTCTGTGACGATTTTTATTTATTTTTACCAATTTATTTAATAGGGTATACTATTTATATCTTATTGTTTATAAGTATTTATACCTTTTTACTGCGTATTTGCATTTTTATTTTATTTTTTAACAATAACATCCTATTTAAATAATTTATTTATATTTACATTAACTAATAGATATTTACATATTTTATGGGATTTTTAGGGTTTTATTTATATGTATAAATAAATACATTTGATTACAACATATGTACACTGTATCATTACATTTAGGGTTTATTATTTATTTTTAGTATTTATAAGTGCTTTTAAGTTTTATTTATATTATTTATAGGTGTTATATAATATTTATAATAATCTAAAAATATAAAGAGATCAAAAATATAAAGAGTAAATTATATTGACTTTATATACATATGTATAAGTACCATAGTACCCCAATCAGCTGACTTTTGCATATTGACTCCAATTCGGATGAAACCACCTTCATTTTAAGGATAAATTAATTTGAAATTTAAGGGAGGTGTGTTTGGTTCATTTTGAGTTCATAAGGAGAAGATGTTGATCAGTGGAGTTCTATTTGTGACCTTTTCAACCAAGTGTACCGAGTGACTTGTGAATGATTTATTTTTGCCAATAATTTTATTATTTTCTATTCATTGATATGTACATATTTTGTGTTGAACACATTATTGTTTGGAGTGTGTATAATGATGAATAAATTCGAGATATTTATATAGTATTATATACTTAGAAGAATTAGGGTCTTCTATACATTATTTCACAGTATATCCCCCTACTTTATTCCCGATCCTAGTCAATGCTTGACGTGGTCTCGGGGTTCAGGGTTAGTCGGTATCATAGATACCTCCTTTGTTTTTCTTTTCATTTCTTTATTCTTTATTTTGGGTTCTATATAACTATTTGTACACTATTTACACAATGTTAATTTATGCAAGTTAGTGACAGTTACATGTATTTTACTAGAGATTAAAGCCAATATAAAAGAATAAAGGTGAATGAATGGCTATCCATCAATTAGTGAAAGAGAGACAATAAATTAGGAAGAGCCATGGAAGTACATGTTGTGTAGTAGAAAAGAAAGTTAAAATATTTGATAGGTTTTTTGTTAGAGAAAAAATGATGTTGTGAAATAGAGAAATAAAATAAATGACAACGATAAATTATATTGTATCGTGCAATGATCAATAATATTTTTATACAAAAATAAACAAAACTAGAATGGAAAGAATTTTTTGGCGCTCATCATACTTAATAGTAATTATTTACGTATGTTTTTTAATTCTAATCACTAACATACCCAAAAGAACATTGAACTCTAATATAATCATAAAATAATATTATTCAACAATTAAAGTTGTTAAAAAATATTGATGCATATTTTATTCAATCTCTTTAAACTTGAAACTTATTTTTTATAATGAATTATTATACAATTTACACTCGAGGTTATGATAGTGAAATATAAAAGCTTATCATATTGTTATATTATAGTTTTAAGCTAGAAGAAAGAAGGCTTAAAAAAGAAAAGACTCGGAAAAGTGGAGTTACCATTATGATTACATGAAATTTATAAAAAAAGTAGGGAGATGATCATCTAATACAAATAAACTAAAACTAGCATGGTGCTAAAAAGCAAAAGAAACGGAATACGTGTGAAAATAGATAGTTTATGTATAGGGGAGAGGGGGTAAATGAGTTACATGTTCTAAATTTGGACATATGGAAAGAGAGGGAGAGAGAAAGGGGAGTCATATGAAAAATGAGAGAAAAAGAGAGAATTATAGGGGATGTAGCGAAAGGTCCAGATGAAGATCTTGTAACATGTAAATGTGAGGAGGGAGAAGGGCGTGACAGATGGGCTTTGCAAAGAAGAGCGGAGAGGTTTTGTCATATGGGGAGGAGTGTAGGTTGGGCCGCATGTCTTGAAGAGGAGAAAGAGGAGAAAAAAGCTCAGCTTTAGTATATGTAGAAAATAGTGAATGTGGAAGTATATCAGAGATAGGGAAATATAAACATGGAAAGAACATCGGGATTTTATGAAATCATATTTCATAAGGAGCAAGATGAAACCAAGAGAGAAGGCCTCTCAACGACAGAGTATTATGTATTGATCTCTCTCTCATCTATTACAAATGACGTGGGGCCTCTTATATAACCCCATTAGAATGATCGAGTCCCACTCATAGTAGATATGTGACTAAACCTATTGATGCTGTAATTGGACCCTAGAGGAATCCAATTACCCATCTATGACATATGACATCCATTCTAACACTCTCTCTCAAGCTGGAGCATGCAATTCTTAGCTTGAAAAAATAAAAAGCAATCGCCCACTCACAATACAAGACATTATGGATGATATCAACTCGACGCATACTCTACTGGATGCTTGCTAAGGACGTTGCTTCTCATGTCATGTTGGTGAGGAAGAATTGAAGGGATAGAGTCTGAACTAAACCGAGTCTCCTCGTCTGAGAAAGTTTATACTACATCTGTCAGAGTCACTGAAGTTGGAATAAGTCATCTCATCCGAGAATGTGTGCTATGTATTATACAAAGTTATTAAAACTGGAATGAGTCACCACATGGAGAATTCTGGACCATAATTGCTCAATCTCTTTAAATGACCAAACTGGAGAAAGTCATGGAAACATCCTCGTCAGAGTCCATGGTCATTGAAATGGAGTTTGAGAAAAGGGTGTCCTCGTCAGAGAACTGGGTCTCTTCCATACTGGCTCAGAGAATGAGATCTCTACTTTGGAGTCTCTATGAATCCACATGAAAATTCGGAGTCCATACTAGCTCAGAGAATGGAATCTCCAGTATAAGTCCTCATGGATCACATGAAAATCCTAAGTCCAAAATATGAAGGGGAACTTTCACATAATGATCTCAAACATGTGCATCTCGAACTGGCATACTCTGAAATCTAAACAAGAGAGTCTGAATCTAACCTATAGAATTTGATCCTGAATTGCAGAACTCTACAAAATACTCGCTCTTTCTTGTATATTGGTCGAAATAGATGGCATCAATCAAGTTGGGAGAAGACATGAAGACCGAGAGAAACAAAAATCAATCTCAAATTTTTAAAACTGCCATATTTCTTTTGGCTTTCTTCTCCTTTTTTTTATTCATACAATGTTTTTTGTATGGTATCTCTTTTTCTATTTCAAAGCTCAAGACTCAATGGGTCGAATATACCTCTATTCTTTTACTTTATTTTCTTTTAAAAAATGTCATCCATAGTTGGGCCCAAATAATTCACACAGCCCTCTTTTTCCCTTTCCGCAGCAGCCCACTGTTAGGCCTGGAAGCAAAATTGACCTCCCCTTTTTTAATTCAAAAGTGGCAGATGTGCGGGCCAATGCTTCTCAATTCCCAATAGGAGAGAGTATCAGATAGTGCATCTCCTTTTTCACTCGATTAAGGTTCCATCCATGAAACTATTGTAGTTGTTTTGGTACCATTGCCTAGTATTTTTTCCGTGATTGAAAGGAGGCAGCAGGGGGAGCTTTACATAAGGAGGCATCATGCGTGGGAACTCGAGCTTGGATTTTTTGCGTAAGGGTTCCATAATGCGAAGGTTGTGGCATGAGGAGAGAGGGAGAGAGATTATGACTAGAAGACAGAGTATATGAAGGTGTGGGCTCAACGAAGAAGGACAAGAGCACTAGAGGGATTCAATGGATTCGAGAACCCACAGTAGAATCTGTTGGGTACTACTTGCGCTTGAACCTGAAAGGAGGCCCCTGATTGCAAGATTCTTTTGCAAGAGAGGCTCGCCTGGAACATACGAACATGTTTTATTTGAGAGCCGATTGTCATTGGAAATGAGGGTTCATGTTGGTGGGGTCATCATGTGTCTTCATCTTCTTTCATATTCTTGTTCCTCTTCTTCAATGGAGTTGGCTTGGAATCGCGTAAAGGTTACATGATGGAGATACAATCTAGGTTTGCATTTGGAGTTATGTGTGATGTCAAAAGTTAGAATTTCTAATGGAACTCTAGCTTTTTCTAATCGTGATGATAACGATGAAGTTCCATGTCAAATTAGGGTTCCCGATGCGTCGCTTGTGATCGCGACAACTGTCCGGTAAGTTTCTAGGGTTGTAAAAAAACTTGAATTTCTAGAACTTGGCAATAACTTCATATTCAGATTTTTGAACAAGAATCTCGATGTTGTTGAACATATCACAAACTTTGAAAAACAAGATAATAACAATCTTGAATATTAAACCACGGAATTAAACCTGCTCTAAAACCATGTAGGGCCCTCGAGCGCCCACGAGGGTTGGCATGGAGCGCCATTCTTCTTCTTCTTCCGTGATGATGTTGGGTATGCACGGAAAGATCATATGCCTGGAGTTTCTCTGTATCTACGGGGCATGAAACCTCCTCTTCTTCTGGTAGATGAAGGCCTGGAGGTGTTGATGCCCCACCCCTCCCCCCACAAGCCATACACCTTGGTGGGTGCCACCAAGATGCTATGAATGGGGGAGGCGCAACCTGAATCCAAACTGGAACAAAAAGGAAATACAACCAGAGTATGGCGAATCCAAATCAAAGGGAGATGGCACGCCGGACGAAGAAAATCTAGGGTTTCACGAAGAACCCTAACAACACTTTGATGAGCAATGGCATACTCTCCATTAAAAAATATAAAAATTGGACAGATCTTTGAATCTCAATAAACATGAATATAATCTCCTATTTAGAAAATAATAGTCGAACTTGGAAATAAAATTGAATCTTCCAAACAACTGACTAGATTTAATACCATGTAGAAAACGATGAATTCGGAAACAAAAATGTATCAGAGATAAAGAAATATAAACATGGAAATAACATCAGGATTTTGCGTGGATACCTATTCCATAAACAGCTGTATGAAACCACAGGTGAAGGTCACTCAAAGGCCAGATATTCTGTATTGATCTCCCTCTCATATGTTACATACGGTGTATGACTTCTTATATAGCCCGACTATAATGATCGAGTCTCACTTACAGTAGATGTGAGACTAATCTCATGGATGTGGTAATTGGACCCTGGAAGGATCCAATTACCCATCTATAACATATGGCACATACTCTAACAATACATAGTATATAGTATAAGATTGTTTCATAAATGTTGTTCGAAGAAAGATGTTAAGGTTCGAAGCAGGAAAAATATTGCATGCTTGGCACACTGTCAATGGATTTCTAGTGAATACTATCACGGTCCATTTTAAATGGACCAGCTTGTAATAAATCCGCCATCCAAATTGTCTAACTGTATATTTATTTATTTCTAAAATCTATGCTTCAGATCAAGCATTGATCTAATCCAGCTCCGAATCATTAGACCATGAGATCATTGGGTCTCTATGTGAAATACCCACATGTTATCGGATCAGGGCATCAAATCAAATATAATGGGGCATGAGTTAACCTATTTTTAGCACCCATCCAAATTAGTTTATCGGATATCCACAAGCTTAGGGTCAACCAACATAAATCACGTCGGATATCCTTCCAACATTTTGGGATGGGCTTAAACGGGGTGACGATAAGTCATTTAATTTCTGTAATTAGATCAGATACCTATACTGATTGATAAATTTAGAAAATGAGAGACGCTATATATTTCGGGGAGATCAAGTTAACAGCTCCCAAAACAAGATTCCAGCCATAGCACATCCATATAATTTTGCCGATCTAAATGGAGCGGGACTTCCGTCTATTGTTAATAATGATTCAAGGCGATCTCGAGAAAGAGGAATTCAAATGTCCTCTCTTATTCATGTTTTCACGAAATACAATGTTCACACACACTACCCTTATCATCCTTTGCTGTAGGGTTTGCTGCAGCAGACTTTGCAGTAGAAAGATCGAACGATTCCTACGAATTCACACTTTTTGTAGACCCCTACCGTGCGAATTCGTGAGAACCTCGAGCGACCCACATCCCTAATGCATAGTCCAGTAGACTCAACAGCAGAGGATCGGGTTCCTCATCCTGAACAGTGCTCGTATTTTAGTACTAAAAAGCACCTGAATAACATGCCAGAGTAGCATCGAAATTTACATCAAATCAGACGCCACTTTAGTTTACACCCATAGCAATATGCTTCTGTAAATGCACCAAAAGTTCATCTATACAATTCACACTGCAGTTTAAAACACAAAGACTTTATTTTTATTTTTATTCTGTAATTGTAGATGTCTCAGCAGTAGTTTCATCAGCGTCCTGCCTCTATGCCGAAAAATCCGCGGTTTATGGTGCCGGTGTCTTGGGAACTGCTTGCTGCACCTCCCAGAAGGTGTTCCACCTCTTCTGTGTTGTATGGCACCCATGGATGCCTCTCTACACCATACACCGACTCCAACTCCATAAGGACCTCCTTCATTGTCGGTCTATCTTCTCCTTTCACATTCAAACATTGCAAGGTTATCTTCACGAATTTCACGACTTCATCCGTCACGCCTTCCTCTGTGATCTCCGGATCAAGAATCTCCTCCAGTTTGTTGCTGTTTGCACATGAAATGAAATTGATAGCAAGGCTCCTCTCCTTGTCAACTTTTGCCTCGAAGTTGAATGGCATCCGTCTCGTAAGAAGCTCCGCTAGAATGACCCCGAAGCTGAACACATCGCTCTTGTCCGTCAGGCAACCGTTTATCATGTACTCTGGATCGAGGTACCCGTAGGTACCCTGTATGAACGTAGTGAACTGGGACTTGTCCTTGGGTGCTAGAGTTGAAGTTCCGAAATCTGACACCTTCGATGTGTAGTTTTCATCCAGGAGGATATTGGAAGACTTGACATCGCCGTGAAGAATCGAAGGGGAGGCATCGATATGCAGGTACTTGAGCGCTTCTGCAGCTTCCGTAGCGATGCGTACACGGGTTTTGAATGAGATGGGCAGCTGATGCTGTCCTGAGTGAATATAACTGAAAAGTGTACCTTTAGCGATGAATTCATATACGAGCATGGGAATTTCATCATCTAGGCAACACCCCACGAGTTTGACTATGTTCTTGTGATTGATTTCGGACAGAATGAAAAGCTCGTTCGCGAAATCCTGGCCATTCTTTTCATCGACTACCATGGATCTTTTTATCGCGACTATACGACCGTCCTCTAATTTGCCTCTGTATACTGTTCCAAAGCCTCCTTGACCGAGTATTTGTTCCTGGCTGAAGTTATCAGTTGCCTTCTCTAATTCAGCCACGGTAAATATCTTAAACGAGCTCCGATTAGAGGCAATAGCTTGCTGTAGGAAAGCGCCTCCATTCCTTTCAAAGCATTTCTCTCTGAGCTTCATGAGTTTTCTCCTCTGAATTCCCAGACAGCAGATCAAGCTGACAATGAATAGAAGCACAACGCCACTTACAGTCCCTGTTGAGACAAATACGTTAAAACCAATATGGCTGATAGCCACGTATGAGTGTGAAAAAGTTTATGACGAAAAACCTATGACTTATAGCTTTCTCTTGATAATTGCGGCGTTGATTTTAAGAGCATCCGTTTTCATGTTTATCTGTCTATGGTCTCATTTTTTATTGGCTTTAATACAACATGCCTATTTCTTTTTAAGGGATCTTTAATAAGCACATACTGACCCTTTCATAATTCCGAATTACATGTATAACTTTGGATGCCACTTCTATTATTTTAATCCCTTAACTCCGCCATTCCATTGAGTTAATCTACTAACTGAAATGGAATCAATGGTTGACATTTAGCTACCCCAACCACGTCCCCCTCCTTTCCACACTCAGTCTCTGCCCTACTCCAACACTTTCTCCTCCCCCTGACTTCTGTCACCACCTCCTCCAGCACCTCCCCCACCCGACCACACCTTCGTATGTATCCTTCACCGAGAAGTAGCATATGATTGGTGGTGTTCCCAAAAACCAATAAACCCTTCCAACACTTCTAGATGCGAAGGCTGCTCGAGTTGGCTTTCATTCTCTGTTGTTCTCCTGCTAAGAGTTTCAGCTTCCTTTCTGACTTGCCATTGGATTGAGGTTATATTCTCTTCCATTTATTGGGAGAGTGAGACCTCATGAGGTATGTGAAGAACGAGCAACTCTGTAAGAGCATGTGCATCAGGTATAGTTGTATGGATGAGTATGTCTCGATCAGTCTGATCCACCACTTTCAATAGTTGGTGACAATCACGAGTGATCATGAGGAGGTTTAGCAACTCACCAGTCCAGAAGGATATCAAGCTCTAGCCCTTAAAGGCAGTCGTCGGTGAAGATGTCAAGCCTATAATTGTTATTCCGTACAGAGGCGAGGAGGCACTCTTTGTTATAGGGATCATATTTTATTATCCTAAGAAAGATGGGGGACATAGCAGAGATGTACCTTGGCACAATCGTCAAATACATTGTTGTGACGACTCCTGCTTTCTTTAATGACTCCCAATGCCAAGACACCAAGGACATCGACATCATCGTGGGGCTCAATGCCCTTCGAATGATAAAGCGGATGAAAGAATCTGGCTAATGCCACAAGAAGAACATCCTCATCTTCAACTTAGAGCTGGTACTTTCGAAGTGGATTTTATGTTTATATAAGATGGCATTCTAAAGGTCAAGGCCATTGTATACAACATCGACATTGGAAGAGAGTATTTCAACAACTACATGGAGGACTACTTTGCTAATGAGATCTAGAAGAAGCACTGAAGGGACATGAAAGGGAATCCCAAGGCATTGAGGAGGCTCGGGACGACATGCGAGAAGGACAAGAGGACATTATATTTCCCCATATAGAACCATGATTGAGATTGACTCCCAGCACAAGGGGATCAGCTTATACTACAACTTGACAAGGTGTACAATAGAAGGAGGTAGTTGAGATGGCAGATGACAACAATGTCAGTAGTGGTAGCAAAGTGGAAGAGGAAGTGGGGCATGAATGTAGAAGAAATGAGGAGCAACACTTGCAAATTTGAACTTGAAAGGGGTTAAATTTTTAATGGATTATGTTAACAATAATAGAGAGGAGTTAGTGGAAGTGGAAGGTAACACATGGATATGTCATGTAATTATTAACATCTAACCAAGTTTATACATTTAATTCAAAATTATGGAGGTGTCAAGGTGTAATTATGAAAGTGTAAAGGGTTATCGATGTAAAAATTCTATTTTTTATGAAAGCTGTTGAAATCAAAATAGGAAAAACACATCAGTACAATAAACAACAGGCTTGCATCAATTTAATTAAATGTCGCAACCACTTAACATTTTTTAGTTTTTTTCAAAGCTTTGCCATCGGAGAATGTAACCCAAATATATTGTTGATAGTACTATTGCAAATTGGTTCTTTGTTATTGTAAACATAGTGGTACTTTCCTGATCTCGTGATTGTTGATAAATAAAATTTGGCAATACTAATATAGTTTTATACAATAATACAATGTCAAATAATGCAACTCACATCGAAAACTTAATGTGATACCATCACACTTGATCCATTTATAGCGTTTTCTCTGAGGCAGACAATCTTCTTCCAAACTCTAGAAGGTAGAAACCCTCTTTTTGGTACCACATACACCAAGTCATTTTCCTTGCCTTATTCAAAAGTAGCTTCCCGCCACATACACACACAACACACACACACACACACCACACACAGGCACACGCGCACACACACGCACCCACACCCGCATGCGACTAGGGGTGCACATGGATTGGATTGGTTCGGATTTTAGCTTAATCCGTGTCCAATCCAACCTTAACGGATTTTTATTTTTTAGAATCCAATCCAATCCATCAAATATCCAAATCCAATCCGATCCAAACCATCGGATTACAGATTGGATCAGATTGGTTCGGATTTTTACACTTATATTTTCCCGCTCAATAGTCTACTCTTGTATGTTTATATTTTATAGTACACTAGCCCTCGAACATACAAATAATGACTTAAAAATCAAGAATAGGGATAGACGTAAAAAAATAAAAGAAAAACCACATGATCAAACGAAAGTTGAAGAACTCCACGAATCTATTATAAAAAGTTGAAGACCACACAATCAAACTTAAGGATTATATTGAATTTGAAATTTAAGTTCTTTAAATACATAATGCATTAATTTATTTTTTGTAATTGATTTTCTCCAAATGATTCAAATAAGAACAATACAAGTTAACAAATAACGATACAAGGACAAGTTATCAAACAACACAAGATTATATGATTATATTTCTCGCAATAATGAATTTAACAAATAATGAAAATATACAGTCAACAAAATGGACATGCTTATAAGAATGACAACTAACAATGGGAGAGTTTGATGTAGGAGATTAATACATTATTGGTATGTTCATTGATGTGTGATTATGATGCATGCATTAAAATCATAGTTTCATTTTCGGACTGAAACAAATAAAAAATCAGATATTCATGAACTTTAGGATAATCAACATCATTTTAACTTATAGCCCATCATCGCTCATCATGGATGAAAAAATGATACTTGTATCTAACGCAACTAAACTCTTCAAATGAGTCAACCAACATTTTGCTAACAAATCAAAATCATCAGCCCTTAATCACAGAAATTGGTAAGAATAGATTTAAAGAAATCCATATATACCTTATGCTTGGAGGATATTAATATAGCTAGATCACTTAATAAGGAGGCACACCCACAACACCCCATGCTTCAATGATAGATGCGAAGGCAATGGGTTCGATTTTATCCAATGTGTCTTGCATAAACTCTGCAGAAATATGATAAATAAATTTGCGAACTGAAAAATCTTGATATGATAAAATAGCATGGAATAAATAACGAGCATCTAAAAGAAAGCCATGAAAAGTATGCACACACATATCTGTCATAGACGATTAAGAAGATTATTCACTTTTACTAAATAAAACTTATGTTTTTTAAAATCGTAACGATACCATTTGGACGAAGTAGATGAGAACCACATAGGGATCTCTCGCAGAGAACTCTTCCACCATCCTGCCAAGCATGTCGAAGGGGATGTGTGCAGCGTGCCCAAGCTCCTCCATGGCAGCGTAGAATTTGTGGCCCACTGCCTCGTCTAGGCACATGGTGGAAGGTCGGGGGCAGTTGGGTACAACGAGAGGGGAGCGTTCTTCGTCCAAGCACACATGGGAAGAGGGCGGAGCGATAGAGTATGTGAGGGGGGAGCGTGCCTCATCCAGGTGCACATGAGAAGGGAGGCGGGGGCGATAGGATATAGAGGGGGGGAAGCGTGCCTTGTCCAAGTGTACGAGGGAAGGGGTGGGGGTCGTAGGATATAGTCAGAGGGGAGAAGGGGAGGTTGTGATTTTGGGCGGAGATGGAGAAGGGGTTTGGAGGGGTTTTCCAAAAGAATGGTGTAATTTCAAGCGGAGGGAAATGCCACTGAAGAGAAAAGATAATTGGTTGCCCGTCCAACTTTTACTGACTATTGAAGTGCTAAGAAAAAGTTGATCTTCATTGCCAACGATTAGTCCGCCGAAAAAAATTCACGAATGTGACGATTAGTTAGCATTCATGAATAGTCATCACTTATAATACATTTTCCATAAGTGTGTATTTATGTTTGTATGTGTGTGTATGTATATATGTATGTATGTATCTACATGTGCGTGTGTGTGTTAACGGATTAACAGATTGGATCGGATCAGATTTTGGTAAAGATCCGATTCAATCCATACTTCAACGGATTTCAAAAACTTGGATCCGATCCGATCCATTAGAATGATAAAACCAAACCAATCCAATCCAATAGCATCGGATTGGATCGGATTACGGATTTTATCCGATCCGTGTGCACCCCTACATGTGACCCACACACGCACATGCACCCGCACACCCATACACATACACTCACCCCCAGACCCCTACCCACCCACACCTACCCGCCCACACCCATCCATCCATACCTACCCACCCACCCACACACCCACACATGCACCCACACACACACTCGTGCGCACGCACGCACGCACTCACACACGCACATACAAGCACACGCACGTACCCGTGCACGCGCGCGCACACACACATATGAATAACTTCAAGAGTAAGTTACAAAAAAGGGACTGACCTTTACATGAATTCCCAATTTAGGGACTAATTTTTATTTTGTAACAAATAGGGGACCCATCTTTGATTTAACGGAGGAGGCCCCAACGACGTTAATGAATGACTCGATTTGTGATGTATATGGACGAATATACCCTTATCCTCAATGGCTTCTTCTTCTCCTTTCCCTCCCGAATCCCTCTCCCTCCCTCGCTCCGTGCGTGCGCAATTGGCTCCCACTTCCCTCCATATGCTCGCCATTCGCATTCTCACGGCTACTCCGATCTGCTCCTCCGTATCCCCTTCTCTCTCTTGCTTCTCAACGCCGTATTCCGCCTCCTTTTTGGCTGTGATAACGGCAAGTGCCTCCTTCCTTGTTTCGGTAATGGACAGGGGCTGTGCTTTTGATGGACATGGGTTGAATGGGGGGAGGCAGGAAGCCCGAGGGGGTGGGAAGCTTTGCGTGAGGCGGCGGGTGGGGGGGAGGTGCTCTGCGTGAGGCAGGCGGGCTGGAGGTCAAGGACCTCTGCATGAGGCGACGGGCTGGTGGTCGGGGGGAGGGGGGGGGGGGGCTCTGCGTGATGCGGCGAGGCTGGAGGTCGGGGATGCTTCACGTGAGGCAGTTGGCTGGAGGTTGGGGGAGGAGGGCTCTACATCAAGCGGTGAGAGGACTATGCTAGATTGCATGAGGCAGCGAGGGACTATGCTCTACGAGAGCAGACTCAAAGGGCGGGGGGGGGGGGGGGGGGGGGAGTCAGGCTCGACGGAGGGAGGTCTCGACATGGAGGGGGGCTCGATGGGGTAAGGTCCGGCGTGGGATGGAAGAGGGTTGGCAGGAGGTAGGGAAGCTCCGGTCTGGGCTGGAGGAGGTGGGCGGGGAAGGCCTGGTCTAGGGGTGGGGCTCGACAGGGGCTGCCTCGGCGGCGACGGGGGGTCGGCAGGGGCTGCCTCGGCGGCGACGGGGGGCGGGGAAGGCCTGGTCTGGGGGTGGGGCTCGACAGGGGCTGCCTCTCCCGCTCATCAACGGGGGTAATTTCGTCAAGTAAAGTTATGGATTGAGCAGCATGTTGACGGCGTCGGGGACTGGAACGTTAAGTTAAAGTTTGGTCCCCTATTCGTTACAAAATAAAAATTAGTCCCTAAATTGGGAATCCATGTAAAAGTCAGTCCCTTTTTTGTAATTTACCCTAACTTCAAATGAGTTTATTATCTACCCACCACCTTGAATCTCATCTCTTGATTTCAAATCACATGGTTGCGATTAATGACACATTAATTATATTAATTTAATGGTAAAAATACTTATTTTGATCATTTGTAACATTCTAAAAATAGAGTGTAGCAACAATACATCTCTATAAATGGTACAAAATAATTACCCTAAATTTCTCTCTCTCCACCTCTCTCTCTCCACCTCTTTCTCATGATGGGGTGATTGAATACATGCGGATGTAGAGGAGTACGGCAACACACGAATAGAGTTCTCTACGTCTGCAGTAGAGGCAAAGTCCCTAGCTTTTGCTCACGGTGGAGGTGTGGCGAAGGTGTGATGGAAGTGGTGTGCTCGGATGACGCCTAAAGGAGGCGGCGTTTGGTGGCGGCGAAGCACGTCCCGGTGGTGCACAATGTTTAGGGATCTCGAGGTAGCGTGCTAATCGCAACTCGTGTTCATAAGCGTGGCCTAAAGGAGCAGCGTGTGATCAAGAAGAGGGTGTGGGCGGAGGAGGACATGTGTATCATATTGTTTTTCACAAATCTCATATTATTTTACAAATCTCAGACTGATTATTTTACAAATTGGAGACTATTTTTACTAATTTCATATTTTTTTTGAAAATCTCAGGACGTCGATGCTTGTTCAGGAGAAGGAGGAGGCAAGTCATAATTTACATTTTTAGTTGATATTTTATTTATTTACTTATTATCTTACAAAGTATCTGGCAGAATTTACAAAGACATATGATAGATTACCAAGTTCCTTTCTATTTTTACACATTCCTTTTTTAGCATAATTAATTGATAAATTACTAACTACCTTTCTGTTTTTAGGTAACCATACGGATTTTACAAGAAAAACTTACAAAAATGAACATGGATTTTACAAAGAACCAAACAAACATTACATAAGAATAGACACAATTTACTAAAAATTATTGACTGCGAATGTAAAAATTTATTAACATAATATACAAATATGAAAAATATTATACAGAAAACTCGTTGGAGTTTACAAATACATGGTTAAAATAAATCCGTTGATCAGATGAAATTCAAACTTAATTAATAACGGTACCAAAGGAAACACCAAATCAAGAAAAAGCCGAATATAGTAAATCAAAGCTATTAAATAGACATCGAATTTTATAATCCTAGATGAAAGAAATACCCTTTTGGATATTGTTTTGGAAGCTCCCATTCAATCCAGTGGATCTCGTTGATGGCTCACCATGGAGATGGTCAGCCCCAATCACACTTGAAACACACCCTATATATACATACATACATGTCTGTGTGTATGTACATACATACATTTGTGTAGAATAACATTCATAGCTTCAATCCATGTGATCGGATTTTCGAAAATATTTTTTGAAAAAAAGAAAGAAAGGAGTACAACATCCCAGCTGTAGTTTTCAATGGAAGAGAGGTTATGCTCCCAAAAGATCCAAGCAATTTTGATTAGATAAGTTTAAAGAGGCCTGCAAAGTAACCAATATGGATTTATTGCAGAGATTGAGACCAAAGTTTTGTGTGGCTCAAAACTCGAATGATAATTGATGTGGCCCACACGCTAGCTGTCTAAATAATGCAAGACTTGATTAGTTGACTAATTATTGTCCCTCCTTAGTACACAATTTTAGCACGGTACCCTTGGAAACGGACGAAAAAAATCAAGATGATAGATTTAATTATAATCATACAAAACTAATATAACAGGCAAGCATAGAGAGGAATAGGATCGAAAATAAGTTCAATTCATCCTGCGTAAGACAAAGGTAGGAAATTCTGCAATATTGAGTGACAAAGTTGAAAAGTAAGGTTTTTTACCTATAGCCAACATTGAGCGGAGAGGGAGACCTTTCCGAACACACTTCTGCGTACGTGGATCGTCGGAGTGGTAGCCCTTGTCGCAATAGCATTCGTAATCGCCTCCGATATTTCTGCAGATCCCTTTGCATGGATAGAGCTCTGGATAGAGCCTTGTCTTCTCGCACTCGTCAATATCTGCACCATTATATATGTTTTGTATCCAAGGATTAGAATAATGAGATGATCTTCTTGTTTGTGATTATTGTTATTTGTCACACACCTGTACAGCCGTCTCTGAGATAGGGATTGCCTTGGTATCCACGGGAGCAGTTGCATATGTACCCGGGGCCGTTGGTGGATTCGAAGCAGTCGCTATGGTCGCTGACACAGGCGTAGCTGCTCGTATTCTTCTTGGCTTCGTCACAGTTCAGCTTCTCCTGTCGTCCAATGGCCCAGTCCTGGACTACCGGGAACACCCTTTCCTTGTCCATCTCTTGGAGATCGGACTTGTGGAAGGTATAATTCCCCCTCTTCACCATGAAGAAGTAGCTGCAGGGGTTGAACGTGAAAGTATTACTGTCTTTTTGCCTATTATAGTAACTGGTCCGGTAGTACCAAATATTGGGAGGAATGGGGGTCTGGCAACAGCCGAAGCCAGAGCACTCGCCATCGATAACGTTCGCCAGAGAAGTGCAGCCAGAGATGCAGCCACCATAGCTCTGCTCGCCGTTCCTGAACCGCGCCAGGGTCTCACAGCCTACGGCCATGAACATGTTGTCTTTATAGGACAGAACATATGGCGAAGAGAAGCTAGTCTTCCATCTAGATTTTTCGCTGGGAACACCAGAGCTATTGGTGTAGCAGTCGTAGGATATGTTGAGCAGGATGGTCATCTGTGCGGATGAGATGTTTATGGCGATTATCTCAATGTTACCATTGAAGAGCTTGGGAGGGCTGTAGCTGTAGTTGCAAGTTAAGTTGTAACCGATTGGTAGGAGGTAGCAGTCCTCGCCTGCTGTGTCGTTGTTGAGGCCGAAGGGATAAGGTACCTCTTTATCTCCACACATGCGCGTGCATCCCAACGGTGGCCGGCCTACAGCTCCGCCTTCAGCTCCCCTGCCTCCGGCCATGGCCATCACAAGGACGGCTAAGGCTGCCATGACGAAGGCCCGATCAGGTATCTCCGCGCCCATCCTCCTCCTCTCACTCACAGATATGGTTTGTATAGATATCGCTGCTATGTAATGGATGAACGCTCTCTATTGTTTCAAATAGTTATCTTGAGGTTCCCTAAAATATTAAAAGAATGGTTTCCTGACCGAATCTCCGTCGATCTTTGGATTCAATTGACGCGGAGCATTGACCCTCAGCGGAGACGACTTTGTTTCTTATATTTTCCTTCAATATCCGAATAAAAAAGAAATCTGTTTTTTTGCATTGGAAGTACATATTTTGTTATGTAATTGTATCGAAATTTACATAGATTCAATAACTGCAAATCATCTTACAACCATTAGAGACTAAATAATTATAAAATGAGTTGGCTCTTGATCTAACAAAACGCACCTCCCGATTGACGCAAGCATTCATCATTAAATCGCACATCCTAGCAATCACCGAATCATTTATGATAACCAATGAGAATAAAAAAATTGATCTTTCTCATAGGATCTCAATCACTATTCATAACCAAGAGTTTCGTTATTACAACACGGACAATGGTACACTTACAAAAAGAATCAAATAATTTCATAACATGACTCTTAAGCACCATTCCGTAGTGGGATAGGGATACGAGATAAAGAAGGATTAAGCTGTCGTATTTTTAATTTCTCATCATTTGCATGGATAGGATTTTGTGGGATAAGGAGGGATATGTGGTAGTTATTCACTATTCTTTGTTCAGATGGATAAGCAATAATAAGGGATATAAGTTTGTTGTCTTAGATAAAGTAGTTAGATAAGTGCTAGTCATTTATATTTTTATGGTGTGAGAGGTTGATAATGGAGGGTTAAAAGGCCAAACTCTATCCCTCATCTTGTCTCAAAGATCGAACATTGTCCGTCTTCAGAGGGATAACATATTTAAAGGATAAGGACCATCGATCCCTCAAACGACCAACCTCATAGTTCTGGTGGACATACCAATATCCCACAAATCATGTAGTTATTTATACCACATAGAATGTCTCGATGAGTCCTTTCCACAATCACGAGTGCTCGTTCAACTTTGTTCTTCACGTGAAATTGATAAACACAATTTTTATGACCTTAATGTCTAGTATGCATCCATGGCCATACACGTGGATTCTAGCTATCTTTTAATCCATTGCATTGCATGATTATGCATGGGTATTAAGAACATATACCTAATAGTTCCCATGCATGTTCTAGTTAGTATTCCTGAATCCATTTTCATGAAAGAAATCATTATACAACATGTCAAGAATACATACTAAAACATGTGTGGGAACATGTAGGCACGTGATGATAATACCCATGAATACTCATACAATGCAATGAATTAAAAGATGATTAAAATCCCATGGATGGTCATCTATATATACTGAACATTAGGCTCATGAAAAATTATGTTTGTCAAATTTAAGTGAAGTATAATGTTGACCGAACACTCAAGATTGTGGGACAATCTCATCGAGAAATTTAGTGTGGCATTAATTATTACACGATTTGTGAACGATATCTTTATGCCACTGGAACTAAGTCATATTATGCCATTAGTTAATTCTCTTTTGCAAGTATACCTTTGTCGGTGTTGTAATAATTGACGTCTTGGTTATGAATAGTGATTGAAAGTTTATCAGAAAGATTGATTTTTTATGCTCATTGATTATCATACATGGATCAATAATGGCTCGGACATGTTATTTATTGTTGCATGCTTTCGCCGTCAGCATAGTCCATTCATTATAAATGTTATCAGAACATGTTCCCTCTAATAGTGGAAATTGTTACGTGAGGGGATTTAAGCCTTGAGCATGCATCTTCCACTATCTTTAGGAATAAGTTATCGGCCATAATACAACGAGGATGTTGCAAATCTAAGTAGGGAAGGTTGTAACACCCCAAACCAAACACTTCCCAGCTCAAACATAGTCCCATCTCAGAAATTTATAAAGTATAGGATTGGGTTATAAAAAGTGGGGGATTACTACTTAATAACTTATGCTTCATTTTGAGTGGTTGTTAACGAGTCCTATTAGGTCTGAGTCCAACAAGTTATTAAGGTTAGTTTTCCTCGATAATGATTCGAGGGCCTAAGGCTCGGATGTTGCAAATGACATCAGATCAGGTTCCCTCCGAGAGTGGAATGGGATATCCGAAGGAGCCTAAGCCTAGAGCACGTATAATAAATCCCAGATTCCTCATCATTATTTGGTTTATTTATCCACATATCTTAACCTGTTCAATTAATTTAATAACTAATTAACTTAATTCACATCTAACCCTAGAAGATAAATAAGGCTAATTAATGTATATAAATAAGTACATAATATATGTATTTATAGTCCCTATATTTCCGTGTTTCTTTTTATAAAAAATACAATAAAAATTAGTTTAATATTGTATACAATATATTGTACATTATTTATTATATAAAAATCTCCAAAAAAATAACAAGAGAAATAAAATAAGTGTTTTTATTCATTAAAAATACTTACAAAATTAATAGTTATGTACATATAATTTATTTTGACTTTGAATTCTACATGAAAGTTATAGATCTTGAAGAGGTACACAATCTTCATGTTGAACACTTCTTAATTTAACATCGTTTATATTTTCTTTTTAGTTTATAAGCTTTTATTCATTTTCTAATTTTCTGATTGGGCCACATGGCCCAATCACGAGCTGACACTAACCGTGTCTTCATTCAACCCCCGCCATCTTGTGGGTTGTCTAATCACTTGATTAGAGATGGAAGGCTCTGATCATCCCTCACTCGCTTGATCTTTTGATCAAGCAGATCATGTCAACCAAAGCGTGCCTAAATCTTCGTCATTAGATCACTTGATCCAATGGCTAATGCTTTTTATCAACCTTGAGCAAGCGACTGTTAACGAGATGTGTCTCTTCACTTGGCCAACTTCTCCTTTTTTTACCGCCGAGGGACATGACCTCTCATTTTTATTCTTTTGTCCAATCAATTACTGCACATCCCTCGTCCTTACCAGGGCCTCCATCTCTAAGCTCTACCTCATGTGAGGTAACTGGAGGTAGTTGAACCTTCTCCATTCAACAACATGGAGCGACCCTTCACTGAATAAAACCCATCTTCGCCGCCAAAATCTGACTGATCTGCCATCATGGGAGTCCTCCCTGAACTTTCTGACAACCTTTAATGACATAGATTGATTAAGAGATCAAATGAATATAGGGATCTAACTCTGTGGAGATCCTCGACTCATTTGGCAGTGTCGCATCCCTTACCAAGGAGCTGCACGAGCTTTACTCCTAGCTACGACATAGAGCGAAGACTAGTGGTCCTCTATCCTAGTTCCTAGGCTCTAACCTTCACCTCTGTTCTTCCCTAGATCTCAGGGTATAACCTTGATCCTTCGTACTATTATTTTCTTATATTTTAATTGTAACACTCACTCACCTTCATTTCGATTTAATTACACCCTCATCATCGTTGCACACCATGATTCACGTGTACCCTTCTATTCATCATGTCTTACTTAAGATCACCATTCCCACTTCAATTTTGTTTTTCATCTTTGTTTCACTTCAGCTATTTGGGTTAACACGTGCAGTTTGCTTGACAGCTCATTGATCGGAGCGTGGAACACATCATCGATATCAAGTTCTTTCTCTGACCAATATGCATCATCCAACCATTCCAGCCATCTCCAACTCTTCCTCACGTCATTACAACTTTTGCCAGGCTAAGATGAACCTTCGTTGACCCTTAGCTTTGTCAGAAAAGCACGGAGAAGGACCATTGGTATTGCTGGAGCCCAACCTCCTTGTCGTTGTATGCAGAGGAGATCAGAGGAGGCTACGTACAATTACCATTGGATCACACCCAATCAGTGGTGATCTTATAACCCAGGAGTGCCTTGAGACATCCGTTCATGCCTATAACTTTGGGCTGACCTGAACCAAATTAGAGGCACCATTTGAATCCACGTGAACCAAGCTGCACGCCAAGCTTGTCCCTCGTGTGTGTCACGTGCCCGCTTTGGACCTTTTGCAGATAAGCCATGCTAGCATTTTTTTATTTATATTCATCTCCCCATGCATGAACATTTGTAATCAAAACCATGTCAGGGTTCCATTATTGTATTTTAGTCCAATTTGGCCCTTAATGTGATTATTTCTGTATTATTTTATATGTTTTTATTACACTTATGCATTTGTATTTGAACATTAGAAACTTTTGCATTATTTGTCCAAATTCAAAGAAATTAGTCTTATTTGAAAGCTAATATCTGATTTGATTTTTAATTTTCAAATTATAAATTAGAGAAATTTGATAAATCCTTGATCATTATTTGTTGAAATCAATTGTCTCTATTTTACTTCAACTTGGAGTTTTTACTGATCGTTTCAAGAATAATTTATTTCATAATATACGAAATAGATTGAACCATTAATTCATGATCTTTTGTTGTGTTTGATATTGTCCTCATTTATGTGTAGTGTCTTCCTAACAATTTGTAGCATTGTATCATCCTAAGTTGTATTATAAAAATTGCATCAAATCAGGCATCCATTTTATTTCACATCCATTGACCTAGATACACTCTTAATTATTTAACTTAGCTATTTAGACTTAATTATATAAAATAGGAGCTCGTGCCCTTGTGTTCGACTATGGACTTATCTAGGTTAAATTAAATCAAGCTTTGTTAATTGAGATTCCTAAGAAAGATTATGATTAGTTGTAATTGGTTTTACTACAACGAGTGATTGGTTGTACTGCAACGAGTGATAATTAAATTGTCGATTAGTGATACATCAATGCAACAATCACTATCATTGTGAATAAGTGGTTGTCCATATCTTAAGGAGGAAATTAAGTATATAAGTGGGGATGGTTATTGATGATTCGAAAATCCACCTCTTTAAAAAATAATGAATTATAGTATATGAGGAAGAAATCAGATAAACAAAAACCATAAATTCGAATATGTGGAAAAATTTTACTTGGTAAGTGTACCAAGGTTGAACTCAGGGAACAATGATTTTTAGTTGCATGGTTCTAAATTAATTTAAATAATTAACTAATTGTGATAATAATTTCGGTGTCAGAAAAATAAAGTAAAAAATAAAAAAAAGATCTAATGCAATGCAAGTAGATGAATCAGAGAAGCACATGATCTATGATGAAATCTATGTTCAATCCTCACATAGAATGATCAATTACTCATAAAAAGAAATCACAGACCCAAAAGAAATAAATCTATGAAACGTATTCCAACTGTAGGTTAAAAATATTCAAGCATCAGATCCTGTGATTAATAAAGATCAATATCCAGATATTTCTTTGAAAAATAGATCTCCAAATTCCCTACACAATTATTCCTAAAAATAATAATCAAATATCATGGAAATAATTAGTTAAGCCTCCTCTGTGAAGCCCTACATTTAGATTAAGTTTCCTCAAAAATTGAACGCAACATTCTATCAAATGAAGCATGCATAGATCATTATACACCACAAATAATAATAATCATTAAAGAATTTTTGACCTGCACAAGATATGTAAAATGAAAGAGCATTAAACAAGCTTCAAAATGACATATTATGTGTTAAAAATGGAGTTCAATGAGGATGTTATGACAAAATGAAATCTCAGGGACTAAAATGCTATAAAAATAAGTTTTTCTTCTTAAAAGAGTCCCTAGAAGGAATTATCTGTAATTATTCAAAACCACATGGACTTTCTGAAATTTTCTAGTGCATGCACATGCGTCGGGGATGTTTGTACAATATTTTGGAATGGCAGGGGCCTCCTTGCAATTTGCTTGTGCGCGCACATGTGCCGCACAAGGTTCATATGCAGAGGCGAAGCTTCGATGCCCGAGGTGCCAAGCAATTGAGTGTGGAAGCTCGGGTAGAGGTGCGGGGCCTGAGGTTGAGGCTCGTCGTAGCTCGGGCAATGCGATGCGACATGTCAGGCGAAGCTCACCTCGACACCAATTGAGGCTAAGGTCTTTGGAACTGAGGTGGAGGGAGGCCAGAGCTAGGGTTCTGCCTAGGTTGTCAGTGCGAGGCGGAGGTGTAGATGGTGCAACGGGGCTCGTCAGTTACGATCGTGCGAGGGCTTTGAGACCGAACGACGCATGTTGAGGGAGAGGCAAAGTTTAGGTCGGTTGGAGCAAGGCATGAATGTGCTTAGGTAAGGAGGTATGTCGAGCAACGTGTGGAGGTGTGTCGAGGGCAAGGTGGATGCCCGATGAGGGAGTGAAGGAGCATGTGGTGAAGGCGATGGGCAGAACGGGCAGAGGGTGACGGCGGTGCTCAACAGAGGTGAAGGTGGAGCGAAGGAGCCGTGCAGGGGTTACTGTGGAGCATGGCTAGAGCATTTCTCGATGCGAGGGCATAGGATGATGGTGGCAGGGCGAAGGTGAAGATCAATGCTTGGGAAGTGGGAGAGGCGGATGCCTTCTTGTGGTATTCGCCTCAGAGATCTGGTGAAGGGAAGTCTCGATGCTCGATCGCCCTTGGGAAGAGGGAGCAACGACACAGAGATTTGGACCATGTGGATCACTCCTAAGAGGAGAATCATCGACGAAAGCTTGCTGTCATGAAGCCAATCATCAGCTCTCACTTTTTCTTGCTTTAATAGGAGATTGCCAGATAAAGAAGCGAAGAGGCTGGCAAGGGATTTTTAGAAGAAGTTCATCGTAACGATTAAACTGAGTCGAAGTGAAATGGTCGAGGGTCATAACGGTTGGTGGCCTCTGCACATGGAGGAGGGAACACGTAACAACGGGCAGCCAAAGGAAGGGGGAAAGGGGCAGCACGTGAAGTCACGTGTTGTGCACATGAAAGAGGAATGGGGAGGGGCCACGTGGCACGCTGGGTAGCGATACATGGCTGCTAAAAATAAAATAAATTAAAATTAAAGTTAAAAAATAAAATAAAATTAAATAGTAATGGGGTGACACGTGGTTGCTCTATGAGATGCCACGTGTCTCTTCTAAAAAATTCAGAAATTCATTTAGAAGATAATTAAAAAGGAAGTAGAAAATAAGGCGAAACGAAAAAGTGTTGTACATAAAAGTTGATCTTCAAAAAAGATCTACAACTTTTGTGAAGGGAAGAAAATCAAAAGAGATCAACTGTACAAAACATATTTTTGGTGGTACTCTATAGATATAAAATACACGTATTTCTTTATTTTGCAATTTTACAATTTTTAAGTATAGTAAAAATTATGATAAAATCAGATAAAATAGAAAACAAATATTTACATATTAATCTATTTTTTGGGTTTTTAGCAATTAAGAAAATAAACAAGTAAAATAAAAGGGACATTTATACAAACTATATATACAGATTCAGAGTCAATTAATTTCTTTGATTTTTACTTTAATTTTGATCTGGATTTTTGCATATCTTATTAATGCATAAGTCAAAGAAAATAAATGAAAGGAAATAAATAAAAAAGACTTATTTTTTTACATAAAATAATAGGATTAAAATCAAGGTCAAAAGTAGGGTTATTTAATTACAGATTTTAATGCTTATTTCATCATAGTTAGTGAATGTTAATTTACACATTTTAGTATATTTAATTAGTGAATTGTTAAGGGATTTTTTTTAAGAATTTCATATAAAGTAGATGAATTATGGATTCATCACACACCCATACTTAGATCTTTGCTTGTCCCCAAGCAATTTTTAATGAGTTAGAAGGTTGAACCCCTGATTGTGCAAGTGTGAATTCAAGACTTATCTCATTAAGAATATTTGGTTTTAGTGGTCCTAAAATTCTACGCTGAACCGAACTTTAGTCAAAAGGAATCCAACTTCTCTAATCACCAGACTCTCTGTTTATGCATATAACATAGAGATATGAAGTTTAGCATTCACTGTAATAGTGAGAGTCAAGTCTGGATGTCACCCAAAGTCCTGATCCAAGAGACTCTCCTTAAGACCCAATCCTCAACACTAAATAATAAATAAAATCTTGTATTCAATCCACCATCTCTTTAGTTCGTCAGACTTGAAAGTGTAGATGGAAGACCAACTGATGGAGGGCATAAGTTTATGTAATTTCTTCTCTCCATCTCATTGGAACAAGGGTCCTCTCAAGTGCCTTATTACTCAACACATGTATTTTTGGTCCCGTCAAAAGTTGCTGAGTCGCATGTACTTATTTTCTTAGGAGTATACCCATGTGTATCTTCTTTAAGTATCTAATATACTTTCACCCAGACTTGTATCGCTGACGATGTAGAGCCTTTGTTGAGGTACCAACCCGACTCATTTGGCCTACTTAGCTTTGGTCCAAGTGGACACTTTGAAATGGTTGGGAGCACTTGCCTTTAATGTAAGCTTTCAGCATTTGAATTTGTATTGAGAGAGATTTTCTTTCAATATTTCTTATTTTTTTCTTTTCTTTTTGTCTAGATCCGCTACTTTTACCAAGTTGGTATACAGTGATAAAAATTATTATGTTTCATCACACATGGCACATAGGTCAATATCAAATGGTAGCATAAGAACTTGTTCTCATACTGGCTAGGGTTGCTGGCACTCAGGTTTCATGAATCATTCATCGACTTTATCCCATCCTTGAGTATCTTAAAATCAGGTCTAGACTCAAATCTAAAGTCCCAGTCCTTCAAGTGAAACCTTGATAACAAGGATGTTCCACGAGGGTCACCATAAATAATAAGAGAAGTGTTGTCGCTGAGGCGACCACTCATAGAACACCCGGGTTGATCAGCAGTTAATCCACAATCCAAAGAATACAACAATAAAGCTCAAAAATAAATGTGAATTAATCTTTATTTACTCTACCATAAAATGTACAGTGACAAGCATGTAGAGGTCGAACCACAGAGAGCAATCCAAAATGCAATAGCCTACATGTATCTCAGAGTCATCCTTGTGTGGGTTTTTAATTTTATTATTATTATTATGTTTTTTATATTTTTTTATTTTGAATCTAATAATTAAGTAATATATAAATATATATATATAATATAAATATATTAATTATGTATACCCATAGAAGGTCAGTAGATAGCTTAGAATACATATAATATATATAGGTATCTATAAGTATAATAATATATATATATATTTTATATTAAGGGTAATAAATAGATATAAGAATACATCTAAATAATTAGATATATATATATATATATTTGTCCTTTTTTTGGAAATATATATATATATATATATATATATATATATGAAGGGGTATTATAATATTTACAAAAAATACTCAAAAATAGTCAAAAATGCAGGAAAAGAGTCTTTTTGGGATTTTCAAGGTTTTTTACTGTTTTTGTGATTTTTGGGCATTTTTGAAAATATTTTTAGTATTTTTAAATAGCTAAATAATAGCAAACAGTGGAATAGGTACTGGCTGTCACAAAAATAGTTATTAAAAATAGCTAACAGCCTCAAAAATTTTCCACACTATTTTTCTAATAAAGATAATAAAATATAGCATAAATAGGGCCCGAGTTTATATTTTTCTAATTTCTCTTTGATTTTTTATATTTTTTTGAAGTTTTAGGGTATTTTTATATTTTTAAGGTTTTCTTTTTGAGATTTTTAAAGATTTTTGGACTGACACTAAGATAGGTCAAAATACACCATAGGTAATTTTTTTGGAATTTTTTGAGGCATTTTCATATTTTTTTAAGATTTTATAATTTAGACAGTGAATAAAAGACATGTTTTTTATTTTTAATAAATGCAAAAATGCAACAAAATGCAAAACTAAAAATATGGCATGCAAGCACAACCAAACAAGAACTTAAGTCTTTTTTTGCAAGATTTTTCGATTTAAAATGGAGCACAAAATAAATAGACAAAGCTTTCAAAAATTAAATGGCCTGGCAGGGATATTTTTGCAAATAAAATAGTTCACAGGGGCATACATGCAAAAATCACAATAAAAATACACTTTAACTTTTATTTTCAGGACCATTTAATAATTACAGGGACCCGGCGGGGCTTAAATGCAAAATTTCACGCGCCTCACGTGGTTGCTGCACGTGAGGCGCGGAAGGATTAAAGTGCAAATCTTAAAACATCGGGGGTCCTTCTGCAAAATATACATTTTATTTACAACTGAGACTTTTATTTTTGGCATTAAATAATAAATACAAAAAGTGGAGGGGCTGGATGTGAAGTTTACCCCTAAACAAGGCGTGGCATCCAACGGCGCAGCTCTCTTCACTTGCCACGCGTCGCCACCCCCTCGCCCGATGACGCTTCGTCGATGGGAGGCTGAGATTAGATCAGCCAGGCCGATCTGACGGTGGATGCGATGCTCCATCTGACGGTGCTGATGTGATCTGGGCTGGGACCGTGATCGGACGGTGGAGACAAAGGCACGAAGAACAGGGAAGAACTCCATCTTTCCCGACCTTCGATCCGGTGCTGCTCGCTCATCCGGCGCTCCCTCGGGCATCTGATGGTCCAAATAGCTTCCTGGCAGGGCTCTCTAGCTGCTGGAAGTGTCTGATCGAACGGAGGGGCTCTGGAGCGGCGCCACGAGCTCGATGAAGAAGCGGAGCTCCAGGTACCTCCGCTCGCTTGGGGTTCGTCTCCTGGCGTGCTTTAGTATGCCTAACCTGCACAAAAAGGAAGAGGGGCTCGAGGCGATGCTCCTCGACCCAGGGTTTGGAAGCTGCAACGCGAAAATGAAGGTGGGCGGAGGGGCTCCGGCGAACGGCAGAGGAGGAGCCCCGATTCGCCAGGACCTAGGGTCCTGGGTTAAACAAATGAGTGCAATAGATGGAGAATGCGCTGAGGTTCGAGATGGGGTGAACGAGGCGGTCGGAGACAGTCGGAACCACAGTGGAGAAGTCGCCGGAGCTGAGCTCCGGCGAACTTCGAATTTCGATTTTTAAGCTACATGCATTAATTAAAACCTACTCTAATGACTGGAATGAAAAACTAACATGAAAAGCTAACTAAAACACCTAAAAGGGCAGCTCTTATACCTGGGGGTCTCCAGGGAGCAGGGCGGACGCCGGAGCTCCGCCACGACAAAAATCTCCTTCCTCCGGCCGAGTCAAGGTGCTGGGCTACTCCCCCTGTCACGAGGAACAATCCAGGAGCAAGATCTAGGCTTTAGGTTGGAATAAAAGTGGCCCAATCTGAGGAAGGAGGCGGAGCTTGTTATTTATAAACATTGGCGAGTAGCCTTATTGACCGGCGATTATTGCATGATCTAAAGAGTATTAGGTTGATCCAAAGAATTGGCGGGCTTCAGTGATGATTAGAGAACAATTCTTGTGCAGAAAGCATCTTCGATTGATGGATGGTATGCCCGGGAAAAATGGGAGAAGATGGGCGAAGAGACACGCTAAGTCACATAACTGTTGACGGCCTGTGATTCGTCCTAGTCAGCCGCTAGGAGACAAAACAGGGAATCTGATGAGAAATTGAATTATTTGACGCCTTAAATGATTTTATTAATTTTTTCTTAAAAAATAAAAAATGTGTATTATTTCATCTAGTATTTATTTACGATTTTTATTGAAATTTTCGAGGTGTTTTATTATAGTTTTATTTGAATAATGTGTATTTGTATGTATTTACATGTATTTTTATGTATTTTTATTTTTAATTTGTTTATTTTCTTTTATTATTTTATTGGCTTATTTTATAAATTTATAATTTATTTTTGTGAGTATAAAGATATTTTTGTTTGATTTTTATGAGTTTATTTATATTTTTAAATAAATAGGTATAGATGTATGTAGGTATATTTATAGGTATTTTATCTATGTATTTTGTACACTTAATTTATTTATTGTATTTTCTTGCTTTTTATTTTGGATTTACATTTTTAGTGAGTTATGTGTAATGTATACATTATTATAAAAATATAAAAGAATAAAAGAATCAAGGATTAAAATCCTTTTTCTTTATATATAGGTATATAGCATAGGTATTTTGTCTATGAATTTGTAGACTTATTTTATTTTACAAATTAATCTTGGTTTTCTTTAACTTCTCTTATGTGTACGCATTATGTACATTATTTACAAAATTCTAAAAATATGAATTTATACAAATAATGAATATTGAATAAAATGCATATTTTAATCAGTTTTATATACCAGGAGGGCCAAAAACCTAACTTCTGCATATGGACTCCAAAAATTATGAAACCAATTTTATAAAATAGTTCTTGGAATGCTATATACAATTAAAGGTGAGTTTGGTGATTTGGAGTTTTTATTTGCAAGATATGGGTCTGTGAAGTTGAGATTTTGGCTTTTTATTCTGTGTATAAAATGTACACTAGGTATTATTTTTGCTCAAACTCAATTTTGTATTTTTAGTTACATTATTATCTACAACTTTCATGTACAAAGTTTCTTTATTTGATGAAGAAATAGTTATGTACAAAATAGGTGCCAAAAATGCATAAATGAATGAATTAATGAATAAGGTATTTATTGTACACTGGCCCTTATCTCCCCCTACTTTATTCCTTGTCGACCAATACCATGCTGGCCTTGGTCTCGGGGTTTGGGTCATAAAATATTTGCAATATTTTATTCCTTTTTCTTTTCTCTTCTTTATTCTATAATTTTGGCATTAAAACCTTATTTAATGTGGAATTAATACAATGAATCATGAATGCTATTATATACAATTTGATGCTATTTACATGTATTTGCTGGGGTTTTTGAGGCCAAAATGATAGAATAAAGGTGATGAAATGGAGATTCATCACCCCCCTATACTTGCCTTTGCTAGTCCCTAGCAAACACTTATGCAATAAGTACAAAAAGAATAGAGAAAAGAAAAAGGAAAATAAAAGATAGAGTGAATAAGGGTGCTTTCAGTGCAATGCATGTCCTTACAAAATCTGAATTTGGAGCTCCTGTCAGACCTTGGGTGTGAATGTGTGTGGAACCTAGTCGGGAACCAGCTCTAAAATACAACAACCTTCGATAGTCACAGGACTCGGTTCAACCCACCTCAATAGCCGGGTCAGAACTAGTCTACATCATACGCAAACCCTTATAACTATGAAGCTGACTTGTTCGGTGTAAGTGAGAGTGGCTCTCTCCAACTGAAATGATAAAAGAACTGACTTCTCTAGAATGACAACCCAATGATTCCCCAATCCATAAGCTCTTTCCTCGAGGAGCAGGGTATTCCCTTCTAAGTTCAAGTGGCAACCAACTCAAGAGGAGGGGGTGAAGAGAAGAATGGACGGTAGCCAGTGTAGCTACCTATCCCGGGATGCAAGACCAGTGTAGTCAAGTCATCCAGCTGCAGGCTCACATATTTGTCTTTGGAACTCAAGCTTGCTTATTAACTTTGTACATACTTTGCAGGCATTTTTATTTTTATACAGGCCTGACCATTATTTTTTTTTCAACATACTATTCACAACAGCATTTACATAAGGAGTTTTTCCTCTTGAGCCAGTAGACTATCCCTCTTTTGAAGCTTTATTGCAACCCATAATCTCGTGTCTTTAGACCTCATGGCTATTGGACCAGGTTGGGGTGCACTTCCCTCCCTAGACGAGGATGAATGTTTCCACCCGTGTGCGTCTCAGACCGGCAAATCCAACCCCCTCACCACTCCAACTGAGTTGAGCCAAGTGAAAGGTGCAAGTGTCCAAGTTAGGTCACGGTCGGTAAGAGTCATATGTGTGTCTCGAAAAGTTCTAGTTAGTCCACTGAGGTGACTTGAACCCAGCCCTGATTTCTCAAAGAATTAAGTCTGTGTAGACCTGAGGTACCTTAAACCTAGTTCCCATAAGGTTCCAGTGCAGTTAGGTGCGGTAAGGTCCAACCGAGCTCCAATTTGAGACTTCATTAGACTGATTCAATCATCAAGCTCACTCAAAAAGAATATGAATGGTATGCTTATGCTATGCACAATGAATGATGCAATTTTTCAAAAATTTTGAAAGAATCAAAGAATGTTTTTACACAAAGAATTTTTGCACAGGAAATACGACCTGAAAACATATAAAAAGTATATACACTTATTTACATGGGCGTGCCGCTTTATTTACAAAGTTTAGGAATTTCTAAAAAATTTACATGTTTGAATGGAGTAGTTTATTTAGAACTGTACAGAAAGAATTGTATGTGTCTTATTGATGATTTACAAGTATTTATAATGGTGTTCTTATTAGTTTTTGAAAATAATTTTGCAAACTATAGTATACAATAATTTTTGCAATCATTTACACACCTTTGAAAACTATTTTTGCAAAGATTTTTCACACTATATATACAAATTTCACAATAGTTTTGACAAGCATTTTTCAAAACATTTACACATAGGTTTTTCAAATCCTTTCTTTCACACAAAGAAAAGTTTTGCAATCAAAATATTTTCACACATTTGAAATCATTTCACATCAAAATTTTCAAAACTGGTCACACTATTTTTCAAATCATACTGTATAGGTATCTGATTTATTAATCAGTATGTACAAAAGAAGAAAGATTGTATTTGATGTACGATATGGTTTTAGTTCTTATAGGCTTTGTTTGGGCTTATTTATTATGAGAGTTTTTGTGAGGACTCCTCAGACTCATTCAAGAATCATTTTCACAAGGATTTTGAAAACTATAGTCCAAGATAATTTTGCAAACATGTTCACGCATTTGAAAATCCTTTTACAAATGTTTTACACAACATAGATAGATTTTTCAAAACAATTTTGTCAATCAAATTTTTCACAATCATTTGCACATTGATTTTCACATATTTTGGTTTCACTCAAAGAAAATAAATTTTACATACAAGACTAATTTTTCAAACATTGAATACTTGTATACACTATTTTCAAACAAATTTCACAAGATTTTTCAAAGGAGAAGGTTTCGCACAGAATATTTTTCTGACTCAATAATCAGTACAATTACAAAGAGTCTGAGGAACTCACAATCATCTTTCATTATTATAAAGCTACTTTTTACATTTTATTTTATGTTGAAGTGATATTTTAATTTTCAGTATGAGTTATGGCTTTTAGTATATACATGGTATATACGACCCCCCTATACTTAGCTTGAGCTATGTCCTCATAGATCGAAAGGAAAAGCAAAGACATAACTCGTACTGAGTATAGACAGATCTAAAGAATAAATATGAATGAAGTGAATGAATGAGAAGTTGACCGTCCCCCCTATACTTAGGATCAAATAATCCTAAGTATAGCAGACTGTACAAAAAGCAGGGAGGGTCAAGGGTGGGAATATACTGATCGTACTCAGATTGTCTCCCCCTATACTTAGGGTAAGATACTCCTAAGTATAGACAAGAAGAGGAGACAATGGAGAGGATCAGAATGAAATGAAAACTCAGGGTGCACATCCCCCCTATACTTAGGACCAATTACGTCCTAAGTATAGAAAACTGTCTACAAGGGTGGCACCTTTTAGATACAAAGAGAAAATAGAAAAGGAAAAGAAGAAAAGAAGAAAAGGAGAAAATCAGAGAAACAGTTGTTGGATGGCATAGTCTGAATCTTTCGATGCCGCAGGTGCTGTGAAGGTGTCATCATGGTGCATTAGCTGAATAGAGTCAACAACGACCAAGAATGCATCTGGTTCGAGGTAAGGCTTCAGTAGTTGGCCGTTGACGACGAAGGGCTGTGCGTCAGGAGACAAATCTGATATAGCGATGCTGCCATTGTCACGCACCTCACAAACTCGGAATGGCCCTGTCCACTTACTCTTTAATTTGCCTGGAAATATCTGCAACTTTGCATCAAACAGCCACACTTTCTGTCCAACGTCGAAGGTCTTTCGTCTGATGTGCCGGTCATGCCAGCGTTTTACCTTCTCCTTGTACATCAAGGTGTTATCGTATGCACATTCTCGGAATTCCAAGATCCTGTTCAGATCGTCTTTTCTCTTCTGACCACTTCTTCATGAGTCCAAGTTACAATTGCTGATTGCCCAAAGAGATTTGTGAATTAATTCCACGGGCAGATGGCATGGTTTCCCATATACAAGACGGTAGGGCGACATGCCCAAGGGAGACTTGTAGGCGGTTCGGTAAGCCCAAAGAGCTGAGTCCAAGAGTTGAGACCAGTCTTTTCTGCTTGGCCTAAGAAGTTTCTGCAATATGGTCTTGATTTCTCTGTTGGATAACTCCGCCATGCCATTGGTCTGCGGATGATAAGGAGATGCGACACGGTGATCGATGCCGTATTCCTTCGTTAATTTCTTGACCTCTTTGTTAATGAAATGGCTACCCCCGTCTGAGATGAGAATCTTTGGTATCCCAAACCGCGAAATGATGTTCTTCTTCAGAAACTGGCAAACTGTTTTGCTGTCGGTGGCTCGGGCGGGAATAGCTTCGACCCAACGACTCACGTAATCTACGGCAAGAAGGATGTGCTCAAAACCTTGACTGTTAGGGAAAGGTCCCATGAAGTCAATGCCCCATGCATCGAAAACGTCTGCTATCTGAATGATTTTCAGGGGCATTGAATCTTTGGCAATGAGTGTACCTTTCAGTCGCTGACAGTCAATACATCTTTTAACAAACTCCGCTGCATCCTTGAATAATGTGGGCCACCAGAAGCCACACTGCAATACTTTCATTGCCGTACGATCTCTAGAATGGTGCCCACCAGATTCGAGCGAATGACAATGCTCGAGGACACTAGATTGCTCCGTCTGAGGGATGCACCTGCGCCAAATACAATCTGCTCCTTCTCTGAATAAAAGAGGATCTTCCCACTGGTAAAAGCGGATGGTCGACATGAATTTGTTCTTCTGATTCTTCGTCCAATCCGACGGTAGTACCCCAGAGGTGAGGTAATTGACAATCTCAGCATACCAAGGGAGAGAATCCACAGCTAAGATGGCTTCGTCAGGGAAGGTTTCTGTGATAGGTGCATTGCTCAGAGGAGGCTCATGCTGCTCTATTCTGGAGAGATGATCTGCTACCACATTCTGAACTCCAGGCTTGTCCTTGATTTCCAGATCGAATTCCTGGAGGAGAAGGATCCAACGAATCAGTCTTGGCTTGGCATCCTTCTTCTGCTGTAGGTACCAGATAGCAGAGTGGTCCATGAAAATTGTGACTTTCGATCCCAACAAATAGGATCTGAACTTCTCTAAGGCGAAAACCACAGCCAGCAATTCTTTCTCTGTCACTGTATAATTCCTTTGTGCTTCATCTAATGTTTTGCTGGCATAGTGAATGGCATAGGGCGCCTTGTCTTTTCTCTGCCCCAGGATAGCTCCGACTGCAAAATCTGACGCATCGGTCATTATCTCAAAGGGAAGAGTCCAGTCGGGAGGCTGTAAGATTGGAGCCTGAGTGATAAGCTCCTTCAACTGATTGAAAGCAAGGAGAACTGGCTGATCAACAATGAACCCGGTTTCCTTGCACAAAAGTTCTGTCAGAGGTCGGGCAATGCGGCTGAAATCCTTGATGAATCGTCTGTAAAATCCCACATGCCCCAGGAATGACCTCACATTCTTAACTGACTGAGGTGGCTGAAGATTTGAAATGACATCCACCTTTGCTGGGTCGACTTCCATGCCACGTTTGGAAACGACGTGGCCCAGCACAATACCTTCTGTGACCATAAAGTGGCTCTTTTCCCATGATAGCACTAGATTGACTTCACGTCACTTCTGAAGCACTCTGTCTAGGTGCTCAAGACAAGAATCGAAACTATCACCATAGATAGAGAAATCATCCATGAACACCTCGAGAAAACTGGCTACCATCTCGACGAAGACTGCTAACATGCATCTTTGGAAAGTTGCAGGTGCATTGCATAATCCAAAGGGCATCCTCTTGAAGGCGTAGGTGCCGAACGGGCAAGTGAAGGTAGTCTTCTCTTGATCCTCAGGGGCAATTGCCACTTGGTTGTACCCAGAGTACCCATCCAGGAAGAAGAAGAACTCCTTGCCTGCTAATCTCTCCAAGACTTGATCAATGAATGGCAAGGGGAAGTGGTCCTTCTTGGTTGCTGCATTAAGCCGACGGTAGTCAATACACACCCTCCAGGATGTGGGTACCCGAGTTGAAATTTCCTCTCCTTTATCGTTTGTAACCACGGTAAGCTCAGATTTCTTTAGAACTACATGCAGTGGGCTTACCCATTTTGAATTGGAGATGGGATAGATGAAGCCTGCGTCACACCATTTCGTGATCTCCTTCATGACAACGTCCCGAAGGTTAGGGTTCAGCCTTCTCTGAAATTTGCGGGATGGCTTGGCATCTTCTTCTAGATAGATATGATGTGAACACAGAGCTGGATTTATCCCTCGGAGGTCTGATACGCTCCAACCAAGTGCCTTGCGGTTCTTTTCTAGAACCTCAATGTCGAGATTCCTGATCCGGATTCAGCCTGCTGCTGATGATGACCGGATACATTTGCTCTTCACCCGCAAGGAAAGCATACTTCAGGCCTGCAGGAAGTGGCTTGAGTTCTGGCTTTGATCTGTCCACTTTATCTGTCACTTCAGATACCATGCTGGTGGTGGAATGCACTTTGAGGCTGCTACCATCCTCATCATCCTGTTGAGATCCCGGAGATGTACCGAACGGTTCCGCGCTAAGCTGATCATGTTCGGTCTGGAGTGAATGCTCAAGAAGATGCGCCTGCATCTGAGAATTTGTCTCCCAAGAATCATCGGAGCATATGCTGACTGCGCTTTCCAAGTCCTCCTCAAGAGTGAGGATTTCTCGGGTCCATGGATCGTCCAATGATAACTCTGAATCTCTGATCTCTGCAATGAAATCGCAGTCTGCATCTGATGCTGCCTGGCTCTCATCAGTCGTGGTATTCTGCTCTTTGTTCATGTTTATCGTGATTCGCTGGGTGTTCGAGCTGAAAGTGATCTTCCCAGACCCGTAATCAACCACGGCACCTGAAGTACGGAGGAATGGTCTGCCAAGGATGATAGGGGTCTGGAGCAGGGGTGCAGGTGAGTCCATATCAAGGACTACAAAGTCAGCTGGAAATTTCATCTCCTACACGGTAACTATCACGTCTTCCAACAGACCTCGGGGCCGCTTGACGGATCAGTCAGCGAACTGAAGGATCATGCGTGTCTGCTTGAGCGGCCCCAGCCCGAATTCTTGCATTATGGACGAGGGAAGAAGGTTGATGGAAGAACCACTGTCAAGAAGAGTACGCTCGAAGACTTGGTCAAAAATCACACAACTGATCAGAGGTGCTCCTGTATCATGCTTTTTCTGGGGGAGGTTGCTGATAGATGCAACTGTGGCCATGGAGAGAACGTGTTTTTCTACTTCTCGGCGTCTGTTGTCTTGCGCTGGGCGACGCCTGTTAGTACATGCCTCTTTCAATCCTTTCTTTACAGCTGGCATGTATTCCACGACCTTCAACAAGGGAATCTCAACAGTCAATTTATCCAAAATATCCACAACACCTGGATCAGACAATGCCTTTTTTCGTTTTGCAATTTTTTTGGATTTTTGTATTGCATGCGGAAAAGGAATATTTACACCAATAGCAGGAAAATGAGAGTTCTTATTTACATCAAAATCATCGCCCACAGAATGTTGTACATCCGAACTACAAAAAGGAGTACAAGCTGGATCTGAAAATGCTGGTGCTGCGGGGCGATCAAAAAGGGTAGCGTCGGCTCCATCGGCTGGCGAGGGATCGGCTGCTGCTGGCGGCTCCTCCAAGGCTGGCGCGGCTTCGCTTCTGCTACAAGGTTCTTTTTGTTGTTTTTGCTTTTGCTGATTTTTTTGTGTTTTTGGCTGGAGTTGCTTCTGGCAAGGCGCGAAGGCTGGACTGGCTTCTCCTTCTTCTTCCTCCTCACCCGCCCCTGGAGCTGGCACAGCTGATGCGGAAGATGACGATCCACCTGTTTCTTTATTCACCCCACTGGTAGTAGCAGGCGGAGGCAAGGCCCTACCGCTCCTGAGAGTAACAACATTAGAATAAACAGTAATATCATTACCAAACACGGGCATGACATCACATTCTACCTGCTCTTTCTTCTTGAAATTGTTGGGGTTGGCTTCGACCTGTGCCGGAATAGTGGTTCGGGTGGCTGTCAGGTCATCAAGCCGTTTTGTCATCTCCGCCAGCCCTTTAACAAGCTGGGATAGACACTCCATGGTGGGACTAGCACGGGACATATCAAAAGATTCAGCGTGCAGACCACGCTGCTGTTGGGTAGATGGGTGGGGAGGCTGTTGCTGGTGGTGTTGCGGTGGTGGTGCAGGAAGTTGAAGCTGTGGGTACGACGGAGGAGGATACTGCTGATATTGTGGAGAGGGGGCAGCCGCGTACTGGTGATACGGCTGTGGGTGGCGGTACTGCGGCTGCTGCTGATAAGGAAAATTTTGCCTCCACTGATGTGTAAACTGGGGAGGCTGCTGGTGTTGCTGGTGAGGCTGAGAGGTCTGACCAAAACAACCACCCTGAGGTTGGTGGTACTGCCGGCTGGCAAATTGCTGACCCTGGGGTTGTCCCTGAGGACGGGTCGGCAGTGCATCATTACTCCATACCCCATTGACTTCTTGGATCAGGGGTGGTGGTGGGAAGACTGGATCAGGAATAGAAAGGAACTCTGGCTGGTATACGACCATCTGCTGCTGCGGTAGGCCCTGGTCGGGTGCCTGCACGTAGTATACGTGCTGGACTGTCGGTGGCTGCTGGCTCGGCTGAGGCTGATGCTGCGGTTGCTGCTCGTCCTTCTTCTCAGCGGGAGCGTCTGATGGTGTAGCCGACTGGACAGAGTTGATCGTGCCGACCAACAGTTCAAGATACTTGTTGATCTGATCTAGCTTGTCCAGGTTCTGGGTCCTCTTCTCGATCACAGCGAGTTTCCCAAGGTCCTGTGATCGCTTCTCAATGATATCTACTTTAGAGAGATGGCCCCCGATGATGCTGAGGTTGGAGCTCTCATCTCTCGCTGCTTCCTTGGATGCAGCCATGTGAACTTGTTTCTGGAGGATCTGGGGCCGCTTCTGGTATGCCTTGGATGAAGAGAGGGCGGCCTCTCCTTCGGCCATTTCTTCAAAAATCTGCCAGACAACATCTTCATCCTTGTTGAAATGGGAGCCCCCACATGCTGCGTCCACGAGCCTTTGGCTTTCAATGTTTAATCCCCCAAAGAAATGCTAGACCAAACTGGTCTTCGGAATATCATGATGGGGACACTTCTCCTGCAGATCAGTAAATCTCTCCCAAGCCTCGTGTACTGACTCATGTGCTCCTTGGGAGAAGTTACTGATACATGCTCGCATCTGGTTGAGCCGGCCGAGAGGATAGTATTTGTGCAGGAAGGCGGACTTTAACTCCTCCCAGATCGTCACGACCTTTCCCAAATGATTGACCCAATAGAGGGCCTTGTCCTGTAGACTGAAGGGGAAAGCCATCATCTTGACAATGTCCAGGGGGACATTCGGATAGTGGGTGGTGCAGCAAATGCGGGAGAACTGCTGGAGGTGAATGTACGGCTCTTCGTTTGTGTTTCCATGAAAGGCAGGGAGAAGGGCTATGAACTGGGGCTTCAGCTCAAAGTGAGCGTGTACCGGTGGGATGAGAATCCATTCGGTCATCTGGCTGTCTCCCGGATTATATGTTTCTTTGAGTGTCGGCTTCGGTGGTGGTAATTCAAGGTCATCATCAGGAGGATCACCACCTCCTCCACCTCCACCTCCTCCTTCCCGGCCTCCTCTGCCTCTGCCTCCTCCTCCATCGTCACGGTGCATCATATCATTCAACATGTCCTAGAATGCGGTTTGTGTCAGGGCCTGCTCGGTCAGCTGCTGCTGTATGGCCTGGATAGATGCCAACAACGGTGCATTAACTTGATTTTGATCTGGCACCTGTCCCTCTGGTATGGGTGGCTGCTGACCCTTGCCCTTTCCTCCTGGAGCCATGTTAGGGTCTGAGTCGGACGAGATGAACTCCGGAGTAGTCTCCAGGGCTCGCACTGGCTTCTATCTGCAGAATGAGATAGTCCGAATCAGATCACTTGCAATTAACTTTCAGCTGCCATGATTAAGCTGGAATTCAGGTCAACCCCAGCATGTTGTGAATGGAAAAGGATGTAGACTGTAATCGACTCCCATTCACAATGGCGGAAGCGGGACAAGTGATCCCGGTTTATTGGGTGGCCAAGAGAAAGGTAGAAAACGAGGAGTCTGGAGATCGATCCGCAAAGTCCGGATCGAGTTCTCGGGAATCGCCTCGAAATTATTAGCGGAGTTGAGTCTATGGAATCGATGTAGGTGTCGGCATGGTCCCGACGAAACCATCCATGGATCAACTTCGCGAAGCACAAGAGAATGTCGGATTGTTGGAAGAATGATACGATGGTCAACGAGGAATAAAAGGAGTGTAAAACAGTAGAAAGGCTCGGTTGAGCGGGGTGGTCAAAGGGAGACACAACAAAATGTGCGCAAAGGTGCGGGACTTTGATCTTTGAACCTTAATCTAGATCCATGCAAACACAATGCAAAATTGGGTTCACCAACTCACGCCATGTGAAGCCGTGAAAGCTCGGCTATTTATTATCTTTTCATTTTTAGAGTTGTGATTTTTCAGGCATATCTTATAACAAGTCCTTAGTACGCTACCCTATAGGAGAGAGAGTACTGCCAGAAGAGTATCCCGTACTTGTCCTCCTCCTGTGTAACCTGTAGTCTGTACTTTTTGGAGTCCTTGTAACCCTTCCTGGATCCCTACTCAGCCAAAGAAAAGAGAGAGGAAGCCGATATGCGAAACCAATACTTCAGTTCTCGCTCGCAACGGAATCACCCGTGAGCGTGCAAGAACCTACTCGGACGCAGGACAATGAGATAGACACCCCCGTGAAGGCTTGGCCTATGCTCAATACTTCGGACAGGGTCGATGCTCTCACAACAGAGAGTCACCATTGGTGACCAAGTCCTACTCGCCTACGTACGTTAGAAGCGCCATTACTTCGGAAATCCAGGCGATACACAAGGCAGTTGCAGACTGGGTTTTGGGCTTTAATCCTTAGGGGTCGCACTCGCTCAAGGGAGTAGGGTTTTGGTCCCCCTTCAAGGTACCTGAAAACAATGAGGGCTTTATGAACCCGGTACAATGATAGTCCATTACGAATTTTAATTAAGGTCAAAATTTATTTAGCAGTCCCCTTGTTTTATTTTTTTTGGTTTTCACTTTTTTTGAGTCTGTTTCATACCAGCGCCTAACGTTTTTGTAGATTTTCATTTAAGTCCTAGGTGCTCAAAATCAGAGGGAGATAGCAGAAAAGCCGTGCAAGTGGTTCCATGATGGAAATCTCACCATTGAACCGAATGATGCATGCTGAGTTAGAAGACTTACAGTGCATCCCAACTCTCTCCATGTGGTATGCAAAACAGAAATTTTAAACCTATCTACATGTCGATATGCAAGGTACAAAATTGCCCTAAACATAAGCTGCTATTAGCATGAAGAATCATAAGCCGCTAATTCATCTCTAGCCCAAGAGAGTCCGGTCTTGGCTCACCCCTCCTCTGCTCAACAAATTGAGGGTAGGAGAAAGCGCTTTACAGGCTTCGCTACGGCACAGAGGGCTAAGAGACAAATTAACAACTTGTTTAAGTTTGACTAGATCCAAGCGAAGTAGACTATAGGAACATGCATTCTTATTAATGTTTGGACCTAGCTACCGAGTCAAGCAACCTATATCTAGGGGCTCCAAGCACACAAAACAAAATAAAAGAAAGGCGGAAAGCTCAAAACTTCAGAAAACAAAATAAAAGAAGGCGATGAAAACTCGAAAAAGCCACGATGAGGCCCCCAGGTGAACAATCACCCGAGCACTGGACCTCATTGTGAAGAGTAGAGTCCTGTTTAATTACATGCCAAAAGTGTCTCTCTCTCACCATAAATTACAAAATAAATAATCCTAAGTGTCTAGCTCTAACTAATGCCCATCTCTTTGCTTCCTTGGTGCTCTCTCCAGATGGTCATGAGAAGAAGACCATCCTCCTCCAAGCTTGGCTACATTGGCCTCCTAAGAAGCCATCCTCACGTGGCAGGCCCCCGCATCAAGTCACAAAAAGAATGCCTTAATAAAGCTCAATCAATAAAATAGAGCAGATAAAATAATCACAAGATATAAATCAATCAAGCATGGTGATCAATAGCAATAAAAAGAGCTGCTCACAAAAATGAATAATAAATCAAGAATCTTTTTATACAAGAAAGACAACATGAATTAGGCTATGCTCATTTCTCCCCGGCAACGGCGCCATCTGATAACAAGGATGTTCCACGAGGGTCACCATAAATAATAAGAGAAGTGTTGTCGCTGAGGCGACCACTCATAGAACACCCGGGTTGATCAGCAATTAACCCACAATCCAAAGAATACAACAATAAAGCTCAAAAATAAATGTGAATTAATCTTTATTTACTCTACCATAAAATGTACAGTGACAAGCATGTAGGGGTCGAACCACAGAGAGCAATCCAAAATGCAATAGCCTACATGTATCTCAGAGTCATCCTTGTGTGGGTTTTTAATTTTATTATTATTATTTTTTTATATTTTTTTATTTTGAATCTAATAATTAAGTAATATATAAATATATATATAATATAAATATATTAATTATGTATACCCATAGAAGGTCAGTAGATAGCTTAGAATACATATAATATATATAGGTATCTATAAGTATAATAATAATATATATATATTTTATATTAAGGGTAATAAATAGATATAAGAATACATATAAATAATTAGATATATATATATATATATATATATATTTATATTTTTGTCTTGTTTTTGGAAATATATATATATATATATATATATGAAGGGGTATTATAATATTTACAAAAAATACTCAAAAATAGTCAAAAATGCAGGAAAAGAGTCTTTTTGGGATTTTCAAGTTTTTACTGTTTTTGTGATTTTTGGGCATTTTTGAAAATATTTTTAGTATTTTTAAATAGCTAAATAATAGCAAACAATGGAATAGGTACTGGCTGTTACAAAAATAGACATTAAAAATAGCTAACAGCCTCAAAAATTTTCCACACTATTTTCTAATAAAGATAATAAAATATAGCATAAATAGGGCCTGAGTTTATATTTTTCTGATTTTTCTTTGATTTTTTATTCTTTTTTGAAGTTTTAGGGTATTTTTGAATTTTTAATGTTTTCTTTTTGAGATTTTTAGGGATTTTTGGATTGACACTAAGATAGGTCAAAATACACCATAGGTAATTTTTTTGGAATTTTTCGAGGCATTTTCATATTTTTTTAAGATTTTATAAGTTAGACAGTAAATAAAAGACATGTTTTTGATTTTTAATAAATGCAAAAATGCAAAACTAAAAATATGGCATGCAAGCACAACCAAACAGGAACTTAAGTCTATTTTTGCAAGATTTTTCGATTTAAAATGGAGCACAAAATAAATAGACAAAGCTTTCAAAAATTAAATGGCCTGGCAGGGATATTTTTGCAAATAAAATAGTTCACAGGGGCATACATGCAAAAATCACAATAAAAATACACTTTAACTTTTATTTTCAGGACCGTTTAATAATTACAGGGACCCGACGGGGCTTAAATGCAAAATTTCACGCGCCTCACGTGGTTGCTGCACGTGAGGCGCGGAAGGACTAAAGTGCAAATCTTAAAACATCGGGGGTCCTTCTGCAAAATATACATTTTATTTACAACTGAGACTTTTATTTTTGGCATTAAATAATAAATACAAAAAGTGGAGGGGCTGGATGTGAAGTTTACCCCTAAACAAGGCGTGGAATCCAATGGCGCAGCTCTCTTCACTTGCCACGCGTTGCCACCTCCTCGCCCGATGACGCTTCGCCGATGGGAGGCTGAGATTAGATCAGCCAGGTCGATCTGACGGTGGATGCGATGCTCCATCTGACGGTGCTGATGTGATCTGGGCTGGGACCGCGATCGGACGGTGGAGACGAAGGCACGAAGAACAGGGAAGAACTCCCTCTTCCCCGACCTTCGATCCGGTGCTGCTCGCTCGTTCGGCGCTCCCTCGGGCATCTGATGGTCCAAATAGCTTCCTGGCAGGGCTCTCTAGCTGCTGGAAGTGTCTGATCGAACGGAGGGGCCCTGGAGCGGCGCCACGAGCTCGATGAAGAAGCGGAGCTCCAGGTACCTCCACTCACTTGGGGTTCGTCTCTTGGCGTGCTTTAGTACGCCTAACCTGCACAGAAAGGAAGAGGGGCTCGAGGAGATGCTCCTCGACCCAGGGTTTGGAAACTACAACGCGAAAATGAAGGTGGGCGGAGGGGCTCCGGCGAACGGCGGAGGAGGAGCCCCGATTCGCCAGGACCTAGGGTCCTGGGTTGAACAAATGAGTGCAATAGATGGAGAATGCGCTGAGGTTCGAGATGGGGTGAACGAGGCGGTCAGAGACAGTCAGAACCACAGTGGAGAAGTCGCAAGAGCTGAGCTCCGGCGAACTTCGAATTTCGATTTTTAAGCTACATGCATTAATTAAAACCTACTCTAATGACTGGAATGAAAAACTAACGTGAAAAGCTAACTAAAACACCTAAAAGGGCAGCTCTTACACCTGGGGGCCTCCAGGGAGCAGGGCGGACGCCGGAGCTCCGCCACGACAAAAATCTCCTTCCTCCGGCCGAGTCAAGGTGCTGGGCTACTCCCCTTGTCACGAGGAACAATCCAGGAGCAAGATCTAGGCTTTAGGTTGGAATAAAAGTGGCCCAATCTGAGGAAGGAGGCGGAGCTTGTTATTTATAAACATTTTTTTTTGAGATTGTTATTTATAAACATTGGCGAGTAGCCTTATTGACACGGCGATTATTGCATGATCTAAAGAGTATTAGGTTGATCCAAAGAATTGGCGGGCTTCAGTGATGATTAGAGAACAATTCTTGTGCAGAAAGCATCTTCGATTGATGGATGGTATGCTCGGGAAAAATGGGAGAAGATGGGCGAAGAGACACGCTAAGTCACATCGGGCGGCTGAGGGAGCAGTTGATCGAGCGGTCAACTGTTGACGGCCTGTGATTCGTCCAAGTTAGCCGCTAGGAGACAAAACAGGGAATCTGATGAGAAATTGAATTATTTGACGCCTTAAATGATTTTATTAATTTTTTCTTAAAAAATAAAAAATGTGTATTATTTCGTCTAGTATTTATTTACGATTTTTATTGAATTTCTCGAGGTGTTTTATTATAGTTTTATTTGAATAATGTGTATTTGTATGTATTTACATGTATTTTTATGTATTTTTATTTTTAATTTGTTTATTTTCTTTTATTATTTTATTGGCTTATTTTATAAATTTATAATTTATTTTTGTGAGTATAAAGATATTTTTGTTTGAATTTTATGAGTTTATTTATATTTTTAAATAAATAGGTATAGATGTATGTAGGTATACTTATAGGTATTTTATGTATGTATTTTGTACACTTAATTTATTTATTGTATTTTCTTGATTTTTATTTTGGATTTACATTTTTAATGAGTTATGTGTAATGTATACATTATTATAAAAATATAAAAGAATAAAAGAATCAAGGATTAAAATCCTTTTTCTTTATATATAGGTATATAGCATAGGTATTTTGTCTATGAATTTGTAGACTTATTTTATTTTACAAATTAATTTTGGTTTTCTTTAACTTCTATTATGTGTACGCATTATGTACATTATTTACAAAATTCTAAAAATATGAATTTATACAAATAATGAATATTGAATAAAATGCATATTTTAATCAGTCCTATATATCAGGAGAGCCAAAAACCTAACTTCTACATATGGACTCCAAAAATTATGAAACCAATTTTATAAAATAGTTCTTGGAATGCTATATACAATTAAAGGTGAGTTTGGGTGATTTGGAGTTTTTATTTGCAAGATATGGGTCTGTGAAGTTGAGATTTTGGCTTTTTATTCTGTGTATAAAATGTACACTGGGTATTATTTTTGCTCAAACTCAATTTTGTATTTTTAGTTACATTATTATCTACAACTTTCATGTACAAAGTTTCTTTATTTGATGAAGAAATAGTTATGTACAAAATAGGTGCCAAAAATGCATAAATGAATGAATTAATGAATAAGGTATTTATTGTACACTGGCCCTTATCTCCCCCTACTTTATTCCTTGTCGACCAATACCATGCTGGCCTTGGTCTCGGGGTTTGGGTCATAAAATATTTGCAATATTTTATTCCTTTTTCTTTTCTCTTCTTTATTCTATAATTTTGGCATTAAAACTTTATTTAATGTGGAATTAATACAATGAATCAAGAATGCTATTATATACAATTTGATGCTATTTACATGTATTTGCTGGGGTTTTTGAGGCCAAAATGATAGAATAAAGGTGATGAAATGGAGATTCATCACACCTCAACTCTTCTCATCACTCATGCAGTTGTGTATGTGATGTACTGATAATAATCTTTAAGGTAGAGATTAAGTGTGTAATATAGCACTCATATCTTTCAAACTTATGGAAGTGTGGATTATTAAGTCTCAAACCCTAGACTAAGGCCAATTAACTCTAAATCAAAGGACCTCATAAACTAGAGTTTCGTTATTGCTCAAGTCTTGAGTGATAGTGAAAGTGTCAGGGATAAAACCTTAAGTTAGTTTTTTTAGAGTGACATAATGAGTGGCATGAATTGATACAACTAGTTGCATCTACTTTCAGCCAAAATGGGTATAAGTACGGACCGTAGAATGCCTACCCGTGTTACTTTTGGACAGTGTCTTAGGCATTGTCCTTTAACCACCTAATCTACTAAGGGAAACCGTAGTTCCCTCAATTAAAAGTAGCTAGTCGTTTTTAAATTCACTAGTAAGAATTATCCCTAAAAGTTTTTTAGAAGGAAAGTTTGTTATAACCCCTAAATACACAAAAAATTGTATAGTATACATAAAATACACATTTATACCCATACCCAATTTATGATGTGAAAGCAATTAGAGTACAAGATATGGATAAAGTATATAGAATATATACACACCCCTTATACTTAGCTTGTGCTATGTTATCATGGCATAAAGTGAAATGAAGACATAACTCGTACCAAATATAGTTTAGTGGAAAGACATAGGAAGTCGATTATCCCCCTGTCCTTAGGCTTTGAAGGCTTAAGCATAATAGTAGAGTAAGAAATGAGGCGGTCGAATGTGAGAAGAAAGAATACAAGTGATGTATAGACAATGATATCGACACCCTATACTTAAGTTCAAGCCAGCCTAAGTGTGATTGAGTAATTACAAATGAGGGAATGAGTATATTTGAGATGGATGTACAAGGGGGTCAAGGAGGTTTTCGATAAACCTTCTTGCAGGAGCGGGGTGGGAGGTAGTATAGAGATGTAGATCAGGTGAAGAGAGAGAAGATGTAGAAGTTCAGCCATCGTCAGAGTCATCCTCAGAAGAATAATAATCATACACAGAGGATCTTCAATTATTATCAACTAATGGTAAGTGTCCTTTGATAACAGTTATACTGATTGCACTTACATGGTGTACCACTTCAGGATCAGACAAGGAACTTGATGAGGACACTACAGAAGTCACCTAGTTTCTAAGTCAAAGGTGACTCTTTTGGTCAGTTTGTTTCTGTATGCAGTGTCAGGAGAAGGAAGGTCAGAGTTCCTCTCCCTATCACGAGTAATCGTTGTGGCGTTTATGGGTTCTTCGTCAAATGGATCATCGTATTCATTAACCCATTCATGTAGGGTCATAACAAATCTTGATGGAATTTCCTTACTTTGAGTAGGCATTGTGAGCTTGTTCCTGGTGGCAGTGCGAGTGATGGCTGGGAACAAAGATGTCACCTTTTGATATCCATAAGTTTTGGCGACATTGGAGGTTTCCTTAGGCATAAGAGTCAGGGCTCCTGGAATGGTTCAAGTATTTAATGAATTACTGCTGACTCAAAAATTAGACCACTCCAATAATCATGATGATCTTCATAAACGTGGTCCAATTACACATAAGCTCATGTATATTGGTTCCTCATAGGAGTTGTAGCATGTTGGTTCTTCATGGAGGTATGATGAGAATCAAAGGTCGGTCCAACAGTCGGTCTCTCGGATGTCTTTCCTAGGGTTTGTGTCCGTGTTTCATAATGAGAGGTTTGATCATGTGAAGTGCTTGACTTAGTGGCCTCCTCTTTATCTCGACCATCGGTGGCTGGTTGGGTTGTCTCAGGGCCGGGCATGTCATTGAGGGCTTGTTCATTTTGGTCTGTGTTCAGGAATCTTATGTCTTGAGTCTCATAATCGATAATTGCCTCATCAGAGGCTAAGAACAACTTTCCTAGAATGATATGAGACACTGACAATGTCTGTGGTGCTCAATGTTAAGGACAATAAAGTCCACTTTATGTTTGTCACCTCGGTAGCTTACGATGGCTGAAACAATTCCTCATGGTCTTTTGGTAGGTCGATCTAGCAATTGAACAATCACCTTCAAATTTTTGAGTTGTCTGAGCTTGAGTTGGTCAAAGACAAACTTTGGGAGGATGTTTAGTGTGGATTCATCATCTAACTGAACATGAGTGAATAAGGAATCCTCAATTTCACACATGATCCAAGTCAATCGCCTGACTTTGTGACTTTTGGTTTTATGATTCATCACAAAAGAACTAGTCATAGAGATTATATGAAATTCAATCCTTGATTTCTTCTTGCCCATCCTTTTAGGGTTAGTCAACTCGTAGAAATCTTTTAAGATCAGACAAATATCCTATGGCCTTGATTAATGGAATATCTAAGATCAGACGCTTGCAAAATTCCTTCCATTTCAGAGTAGTCCAGTTTTTTTTGAATTTTCAGTTTTTTTGGTATATTCGGTTCAATGGTTAGTAGGTTGGTCTGAGCTAGTAGCGGTTGTGTATGAGTGTATGTCACATGATGGATCTATGGTTCACTTGGTGGTGTCCTCACTTCATCTTGATTCTTCATTGACTGTATGACATATATATATTTGTTCTGTTAAAGCATCAACTCTATGGTTGATCTGAGCAATGCCATCCTCAAATATCTCATGACTTGGTGCAGAATAATTGTACACCACCTATTGTGGTTATGGTATATAGCTCTGAGAGGATTACCGATTATTTCAAGTCGTTATGATCTGATCATGTGTCGTATTTCCTTGGCTTTAGATATCTCTTGAATTATCAAAGGAAAACTGGTCGTACCCAAGAAGAGAGTCTACCAGAGTAAGGGATGGTTCAAAAGGTATGTAGTCCATTGTAACCAGAAATTGTGTTTCTCTATCAAAATTGGTTACTCTATTTTCCATCCTTAGACCTACTCACTCTATTGTGTTCATGTGAATGTTAGAATGTGAGAGTAGTATAACCATGAAGAAGTGTGGGTGTGGGATGGAATGTAAGGGGTGGAGGAGAATGATGGCTAAGGGGGGACCAGTTTCAAAGAGAGGGTTCCCTTGGAATTATAGAGGAGAGAATCGAGACATGGTCGTGAAAGTGGTATCTGCAGAGTATGGATATGAAGACCAATGTGCCACATCTTCTCAAGAAAGACACGGGGAATGATTTGCTAACCACGATTTGCGTGCAATTGCAAAGACTTTGGTGCACACAAGACAAACACAAGTCAAACCCTTTTCGTTTCACCAACTCAATGCTTGTGAAGGGAATAAGAGCCCGACTGATTACCTTATCAGTTTTAATAGAGTTACAAAATAATCATTGAGAAGTATGAGTACGTGGAGGTTAGGTTTTGGGCTTCACCCTAGGTGTACGGTTCTCTCCTACGTATAATGAGTGGGTTTCTCTCCACCGGACACAAGGTTAATTTTATGTCAATTTATTTACAATAGCCTTGATTAGTAGTCATGGTTTTAAAGGTTATTACTTAGGTCTTATATGAGCACAAAAATATCATGCCTAACAAGCAATCCCAATTCCTTTAAATCCTAAGTTGTGAAATATGAGGAGGAGAAAATTGAAAAAGCAGATGCAAGCATGAAATCAATTATGCATGCTACGAAGAAGCTTACAGTGATTCCCTGCATTCTCCATACATGATGCAAGACAATGGATTAAAATTTACACTAAATGTTATGCATAAAGGAAAATCTCCCTAAACATATAGTTCTATTAGCGCAAAGAATTTGAGTTTCAATTTGGCTAAGTTCGAACGATCTACTAGTGTGTCTTGTTAGTGAAAATGTGTGGCCTAAAAAGTACATACATAATCAGAAATAAATATCTTAAACTAACATATGTGCATCTAACTTATATGCCACTCAAGTTGGGTAACAATCATACAAAAGGGGTTGGAACAGACCTGACACACCACATATATTCATTCTAAGTTATTATAGAGATAAGGGTTTGAAGTGACATGAAATTAATGCAGAAATTTAAACCTAATCTAAGCTCTCTCTCACAAGATAAAAATTAAAATAGTCTTCCTTGCATCCTTGATTTTTGTCCAAAAATGCTCTGAGCAAGTAACCTGTAAAGAGAGAAAATGCGGTTAGTAATTGATGAGAAAGAATGCAGAAAATAAAAGAAAATTTGTTTAAAAAATAAAACAGAAAATGAAAGAAAATGGATAAAGAAATTAAAATCACAAAAATAAATTACAAAAATCAATTTAAAATCCTAATAATTCATCATTCTCCGACAATGATGTCATTTGATGAACTGAAAATCCACCTCTTTAGAAAATAATGAATTGTATTATAAAAGGTAGAAATCAAACCAACAAAAACCACAAATTGAAATATGTGGAATATTTTTACTTGGTAAGTGTACCAAGGTCAAACTCAGGTAACAATGATTTTTAGTTGCGTGGTTCTAAATTAATTTAAATAATTAACTAATTATGATAAATTTTATTGTCAGGAAATAAAGTAAAAATTTAAAAGAGATGCAATGCAAGCAGGTAAAGCAAAGAAGCAAAATATCTGTGACAAAATATATTTTCAATCCTCACTTAGATTGATCAATCATTCCTCAAAAGAAATTACCGACCCAAAAGAAATAAATCCAAGAAATATATTCCAAACTGCAGATTAAAAATATTCTAACATCAGATCATGTAATTAATTAAGATCAATATCCAAATATTTCTTTGATAAATATATATCCATTTTCACTACACAATTACTCCTAAAAATAATCATCAATTATTAGGGAGATAATTAACAACATCCTCTATGAATCCCCTACAATTAGATTAAGTTTTCCTCAAAAAATGAACATAACGTTCTGTCAAAAGAAGCATGTATAGATCATTAGACACCTCAAATAATAATCATCAATAAAAAACATGATTTATTCACAATATATGTAAAATGAAAGAGCATTAAACAAGCTTTAAAGTGATATATTATGTGTTAAAAATGGAGTTCAAATGAGGAAGTTATGACAAAATGAAGTCTCATGGACTAAAATGCAATAAAAATAAGTTTTTCTTCTCAAAAGAGTATCTGAAAGGACTTATATGTAATTATTCATACTACTTGGACCTTTTTGCAATTTAGCCATGTGCGTCGCACGTGCACCGAGCAACGGGGATGTTTGCGTAGTATAATGGAATGGTAGGGGCTCCTTGCAATTTGCCCGCACCTGCACATGTCGCGTAAGGTTCGGACGCGGAGGCGAAGCTTCGGGGCCTGAGGCACCATACGACTGAGCATGGAGGCTTGGGCAGAGGTGCAGGGCCCAAGGTTGAGGCTCATCGTAGCTTGGGCAGTGTAGTGTGACATGGCATGCAGAGCTTACCTCGACACCAACCGAGGTTGAGGGCCCAGGCATTGAGGCAGTGGGAGGTCAGAGCTAGGGTTCGACATCAGATATCCGCATGAGGTGGAGGTGCAATTGGTGTGACAGGGCTCGTCGGTGACGATTGTATGAGGGGTTCGAGGCGGAGTGATGCAGATCGAGGGCGAGGCAAAGTTGAGGTCGACTGGAGTGAACGAAGGTGCTTTATTGAGTAGGTGCAACGAGCAGCGTGTGGAGGTGCGTCGAGGGTGAGGTAGAGGCCCAGTGAGGGAGCAGAAGAGCATGTGGTGAATGCGAAGGGCAGAGCGGGCGGAGGGTGATGGTGGTGCTCAATGTAGGCGAAGTGGAGTGGAGGAGCTGCGCGAGGGCGTCTGTGAAGTGGGGTCGAAGCAGGGCTCAATGCTAGGGTGGAGGACGATGGCAGAGGGGCGAAGGTGAAGATCAATGCTTGGGAAGTGGGAGCGACGGAGGCCTTCTCCTGGTAGTTACCTTAGAGGTTCGACGAAGGGAGGCCTCGAAGCTCGGCTGCCCTTGGGAAAAGGGTGCAACAGTAATGGGATTCGTCCCCTATGGATCGTGCCTAAGAGGAGAATCGCTGGAAAAAACTTGCATCCACCAAGTTGATCCTCAGCTCTCACTCTTTCTCTCTCTAATCCGAATCAGTAGATGAAGAAGGGAAGAGGTTGATGAAGGCTTTTAAGAAGAAGGTTGTCGTAACGGTCGGAGGGAGGTGTAGTGCAACGATCGAGGGCCATAATGGTTGCTAGCCACCGCACATGGCAGAGGGAATGCGTAACGGCGAACAACCGAAAGAAGGGGGAAAGGGGCGGCACGTGAAGGCATGTGCTGTACACATGCGAGAGGAAGGGGGAGGGGCCATGTAACACGCTGGGGAGAAACCCTGTGGTCACAAAAAATAAATGAAAATTAAAATGAAAATTAAAAATAAAATAAAAAGGGGGTTACATGTGGCTGCTCTAGGAGTTGCCACGTGTTGCTCTAAAAAAATTCAGAAACTAAATCAAAAGAAAAATGAAAAATAGAAAATGAGGCAAATCAAAAAGAGGTCTAAACAAAAATTGATCGTCTTGAGGAGATCTACAACTTTTGTGAAGGGATCAAAACCAAAAGAGATCAACTCCACAAAATATATGTTTGGTGGTACTCTATAGATATGTATTACGGTATTTTACAGATTTTTATAATTTATAAATAAAGTAAAAAATCAAGATAAAAACAAATAAAATACAAAATAAACATTTATATATTAATCTATTTTTTGGATTTTTAATAACTAAGAAAATAAAGAAGCAAAATTAAAGGGACATTTAGACAAACTATATATATATAGACTCAGAGTCAATTATTTTCTTTGATTTTTTACTTCAATTTTTATATGCATTTTTGCATATTTTATTAAAGCATAAATCATAAAAAATAAATTAAAGAGAAATAAATAAAAAAGACTTAATTTTGTATCTAAATTAATAGGGTTAAAATCAAGGTCAAACTTAGGGTCATTTAATTACAGATTTTAATCCTTATTTCAGTTTAGATAGTGAATGTTAATTAACATATTTTAGGAGATTTAATTAGTGAATTATTAATGGATTTTTCTAAGATTTTTATATAAAGTAGATGGATCTTGGATTTATCAATTTTAACGATCCAACCCAAATTTAGTCGCACATCAGAAATTTTCAAAGTATGAAAGTGTGATATTAAAGAAATGGGAAGAATACTTGATAAATTGGGCCCATACTTTTTGGATGTTGCCAACAAGTTCAATCGGGCTAGAATCCAACTATATCATTTTTGAATGTTATTAGATCAGACCTACTTGGACAACTCGAATCCAACTGATACGAGAAACATTTTTTTATTAAGGAAAGACCAAAGCAGGATGCATATTTTGTATTTATCCAAACTGAAATATATATATTAATATAACTAATTCTCAATTATATATTGGTTACAAAAAATAAATTTAAACGAGGTAACACAATTCATTAACTGAAAACCATAGGTTATGAATTAAATGGATTGAAGTAGCTATTTTTTAGTTACTTGTCAATTATTGGGAGATAAAGGGAATGCCGGTTTTCAAATGAGATTAGAAATTTTGAATTTTGTAGTGGAAGCATTTTAGGTAGGATTAAATTTAGAAATATGACTAGGCTTACCTTTTATACCTACTTTAAGGAGGAGACTTTAGACTTTCATTTCCTTGAATTTTTGTCACTCCCTTTCACACCCACACAAACCCCCATCTCCAAATCAATGGTCTATTTAGTAGATCCATCAGAGCACTCAAAATCAAGGTGAATCTTGTTTATTCATCCTTTTGATGTTCATATTTTTACATGTTTAAAGCCTTGTAAAGTCTTGTTAGACATATTCCCTTTTTAATCACCAAGCCATTCGATGGATTTTATTTGATGCATCTCGGATTTCGATTGTATGGATCAAATTAATTAGTTGCTTAATGGATTCTTAGATCTTTAGTATGTTCTATGTATTTAGATCTATCTTAAGTGGACAAACTTTGGATGGAGGAAAATAGATCATCAGTGGTCAATACATATAGAATCCCAAATATTAGAATCTGATTGATTATGCATAGGTAGGATTTAAAATGACTTGTATCTAGTTATTGTAAAGAGATACAAATTAGATTTTATGTTTAAAGATTTTGAGTGTTGAGTTCACAAATGTAGAGATGATAATATTATGTTTATAAAAGTTTTAACTACACTCAAAATTTGAGATGAACTGAATGTGACTTCATTGGAAATGGATAATCGAGAAGAAAATTGCAACAAATTTGGTGTTTTTAATGTTCGGAAATTAATTCTAGAAGATCTGACCGTTGGAATTAAAATATGAGAAATAAATTCTTAGATCTCTCAATCATTTTTCTACAACCCAAATTTCATGTCAATCAGATGTCAGTTGATAGGTCAAATTAATTTTCTCGTAAAATTACACAAAACCCAAAATATGAGAATTTGAGGAGACCATGCTCCTCTTACTAGTCACCCACCCACGTGGACGACCCAACCAAGAAGTGCCATGTGGCATTCACACATGTTCCTGCTAGGATCTTTTATTTACGTTCATCTCCCTATGCATAAACATTTGCAATCAAAGCCCTGTCGGGTTTCTTTATTGAATTTTAGTCCAATTTGGATCTTAATGTGATTATTTCTGTATTATTTTATATGTTTTTACTGTACTTATGCACCTGGATTTGAACATTAATAACTTTGCATTATTTGTTCAAATTCAAAGAAATTAGTCTTACTTGATAGCTCTGTTTGTGTACTATTTAATGGCATGCTTAAGTCTTTGATTTGATCTTTAATTTTCAAATTATAAATTAGAGAAATTTGATAATTCCTTGATCATTATTTGTTGAAATAAATTGTCTCTATTTTACTTCAACTTGGAGTTTTTACCGATAATTTCAAGACTAATTTATTTCATAATGCAAGCAATAGATTAAGTTATTAATTCATGAGCTTTTGTTGTGTTTGATATTGTGCTCATTTGTGTGTAGTGTTTCCATAATATTTTGTATCACTGTATCAAACTAACTTGTATTATTAAAACATCATCAAATCACGCATCCATTTTATTTCACATCCACTGACTTGGATACACTTAAATATTTAACTTCAGTATTTGGAACTTAATTAAATAAACTAGGAGCTCATGTCCTTGTGTTCGACTCTGGAATTATCCATGTTAAATTAAATCAAGCACTCTTAACTGGGATTCCTAATCTAAATTCTGATTAGTTGTAATCAGTTGAATTACAACGAGTGGTAATTAAATTTGTAGATTAATGATTCATCAATGCAACAATAACTATCACTGTGAATAAGTGGTTGTACATATCGTAATGAGGAAATTACATATATAAGCGAGGATGGTTATAACACCCCAACCCAAACATAGTTCCACAATAAGAATTTAGAAAGTGTAAGAGTGCGATATAGGAAAAAAGGGAGAATACTTGATAAATTGGGCTCAAGCTTTTTGGATGGTTGCCAACAAGTCCAATCGGGATCCAATCAAACTATAACATTTCTGAATGTTATCGGATCAGACATACTTGGACAACTCGAATCCAACTAATACAAGAACCATTTTTTACTAAGGAAAGACCAAAACAACTTGTATATTTTTTATTTATCCAAAGTAAAATATTATATTAATATAACTAATTGTCAATTAGATATTGGTTACAAAAACATAAAAGTTAATGAGGTAACACAATTCATTAATTGAAAACCATATGTTTTTAATTAAATGGATTAAAGTAGATATTTTTTAGTTACTTGTAAATTATTGGGAGACGGAGGGAATGCCCGTTTTCAAATGATTGGAAATTTTGAATTTTGGAATGGTGGCACTTTAGGTAGGATTAAATTTAGAAAGACGAATAAGCTTACCTTTTATATTTACTTTCATGAGGAGACTTTAGCCTTTGATTTTCTTGAATTTTTATCACTCCCTTTCACACCCACACAAACCTCCATTTCCGAATTGATGGTCTAAGGCAAGGAAAGTGGCCTAAGGGTTGGTATATCCATCAGAGTACTCAAAATCAAGGTGATTGCTCCTCATTCCTCCTTTTGATCTTCATATTTTGACATGTTATAGCCTTGTAAAGTCTTGTTAAACATAGTCTCTTTTTAATCACCAAGCCATTCGATGGCTTCTATTTGACGCTACTCGGATTTAGACTGTATGGATCAAATTAATTGGTTGGTTAACCATTATTGGATTGTTCTATATATTTAGATTATCTTAAGTGGACAAATTTTGGATGGAGAAAAATAGATCATCAGTGGGTGATGAATCTCGTATTCATCACTCTAAATCTCATTTATTAAGCTCAAATCCCTCAAAATCAACAACATTCTTGCATCTATTCTGCATAATTAGCATTAGTGCATGATTTCATAAGAATTGCATTTTAGCACAAAATTCTGCACAAAATAAGAAGCCAAAAATCCAAGCCAAAAGTGACCTGTAAATAGCCTAAGTTCCCAGATTTTTAACTCATTCGTGCTAACTCCGAATGACTCAGAACTACTTCCACTATGTACATATCACTAACAAGAATAAAGGAAAAATATAAAAAAATAACTAACCCAAATAAGTGGACCAAAAACCCAAACCCTAATTTCAGGATTTTCAGACTAAAACCCTCATATCTCCCTCATCCAGTGTCCGTTTTAATCCTACTCACTTTTGAACTAATGTACATTCAATTACCTTCAAAACAAGACCAAGTTCAAGTGAATCTGAGCTCATATGTGAAAGTTGGGTTTTGGGCCTCTTTTGTACATTGTTTATTTTAGCGGTTTTTGACCTAATATTTTATGTACATATTTTATCAATTAATAAAAATCCCAAAAAAAGATTAAGGTGTCTTTATTTATCTTTGATTTTACCGTAATTTTTCGGATTTTTATCTGATCTAAAAAATGACATAAAAATTACAAAACCCCAAAATCAAGGTGTTCTATGTACATGGATACCCCAAAAATATCACTTGGTGAAAATGATCTATTTTGGTTTTGATGTCTTCATGGAAGTTGTAGATCTCATCGAGATAAGCAACTTTCGTAATGAAAATTTTTCGATCCGAGGTCATTTACTATTTATTTCTGATTTTACAAACTTTTTATTTTCGGATTTTTCTGGTGCTGACACGTGGCAGCACCTGGTGCTGCCACGTGTCAGCCATTTTTGGGCTTTATTTTTATCATTTTTATTAAAAAAAATTTTTAAAAAAAAAATAAAAAAAATAATAAAGCCATGCACGTGCATCGCATGTGCCGCACCCGCACGCACATTGCACGTTCGCTCGTTCCAACCCCTTTTGATCTGCCACGTGGCTCGTTAGCAGCCGCCCGATCTCGGCCGATCGGACGACTGCTGGTCAACTTACCCATCAGTTCCCCTTTCCCAAATCGGCCTCCGCCGCCCCTGTTCCTCCCAGCGTATCGTCCATCGTCGCTGCGAATCTCGCGACCATATCTCGCGCACCCATTCTGATCTCCATATCTCGTCAGCTCCTGCGATTTCGCTACACCCCAAACGAATCCCAATCGCGAAATCAAATCCCCCTTCGCAGGAACTTCCCATCTCCGTCCGAGCATCCTACGCCTATTTAACAAATGCCGCCGCCTCCATCAGTCTCATCCGCCGACTGCATACGAGATAGCCTCGTGGCGGTGACAACACCATGAAGCGCATCCTCCGACGCGATCCGACCTCTCCGGTCGTCGCCGTGCCTCCGCGCGTGCTCCAGCTCCGGCCTCCTTCGATCGCCGTCGAGCCAGTTACCATCTTCATCAACCACAACGATCACCAGCACCTTCCTCGACTTCAGCCACCGCCACCGGCTAACTACAGCACCGGTTGTACTCCGCCTCGACCCTCCCGCTCCAGGAGCTTCCAACGCCAACGCTCCCCCGCTTGTCTTCCTCCCCCGTATCACCACCGCTTCTTCGAGTAACTCCAATGCCACCTGCTACACCTCCGCGCCACACCGGTCCTCCTCCCCCACGCCTGAGTTTCCGCTGCCGGCCAAGCTCACACGCCTCACCGTCCAAGAAGCTCGCCCTCTGCCCCTCAACGCCACTGCCGGAGACTCCCCTCAGCCGCTCCTCCACCGACCAGGACCGAGCCCGGAGCCCGAGACCCTAGCGCGCGCGAGGAGCGTGCGTGGGGGATGTCAGCTGTAGGTGCCCCCAGAGTCAAGTGCCCTGCACGTACCCCGTGGGCAAATTTCAGAAGACCCCCCGTAGTTTCTCCTATTTGCACCTCAATCCAGCAAGTCCAAGAGCACGTGCACATCACGTGACTTCTTGGAGAATTTCAGAAGACCCCCGCTAGTTCTTGGTAATTGCACAAAGCGCCCCATTTGCATTTTATATTTATTTACATATTGCTGACATACCCCTGTGTTCCCCTGTGATTCTAGACCTCTTCTCTACATTATTTTATCAATTCAAAAATAGCATTTTGTTTGTCAAGTAATTCTCTACATTTTGACATATTGTGGACTTTTTTCTGATTGATGGTTAATTAATAAATAATTATTTTGTGGAAATTTGCATATTTTGCCCATTTCTTGCTCAGAAGTCATAGTTGATTAACCATTGCTCTAAAAATCACCGAAAAATCACATATTGAAGAATTAATTGTGCTTGACATTGTGCCCAAAAAGATTTGCATTTGCATGCATACTTTGCTCTGTAAAAATCATTTTGCATATTTTAGTATTTAATTTTTATAGGTATTAATCCCCACATTTTCAAGGTTTAGGATTTTTCTAAGATTCATCACCTAGTTATAGATCTTAGATAATTTTATTTCTTGGAAATAAGTAGGTTTAATATTTATTATAATTAAATATTAAAAATCATTTTGTTTGCATTTAAAAATCTAAAAATATTCATATTGCATCCAAAAATTCCAAAACAATTACAGTGCATACATTTCATCGTATTTTACTTTGCGGCAAAGTTTCATATTTTTCGGACATCATTTGACGTAATTTACATTTTAGTCCCTAAAATAGGCTGAATTTGCATTCCACATCCTTTATTGCATTAAAAATAACAAAAAAAATATCCGCCTCAAAAATCGTGAACGAACTTTGATAGACATAACTCTAGGTTGTTCCTTTGCCTCCTTGTAATCGACCTTGGGACTTGCCCAAGTAAAATAAACATAAAACCACACGATTAAAAATTGAACATATTATTTGTGGTTATTTTCTTGATCGATTCCGATTGCCACCTACAACGTACGACATTTATTATTTTCACTAAAAAATTAAAAACAACCTTTTAATACCGCAAATTTCAGACTCGTCAGATGGCGCCGTTGTCGGGGAGGCAAACAGCTTAGATTTTTGTCTTCAAAATTTTTGTTCGGTTTTCCACATTCGGGTAGTCTGACCCCTGAATTTTTCATTGTAAATTCCATTTTTTCCTGTAATTTATTTTCGGTATTTATTTTTCATATATTCTTGAGTCACTCTCTTACACTATTTCTCTTATTTTTCTTGTGAGATACCCGGTACGTGGAGCGGTTTTTCAAGAACCAATGCAACTTCACCGACGTCCGCAAAAGCCACAATTAAAATTAAGATCGAGTCGAGTTGTGAGAGAACGTAGAGTCTAAGATTTTATTTCTGCAAAATTTTAATTCCTGTAATTAATTGCTCATTTATAGCGGTATTCGTTTGGACTCTCGCGTGTGTAAAAAAAACCTCTAACTTTATTCTGTGGTGTGTCGTGGCATGTTTCACTCTCTGGTGAGGGTGGGGCCTGACTTGAGTGGCGAATAGGATAGACCTGCACATATGGCTCTCAGAGCAATTTAATTTTTGATTGTGCTCGTAGGATTAAGCCACACTGCACTGTTAATCGAGACGCACATAAATCGTTCAATTTAGCCAAAATTTAACTCATTTCTTCCCCACTAATAGAACTTTCTGCTTAGGTGCGGTTTTTAATTGGCTTGCATTCATTTAGAATAAATTTTAAATTTCTGTCTAGCATCCCACATGAAGATTGCGAGGATTCACTGTAAGTCTTCTAACTGAGCATACATCATTATTTTTCGCGTGCATCGGCTTTTCCCGAATTTCTCCCTCTTGTTTTGTCACATAATTCTAAAAGGAAATTGGGACTAGATGGTAGACGTGCATTTGAGCTCACTTAATTCTTTAGTGATCACCTATTTAAAATTGGGACTACTAAATATAGCCGATTTCAAAATAACCCATAAAATCAAGAATTTTTGCGGGAGAGCAACCCCGACCTTGGATTATTTTATTTTTTCTGAGTGAGCGAGAGACGACACTTAAGGCTAGAGCCAAAATCCGGATTTTCATATTGACTACTGATTCTGCCAAAAATGATTAGCTACTTCTCAGTGAGGATCTACGGGTAGTCGGTAAACGGTTCAGATTTCCTTAGCCGAGTGGGTGGTTTAGAGGACACTGCGTAAGGCTCCATCCTTAAGTAACACGGGTAGCCGTTCTACGGTCCGTACTTACACCCATACTGGCTGAAAGTAGGTGCAACTAATCGTAAGAATTCGGGCCAGTCATTACGAAAATCTCCGGCACCTAACAGCTCGCTTAATTATTTTCCAAGTTTGTCTTATCACCAATTAAAATTGAAAAGATAATAGCCAAACTCTTACGGCTTCATTGTGTAAGTTGGTGAACCCGGGGTTTAATTCGTGTTTGTATTGGTGTGCGTGAACCGATATCGAAGATCAATAGCCGCACATTTGATAAATTTTCTATCCCATACAATTATCTCTCTCATCTCTTGATTTCATTCTCACTATGGAACTTTTGACAAAAAACTATTGCAGATGCAACCCATCATTTCTTACAAAAATGAATGAACATCACTATGAAAATAAATCTGTCTCAGTTTGGCCCAAATCAACTACATCCTCTTCTTTCAATAATCCTCAACATTCACGGGTAACTTTCACCCGTGGATGACTTCGGCCCCCTCATTAAATCCTTTCTCAAATCATCCGACCACACATGACCACCTACCATCTTGGACTGAACCATCTTATTCTTAGTTTCTCACCAATAAAACATTTCAAGATCAAAATCCCTTCAAGTCTCACAACCGTTAGAGAAACCAAACCCATATGGAAAGACACATAGTTAATGATTATCAACGTTGGATTGACCACGACAAACCCTCGTCAGACATGATACTCATACAGAGGATTAGATTGACCTCCTAGACACATATAAACCCTGTATGCTGACTCCACAATATCAAAATCTGACCAATCATGATCAAAGGACTAAACTCTACTCAGATCAAATACGCATGCCTGTACCATATGAGCAGCCTCCTTCCATAAATTTTGAGGAGAAATTTTCAGAAAATGATTATACAATGGATATTCCAAGAAACTCTCCTCTCCGCACGTACAGAAAAATGGAAGATGAAATCATTGAACAAAAACCAAGTGCCCCCCTGATTGATCATGAAAAGAATTTCGAGGATGATATTTCGAGGATAAAAACAAGATTCGAATTGATGGAGGATAGATTTCAAAAATTTACCGACCGAGTAATCTCATTCTATGGTGGTTTGGATATAAAAATGAATGAGGAAAGGATTTGATCTCATGATGAAAATTTTGAGGATATTCAAAGACCTAGGGATGATTTTGACATCAATACTTCTGCTCATTATTCCCCTAGAAATGATTATGCCCCTAACCCTTACTCTGAATATCAAGGCCCCTTCTCATCTATGGAAGACACCACATCACCACACCACACAGAAAATACCAAAAAAATTGAAAAATTTGAAAACTACAAAAAATCGAAAATTCAGAAAATTTCATAAAAATTGAGACTGAAGAAGATCTAAAGAATTTGGATCCTGCTGTACGGGAAGCATTGGAAAAACGATTGATTTTTGAACTTCCCTTTATAAAGGCCATTGAACACTTCCCCGACCTTAAAATTTTTTTATTGGACAAATTAGTGACCAAAAAGTCGGGAAGGATTAGAATAAAAACTGAAAGACATATCTTGTCAATGGCCTCCTCCTTGGTGTTGAGGAGAAAAACCAAAAGCCGCATAGTGAAGCGATTGCCCAGATTTGACTGTGAAATCAAAGACACAATTTTCACCCATGCTCCGATTGATGATGATTCACCGATCAATATCCTCCTGACCTCTGTGTTTCACCAACTTAAACTCGGACCAATCAAGAAAATACGAGAGATTGCTCAATTGGCGGACCGATCAATAAAGCGGCCGAGAGGAATCATTTCTGTCATCATGATATTCCAAGGTGCTCCGCTCAAAATGGAATTCAGAATCATTGATATTAAGCATCAAGGAGAATTCACCCAGTCTCCAATTATTCTCGGAAAGCCATTCTTAGCATTGTCTAAGGCAATTATCAATTGTGAGACCCGGGAAATCAATTTCACGGCATTGGAAGCACTTAGATCTGATACAGTCTTTGAGGAACCACGATTTTCTGAGGCAACTCACAAAGTCCCCGACAACCGTAACTATAAAATGGTAGAAGAACCCTACCCTGCTGCTACACCTGAGATTACGTTTGTTAATGAGACTATTGGTTTAGAAACTCTCCCCAGTATTTCAATTCTCGCGGATCTCAAAATAGACAAATCCTTCTACTACGATCCTGAGACATATGCATGGTCGCATCTAGGGGCAACCTACTCTGATTATCTTGACCAAATCCTCCCAAATCGAGAGTGCACCAACATTCAGGAGAAAAAGAACGAACACGTAGCCCGAACACCGACCAAGGAGAAGAATTCCAATGGCTATTCATCTGGATACTCAAGTGAACTGACATCTTCACGAAATAAGAAAAAGAGAGTCACCTTTAACCTTTAGGAAGAGGAATCAGTTGATGATCCCTCATCAAGTCCAGAAAAGGTAATCTACATGAGTGAAGTCTGTTCAGCAACTCTAAAGCCATATCTTCGCAAGGATCCAAAATTCGATTCTCGTTGGACAACTCCCGTTCCTAATTATTACTCATCCAAAGCTGATGCTCCTACCTTCCACAAGTACACTGGAATTATTTCTTATGAACTGACTGAGACCAGAGCATCTGAATATTCCTCTGAGGACAAACCGAGTGATCTTAAAAAGGAACGAATCTTGAGGAAACAATTGAAGAAACAAAAAGACATGAATATCTGGAGTATGTCCACTTTCAAATACTATTCCTCTGAGGATAATTCTGATGATGGATATCTTTCATCTGACTCAAACACTTCGTCCACTATCCATCATGACTTTTCTGAGGATGACACTGATAATAGTTGGGAATCATATGCTTCATCTCCAACTCATTATGATCTCCCACCGCTGGCTCACAAGAAGATTAGCCGAAAATCACCTTAATCATCGGCTACTTACCCTCCCTCCCGACCACATCGGTCTCCTTGTACAACTTCTTCCTCTACTTAGGCCAAGGCCTAAGTATAGGGGGGGACCGATGCCATCTGTGTATTCCATTTCCCCCATCACACTCCTCCAGATCGCCTCACTTCCACCCTTATTCTATACTTAGGCTGATCAGAGCCTAAGTATAGGGGGAACAGACGCCCACCTGTATATACTCTCCTCATTCACATACCCCGACCGCTTCATTTTTTTCTCTTTTCTGCTCTTCTTCTATGCTTAGACTATTCACAGTCTAAGTATAGGGGGCGATTCTGTAAATCTTGTTCTTTTTCCGTTTTCACTCTCTTACGTTTAGCCCGAGCTATGTCTTCTTTACGCTTCTTGTGCTCTGAGGACACATCCCTCGCTAAGTATAGGGGGGTCTGTATATATACTGTGTATATATTTTAACCATACCTCGTACTTTCGCGTAAGTCTATATGTATTTACGGGGTGGGTAATTAACAAAAAAAAGATAAAAAACAACAAAAACAAAAAAAAAACATTTTACCACTAACACTGACTGTACCCAAAATTTTTGAAAAAAATGGCTTCTTATTCATTTTTTTGCATAAAAAAACAAACAACAAAAATCCTTTGCATAAAAAAATTCAAAAAAAAAGAGAGGAAAAAATGTGTCTGCATTTCACGCACACGCACTTCATCCAGCATCGCATTTACATATGTGAAAAGTCTTTGGGTTCTGAACCGAGTTATGAGCTGAAATCGATAGTGGTCTGGACTTGACCTTAATCAACCTAGTTTTCAGAGGAACTTCATCGAGAAATAGGATTTTAGAAACTTCAGATCGTTGACTTAGTTCTTTGAGTTCCACATGACAATGTGCAGCGTTTGACTCTTAGTGTCTAACCTGGTCTCTTCATTCTGGGTACAGCTCTGGAATAGGGAATTAATTTGTACTCTCGCACTATGCACTTAGCTCAAATCAGATGGGATGTTGGAAGACTGTGTGAGTTTCTTTTCTGGTAGCGTAGAAATCTAAAGACCGGAGTACGGGTTGAAATAAAGCTTCGGAAAAGGGATGGACGACTGGGCACAATTTTTTCTAAGACCCCAACAAATGTACGGAAACAAAAGATTCTATATCCATAGGGGAACAACAAGATCCAAGCAGAACCACCAAAAACTCCAAAAACAAAGAAGCATTCTACCAAATAAATATCTGACCAAAAAGGTCCAAGCTTCAAGAAACCTGCAGATCTTGGTGGAGACTCGGCTACACTGGCCATCTTCACAAGGAGAGGTGACTACACTGGCCACCCTCCAGTTCTTTTCTCATTCTTTTAACTTCTCCCCCAATTCGATTGTGAACACAGCGCGACAGACTTTAGAAGGAAATACCTGACTCCACGAGGACGAGTTACTGGAGAGGAGGTTTGTGCGGTAGTTCGACATTCTGGATGGGAAGAGCTAAAACCTTTCACACACATGAGTTGGTTATTCAATGTTCATAGGGTATACTTTGGGAAGAGGATCGATCTAAGATGACTTCTGGGCCAAAACTGTAGCAATGATGTGTAGAACTTGAGGGCTGTTGATTTTAAAATTCTAAGTCTCACAGAAGTTCCGGCACACAAATAATCCAAAGGTTGAGTTTAGGTTCACTTTCATCTTCAGCTCATGGTCTTCGTATGGAACCCAATCTCATTTCACCTCATGGCATTTCTTTTTGATGTTCAGGGACGAGCATGGTATAAGTATAGGGGGATGATGAATCTCGTATTCATCACTCTAAATCTCATTTATTAAGCTCAAATCCCTCAAAATCAACAACATTCTTGCATCTATTCTGCATAATTAGCATTAGTGCATGATTTCATAAAAATTGCATTTTAGCACAAAATTCTGCACAAAATAAGAAGCCAAAAATCCAAGCCAAAAGTGACCTGTAAATAGCCTAACTTCCCAGATTTTTAACTCATTCATGCTAACTCTGAATGACTCAGAACCACTTCCACTGTGTACATATCACTAACAAGAATAAATGGAAAATATAAAAAAAAAATTAACTCAAATAAGTGGACCAAAAACCCAAACACTAATTTCAGGATTTTCAGACTAAAACCCTCATATCTCCCTCATCCAGTGTCTGTTTTAATCCTACTCACTTTTGAACTAATGTACATTCAATTACCTTCAAAACAAGACTAAGTTCAAGTGAATCTGAGCTCATATGTGAAAGTTGGGTTTTGGGCCTCTTTTGTACATTGTATATTTTAGCGGTTTTTGACCTAATATTTTATGTACATATTTTATCAATTAATAAAAATCCAAAAAAATTAGATTAAGGTGTCTTTATTTATCTTTGATTTTACCGTAATTTTTCTGGATTTTTTGATCTAAAAAATGACATAAAAATTACAAAACCCCAAAATCAAGGTGTTCTATGTACATGGGATACCCCAAAAATATCACTTGGTGCAAATGATCGATTTTGGTTTTGATGTCTTCATAAAAGTTGTAGATCTCATCGAGACGAGCAACTTTCGTAAAGAAACTTTTTCGATCCGAGGTTATTTACTATTTATGTTTTATTTTACAAACTTTTTATTTCAGATTTTGCTGGTGCTGACACGTGGCCGCACTTGGTGCCACCACGTGTCACCCATTTTGGGCTTTATTTTTATCACTTTTATTAAAAAAATTTTTTAAAAAAAATAAAATAAAAAAATAATAAAGCCACGCGCGTGCAACGCACGTGCCGCACCCGCACGCGCACGACACGTGTGCTCGTTCCAACCCCTTTTGACCTGCCACGTGGCTCGTTAGCAGCCGCCCGATCTCGACCGATCGAACGGCTGCTGGTCATCTTTCCCATCAGTTCCCCTTTCCCAAATCGACCTCCGCCGCCCCTGTTCTTCCCCGTGTATCGTCCATCGTCGCCGCGAATCTCGCGACCATATCTCGCACACCCATTCCGATCTCCATATCTCGTCAGCTCCTGCGATTTCGCTACACCCCAATCGAATCCCAATTGCCAAATCAAATCCCCCTTCGCAGGAACTTCCCATCTCTGGCCGAGCATCCTATGCCTATTTAACAAACGCCGCCGCCTCCATCAGTCTCATCCGTCGACTGCACACGAGAGAGCCTCGTGGCGGTGACAGCACCACGAAGTACATCCTCCGATGTGATCCGACCTCTCCGGTCATCGCCGCGCCTCCGCACGCGCTCCAGCTCCGGCCTCCTTCGATCGTCGTCGAGCCAGTTACCATCTTCATCAACCACAGCGATCACCAGCGCCTTCCTCGACTTCAGCCACTGCCACCGGCCAACTACAACACCGACCGTACTCCGCCTCGACCCTCCCGCTCCAGGAGCTTCCAACGCCAACGCTCCCCCGCTCGTCTTCCACCCCCGCATCACCACCGCTTCTTCGAGTAACTCCAACGCCACCTGCTACACCTCCGCGCCACACCGATCCTCCTCCGCCATGCCTGAGTTTCGGCTGCCGGCCAAGCTCACACACCTCACCGTCCAAGAAGCTCGCCCTCCGCCCCTCAACGCCACTGCCGGAGACTCCCCTCGGCCGCTCGACTGTGACCGAAGGAGGCTAGAGCTGGAGCGCGCGCGGAGGCACGGCGACGACCGGAGAGGTCGGATCGCGCCAGAGGATGCGCTTCATGGTGCTGTCACCGCCACGAGGCTCTCTCGTGTGCAGTCGGCGGATGAGACTGATGGAGGCGGCGGCGTTTGTTTAATATGCATAGGATGCTCGGCCGGAGATGGGAAGTTCCTGTGAAGGGGGATTTGATTTGGTGATTGGGATTCGATTGGGATGTAAAAATCGCAGGAGCTAACGAGATATGGAGATCGGAATGGGTGCGCGAGATATGGCCGCGAGATTCGCGACGACGATGGACGATACGCAAGGAAGAACAGGGGCGGCGGGGGCCGATTTGGGAAAGGGGAACTGATGGGGAAGATGACCAGCAGCCGTCCGATCGACCGAGATCGGGCGGCTGCTAACGAGCCACGTGGTAGGTCAAAAGGGGTTGGAACGAGCGCACGTGAAGTGTGCGTGCGTGTGCGGCACGTGCGCTGCACGTGCGTGGCTTTATTATTTTTTATTTTATGATTTTTATTTTTTAATAAAAATGATAAAAATAAAGCCCAAAAATGGCTGACACATGGCGGCACCAGGTGCTGCCACGTGTCAGCACCAGAAAAATCCAAAAATAAAAAGTTTGTAAAATCGAAAATAAATAGTAAATGACCTCGGATCAAAAAAGTTTCTTTACGAAAGTTTCTTGTCTCGATGAGGTATACAACTTTCATGAAGACATCAAAACCAAAATCGATCATTTGCACCAAGTGATATTTTTGGGGGATCCCATGTACATAGAACACCTTGATTTTGGGGTTTTGTAATTTTTATGTCATTTTTTAGATCAGATAAAAATCCGGAAAAATTACGGTAAAATCAAAGATAATTAAAGACACCTTAATCTAATTTTTTTGGATTTTTATTAATTGATAAAATATGTACATAAAATATTAGGTCAAAAACCGCTAAAATATACAATGTACAAAAGAGGCCCAAAACCCAACTTTCACATATGAGCTCAGATTCACTTGAACTTGGTCTTGTTTTGAAGGTAATTGAATGTACATTAGTTAAAAAGTGTGTAGGATTAAAACAGACACTGGATGAGGGAGATATGAGGGTTTTAGTCCGAAAATCCTAAAATTAGGGTTTGGGTTTTTGGTCCACTTATTTGGGTTAGTTATTTTTTATATTTTTCCTTTATTCTTGTTAGTGATATGTACACAGTGGAAGTAGTTCTGAGTCATTCGGAGTTATCATGAATGAGTTAAAAATCTGGGAAGTTAGGCTATTTACAGGTCACTTTTGGCTTGGATTTTTGGCTTCTTATTTTGTGCAGAATTTTGTGCTAAAATGCAATTCTTATGAAATCATGCACTAATGCTAATTATGTAGAATAGATGCAAGAATGCTGTTGATTTTGAGGGATTTGAGCTTAATAAATGAGATTTAGAGTGATGAATACGAGATTCATCATCCCCCTATACTTAAACCATGCTCGTCCCTGAGCATCAAAAAGAAATACCATGGGGTGAAATGAGATTGGGTTCCATACCAAGACCATGAGCTGAATGTGAAAGTGAACCTAAACTCAAATTCAAAATGGGCTGTAATTGGATTTATTATGCGTAGATAAAATTCAAAATGACTTGTATCGGGTTGTTGTAAAGAGATGAGAATTGGATTTTATGTTTGATGATTTTGAGTATTGGGTTCACAAAAGAGTTGATAATATTAGGTCTATATGTGTATGAACTAATCAAATATGACTTGATTGTATCTGGATAATCTGGAAGAAAATTGCATCAAATTTAGAGTTTTTAATATTATGAACTTTATCCTAGAAGATCTGACAGTTGGAATTAAAATCGGGACAATTGTTTTGTATGTCACTGAATCATTTTGCTACAATCCAAGTTTTGTGTCAATCGGATGTCATTTAATATGTCAAATTAATTTTCTCATATAATTGCGCAAAACCCAAGCCATGCGAATTTGTGGAGACCATGCTCCTCGTTCTAGCCATCAACCCACGTGCCCAACCAGGAATTGCCAAGTGGAATTCACTCATCTCAATGATGTAGATGAGTTTTGGGTAGTGGGAGACCTTTTCTATTGAGTATTTCATGGCATTATCTATCATGCTCTTCATTTTATACTTAGATTGCTCACTTTTAAACATTAAATAAACGGTAGAAATACATGGAGAAATTGTAGGTGTGTCTAGGAGGAAAAGGAACCTGTAAAAATTATAAAAGGTGCATGGATGACTTCTGCAAAGTGGATTGGCAGTAGTTTATTATGTTGCTATATTCGTAATTTTGCATTCAGGTCCTTAGAATTCAGCTTTTGTTTAAATGAGCATTTTGAGGTCTTATACATTTAAAAAAATCTGATAAAAAATGATAAAAAATTAATTTGACTTCTAAATTTTTTGATAAATTTTGGAAATTATTAAAATCATATAAATATGCTCATGCTCTAAATGTGCTTATTTATGCTTGTAATGTGTGTTTATCTATGAAATGGAGCTTGTATTGAGTCATAAATTGTGTTTTAAATCATATTTTTGTATACAGATGATGTTAAGATGTAATTGAATTACATTGTTATGTTTGAAACTAAAAATTATTATTACTATTATTTTTGGACACCCATTTCCCTTATAAATGTTTGGCGTTTCTTGACTTTATAATTATGGTTATAACATTAATAATGGATAAAGCTATCATGTTTGTGATAATTGATTATCATGTTAAATTTATTAAATATAAAGTGTCATAGAGTGCTTTGTGATCCTCGTAGTACCATGAATTCTCTAATTAGCTTGCTAAGTATTTGAGATGCTTTGTGATCCTCCTTTTGATTCATGTCAGATTCCAACGTGAACATTGTGTGCTTAGCTAAATATTTCGACTTAAATACAGTCACTCAAGTGCAGTTGGAAGTAGAGGCGTAAACTTAGATGTGTTGGGATGCTAATGCATGAAGAACCCCTGTCCCCAAGTTATTTAGATAACTTGGAGTTGTATGACTTAGAATTTAGATTCTTTAGGTTATGGACTACTCTTCCATTGTATTTTATGAATTTTATCAATGAGAAATATTAAGTGGCATTGCAATTAAGTTGGAAGTATTTTACTTAAGTACATGGACTAATATGAAGATAATAACCCAATGAAGTCATGAACCCGAGGAGCTTTGGGTATTGTGTCGTGGCTCAACTCAAACTTCAGGGGAAGGAACAATATTTAGGTCACGCTACGGGGTCCTAACATTAAATATATATGCATCACACACATGTGTTGTCTTTTGTGTGGCAAGAATTGTTTATTATGTCACCGTATATTGTCTCCTAGTGACAAGCAATACCTTATAATCATACTTGTATAATCTTAGCATGGAATAAGTTCAAGAGTAGCCACTAAATCACGTGCAATAAATGGATTTGAGAACACCTTTAAATGTTTGTTGCAATGTGAATGTGGTGGTATTTGCTTCTCTCATACTCAGTGGCCAAAGTATGATTACTAATTTTAAAATAGAAATGAATAGCTTAGTTTCTATTTCTGTACTCTATGAGCTTTTTGATACAATTGCATATACTTGATCTTCAAATGCATATTGAATTTCAAAGTAATTGTTAGTTATACTTTCTCATTCTTGTTAATGGTCTTCTATACATGCAAAAAATTGGACTAAAATGCATGTCAAGTTTTACATGTTTTTAAGTTATAATTATTGTTATTAACTTCATTAAATGGACATTCGTTGAAATTTCTCATTACCTATTCTTTTCATCTTGACATAGCCTTTATGTATATTTCTTCATTGGGCTATTTAGCTCACCTTGCTATTTGTGACCTAGGCAAAGGAGTTGTTCGAGAGGAGATGATGACTTCTTGGAGGGCTAGTTACTTCTTACCAAGAGGTTGTCATTCATTTTATTTATCTTCATAAAAAGTCACTTTTATTATATTTGAGGTGAATGTTTATCGTCATGTAATAAAAGCATTCCTAGCATGCACTTTATCTTTGAGATATTTTATATCTTATCATTTTTTATGTTGATTGTATACATACATCTTCTCATTTCAATGAAATTAGTTGTGATTGAATTGTTAAATGTTTTATATTTGTTAATGGATGACTATATCTTTGTTGATTGATGTTATAACTCTCCACACTAGAACATTTGGACAGGATCTGGATTGGCTTGGGGCATGGATGTTATACAGACAAGTTTTCAAGGCTAAATTTTTATGATAATGATCCAGAGACCTAAGAATGTGATGTTGCACTTAATCATATTAGAAAAATGTGTCACTAGTATATGATTAACATATATTATTGTTTAATAATGGGAAGCCATCTTATCCCGTAACAGATGATTCTGATATATCATTGATGCCAACAAAGATGATTACAGTGCATATTTTCCCAGATATACCCTTTTTTGTGTAATGTGCTCCGACTGAAACAAAATGCTGGCATATAAGAAGTATCTATCGATGTAACTATTAAGATTAAATTCACATTAGTAATGGGAATTCTAAAAGTAGTTGGACTCTGAATCCTAATAACAATTAAGTTCTATTCTGTACGTAGTCTTTATTGGAATAAAACCAGGGGCTAGTACTAGTACTACATATATAAGGGGATAGGAGCATTGACTTTAATACCATAATAAGTAGGAACAACACAAGAGAGAGAGAGAGAGGGAGAAGGAGAGAGAGAGAGGAGATGAAGAGAGGAGGAGAGTGAGTGAAATGAAGGACTAGTAAATATTCCCTTCTAGTAGTCGCTAGAGATGATTAGTCACCGTCGAACCTCATATATTTTTCTTCACATGTTTATGTGGTGATGATTGACAACATATTCTCATGTGGTATGTATCCCCAACTAGCGGTAACATATGAGGTTTGGGGTTGACGAGAGGGCATGACATAGTAGATCAAAGCCAAGCTGGATATCAACATTAGAATGAGTTTTAAAGTCGATGAAACTATGTGGAGAACATGTACACACTTCAAAAGCCATAAAAAATTTATGGTTACAGTGAAACCATTGAGATTAGGAGCATTCAAAATACGATTGAGTAGATTAAAAAAATCTAAGTTGTAGTTTTTGCACATTTTATATGAATTAGAGGGTTCATATTGGAAGTATTGCACTCCAATTTTCAGATCTTGTTAAGTGGTATAGATTTCACTATTTCTCACAAGTTTTGTGGATTTTATATTTTTTCAAGGTGACCAGTGGAGATCTTATCCAATTGAGGTATTGGATATTTATGCTGAAGGAGACCATGCTACATCACACAGATAAAATCACTCTAATATTACTAACCAAAGCTCTCTATACTTCTTAAAAACTCAAAATTATCAGAGCCCAATTTTATTCACCAAATGAATGCATTTATATCTAATAATGTCGTCTTAATTTGAATCCTCCCATCAGATGGTAAAGTTCACATGGAAGGCCACATCCTTCTCCATGGAGCCCTTTGAAAGAACGATTTCATCTTATGCTAGAAATATGTGAAGAATATACTCATAAGAGAGGTACTTGTGAAAGATTTAAAAGAAAAAGAAAAGAAGTCAGAGGAAATGAAAGGTGAAGAGCAGAATGCGATAAGGGATCTCACAAACGACACAATATAACTGTTCCGAGTGGATAACACTCCTCACAAAGTCATCGATGTAGTTAATCAAGTTGAGGTCCGGATGAAACTCAATGGACAATACAAGTCCAAATATCTGACAAACATCCTATTTATGAATAAGAAGCTCTATGGTCTAATGATGAACGACAATAAGGACAAGGTGCACTTGGAAGATTTAACAAGATTTTGATGTACACACTCCCATTTGAGGAGAAGAATGATAAAAGTGAGTCTTTCTTTAAGGAGGAATAAGGCACTAGTCTTGTTGAGTTCTTATTGAACCGAGGGAGACGGTCTGCTAATCTAACAGGCTAGATCAACAATTGCTTCATGATCAACCCCAATTCAAACAACAGTCAACCTACAAATGAATTAAGCGATAAATGTGTGCGAGTCAAAATTTATTATACTCTACATAAATATGTGTATATGCGTAAGGTATGCGAAGTGTCTAATATTAAGTGGCAAATAGTTGGGTAGGAAATTATTGTTAATTATTTCTAATTAATAATAATTACTTTTTTTGGAGTTTCTTGTTATTGTTGTTTTTTTATGGGTTTTGATTATATTTGATTTTCATGGATTTTTAAAAGTTTTTATATTTTTTGTGTTTTAAATTTTGCAAAATTTTATTTTTAATTGAAAATAAAATCAGTAATAATAAAATAAATAAATAATATATATGTATATATTGATAATATGTATATATAAGATATAGAGTATATATAGAAAATATCCTTTTTTAGATTTTTAAACATATCAAAATAATGTCAAATACATAAAATAAAATGGTTTTTTTGCTTTTTGTATTTTTCTCTTTTTTATAATTTTATGTATTTTTTATGGAAAATAAAAATTCTTAAATTGTCATAAAAATTACATAAATTTTAAAGTCGAGAATATATCGAAATAATGTATTTTGACATTATCTGTTATATAGATTAGGGTTTAATAAATATTTATAAGTCTAAAATAAACCCAAGACATTTTTAATGTATACTATATATAATAAAGAAAATTCAAAAACAGAAAAAGGTATTTAATAAAGCAATATATAAAAAATTAAAATATGCAACATGTAGCGACCAATTTGTAATTAAAATAGATTATAATTCCATTTTCTAATATGTCCAGAGAGAACAAGGTTATACTTGCAAAATATACAAAGCCTCGTGTGGAATTATACGTGACACGGAAGGATGTAATAGTAATAACAACAATGTCAAGGGTCAATGAGATTTTTTTCCTAATTATTTTACACTTAATTTATTTACGATACTAAAACACATAATACAAATGCAGAGGGGGTCTGATGAAATATACCCCAAGCGTCTCGTGTGTGGTGCATGCGATGCTGATAAGCTGTTGGAGGCGTGCCACGCGTGTCTACTTAAGATCGTGCGACATAGGCTGGATACCACTTTGTATTTGATCAAGGGCCCAGATTAAATCTGGGTCTGGTTCTTCGTCCAATGTCTGGGAGGCTATGAGGAAGAACATGGAAGAACACTTCCCTATTCTACTTTCGATCGATGCTTTATTGTCACTCCAGTGTCCTCTCTCCCAACTGACCGTCACTACTCCTTCCCGGAGTCTTCCGCACCTGCATGTGGCTTCTATGGTGTCCAGGGCTCGTCGGAGGAGGCCTGGAAGGATTCTTCTTCTTAGGTACCTGGGACTTCTTAGGGCTGTTCACTTGATTCCAAATCCACGTGCCTCTTCTGGGGCTCTCACTTGCACCAAAATGTCAAGGGCTTGAGGGAGAAGCTCTCGACCCTTTTTTAAAGCTGAAATATAAAAGGAAATGGAGGGGCAATGAGTCTCAGACTAAGCGCTAGAGTTAAGACTCGATTGGCCTGATCCTTGTAGAATCGGGGTGGAAATGATGAAGATGATGATGTAGAAATGTTAAGGATCGATATGGTAGTTTTATATGCGTTAGAGATAATGGTGATCATGGTGAACATATGGTCGAAGCTCTAAGCTCGAACGAACTATGATTTTTAATTTTACGCTAAATTAAAGGAAATGAAACGAAACTAAGGATTAATCTAAGCTAAAGAATGCAACTGCACCTTAAAAACCTACGTAACATTAGACCTCAATAGGAAATATATGGAAGCTGGGACCTTCACCTGAGATGGTATCCAGTGAGATGGATCTATCCTAAGAACTCCTTCTCCACGTCACGAATCAGGCGCTCCACCTTTCTGTCACTCAGAGGAACAAGCCATGATCGATTCTTCGAGGTTACAGTGGCACGAAGAGGATCAAAATGTGCAAGGAAGAAGAAGGTGCTTATTTATAAACATGGCGAGGAGAAAACTTGGAAGAGGGATTGCGTGAAGGGCAGAAGGGGTTGGTGGAGCCTACAAATAGGGAGTGGTAGAGGGAGATGGCAAGCACAAAAATGATGAAGAAATCAAGGGACGAGGAGGCATGGATAAAGTGTAGAAATTGGGAGAAGGTGAGGGGCTTGATGAATCCATGATTCTCACTCTTTTTTCTTTTATTTAGTTTTTCTTCTTGGAAAAATACCCTGTAAATACCTGTAAATATAATAGCTTGGCTTTCTGCATGCTCCTATTAATATTTATATATTTAGCATGTAATTTTGGTAAAAATAAAAGAAAAAAGGAAAAGAAAAAGAATGATGTATTTAGAATACATACAGAGTGACCCAAACCCTAAGAGAAGGTCAAGACTTGACCTGATCACAAAATAAAATAAGTAGAGAGAGATAGGGTTCACTTTGTAGTGTATATATCACCTATACTTATACATATTATATATTTATTTATTTTTTATAAAACCAAAATTGTTTTATCCCTTTACACCCTTGTATATAGTTCTAATAATATTATAAAAATAAAATAAAAATCAGAAAAATAAAATAAAAATAAAAATAAAATAATCAAACCCTTGTATAAAAGACACCTGTACATATCATATCTACTATTTATTATATACTCTTACCAAGTCCGAACGATTGTCGACCACCAGATCTGCTGGTCTGCCCTCTTTAACCTAGCCCACAAGCACAAATTCTCAGCGCAGAATATAATACCAAAGTACTCTTTTTTTTCTGAGGTCATTTTCTTTTCCCTCGTAGATAATGCCTCGCCCCAACTCTTTTCTAATTCGCCTTCTAAGCCAGTGGGCAAGGAAGGGAGCAAGTCAATCTCGCCGACCCATGAATAGATAGGCATAGTGAAAGTAGCGGTAGAAGAACCCTCGAGATGGCTACCAATCAGACCCATACTCTATCTATGATGCACCGTGTTCAGTCACTAGGCATGCTTTTTGAATGACGTAGAAAACACTGGCTTAAGTTGAAGGATATGTCATATCCTCAAGCGCATCACAGAAGTGTGAGCATCGTATCGAATACGATGAAGAATGACTAGTCAGACTAGTTGTTCTATGCAGCGGAATTTTAAAATTTTTCATGCGATGAAACCACATGATTCAAGAACGATTCTCGGATTGTTTCATCTAGAACCACAACAAGTATAAAGAAATACCTCTTGAAGCGTGGTTGATCGAGTCTCTATGAAAAGATACCTCTTGTCTCAAGTGCGATCATCAGAGAAGACGCTTGCGAGCGTGGGGACGAGTCGCGTGATCCTCGCAATCTAACGAGTTTATCCAAGCACGGTAAACTCCTGATCTCGTCGTACGAGATCGAATGCCTTCTTTGCAAGCGTAGCACTCCCAAGAAGACGGGGAACCGAAGAACATCGAGGCGGCGACGCAGTGGCGAGAGCGACGACGTAGTCCTCCACTAGGATTTGGTGGACGACCACCAATGGAGAGGAGAGAGAGGTTGACGTGTAGAATTAGAGAGAGAGAGAGAGATGTGCTTCAAAAGCATAACCCTAGAGAGCATGGCATGCCTCTCTATTTATAGGGTTTTTGGATCCATGGATCTCAATCCATGGGACATATAAAATCAATGGATGAGATTGATTTAAGTTTAATCCAATGGTCAAGATTGTTGTTGGTAAAGGCTAACAACTAATAACTTAATTTAGATCAAATATATTTGATAAATCAAATACAATTTAATCCTAAATTAAATCAATCAAATAAAGGAGATAATCAACATGGAGATTGCATCTCCCATGGAATATGGTGGATGGCCTCCAATTCCATATTGGACTTGGTAGCCGTCCACTTGTTTCCAAGTGAGGAGCAATCTCATGAAATCTCATGAGATTGCAAATCTCCATAGAAATCTCCATTATTTAATAAAACAACTTTTGTTGTGATTTATTCTTCAAAAATAATTCATAATTAATTTTGATAATATTGCAATCTTACCATTGGAAATTTTGTGAATCACATTCACAACCCAAAACAAAATTTAATTTACATTTTCAATTAATTACACAATGCGTATCCAATACACATCTATAATTAATTAACAAATATAAATTATAATTAGCTCTCTCTAATACATTATAAATCACATTTATAACATATTATTAATAATTAGATACTGCAATCCACATTATTTTTATCCACAATAATTAAATCACATTTAATTATATTGGATAATTTCTACATGCATTAGGACAATTAAATCACATTTAATTATCATTCTCCTAATGCTCAAATATAATTCAACTATGGAATTCTTGAACCCTTTCAAGAATAATGTGATTTCTCCGCAGATACTTGGAGATAAGGACAGGGCGATTGTATTGTTCCATGTATAGTGACTTGGATATTGAGATCACATCTCAAATCCAAATCTCATGGACCTCTCATAGATGCTTGATTAAATCAAGGCTGTAATCCTAATCTTCTCATTGCATCTGAATCTCATTCAGATTAATGTCCAATACATGAACTAAGATTAGGTCACTTCTCTATTGAGAGGAGTCACTAAATCCAAACCTGTTTCATCACTCCCTCGGAATGGAAGCGTCATGGTTATACAATCGTTTATGATCACATCACCCTAAAGTATTCCCAACACCTGTACATCCTGCATACTAGAAGACCTATGATCATCCTGAAGATATAGATCACTTTTACACTGTCATCTTTAGGGTTTGATCACTAAGTTTCTCAATCTTGGTCTCTGGGATTTGGTATAAATCATATGCTTTCACAAAGCATATATTTTACCTCTAAATTCATGTCATGCTTCCAAAGCATGACGACCATGCATGGAATTTGATCAGTCCAAATACCTCATGAGTGAGCTCATGTCTCCCGATTCACAAGTGAACCTGTATGATCCCTTTGAGAGATCGTATGACTCGTATGTCCTTACATGCACACCAGCTCGTCGGTGTATAGACCTTGGTTAGGTCATCAACCTACTAGTCTGCCAAATGTACATACTAAGACATATAGTAACACATCTGTCTTTGGTCAGAGGATGCATGCCTATGCTGTGACAGATTCAACATAGGTCTTTGGTTATCTCGATCTCGTCAACTCAACCCATTGACTCAACTAATCTGACACCTCTGAGTCACTATTCCCATGCAGAGGACCTGCATCAAGAGGTCGGTCAAATATCAGCCAAATGAGAAAAAGGATTGCCATCTCCTACTCAGGCTGGAGATCATCACTTAACAATCATTTGATGATGCTTGATGAGTCCTCTATCTAACTCCTTAGATATTCATCCAAGCATCAGCCTCTATGATTCAATCAATGAATCAACATCTGTATGATAATCAAGTTGGCCATGGTACATAACCCTTATTGTACAGAGGGACCTGATGACCAGCCAAATGACCAAGGTAAAGGTATCAATCGGTCGTCGCGACCTCAATCACTCAGCTAGGTCAATCAAGAAAAATATAGACCACCAAGATAGATAAAATCAATCAAAAACACGAAAGCGGTCTTGCTATTAATTTAACCTGGTATAGCGACCAGGGTCGATCACAAGGAGCACGGGTTGGCCTTGCGGCCTACGAAGTAGTCAAAAAGGAAATAAAATAAAAGAAGAAAATATTTTTGGTGGTTTTTAATTATTTTATAATTTTTTTGGATTTTTAGCTAATTAAGAAAATAAGAAAAGCAAATAAACACACACTTCAATAATTTATTAAAAGCAATAAAAATCAACCAAAAATTCTAACAAAATATTTTTATGTGTTTTATAATTTTTAGTGTTTTTGGTGAATTTTTGGGATTTTTCTGATAGTTTTTTAATTTTCTAAAAATCAAAAGGCGACTAAAACAGTAGGTACTGTCCAGCCGAGCTAAAAGAGCCTAGATAAAATATCTAAAGGCCCCAAATTAGCTGGGAGGTAAGTTTCCTGTAAAGAGAATAAAGCAAGGAAAATTTACGCACCTATATTATTATTTTTGGATTTTTGGTTTAATTATTAGAATTTTTATAAGTTTTCAAGTGTTTTCAATTTTTAGCGGTTTTCAGTAATGAAAAACAGCCAAAATTGGCTAGAAAATCAAACACAACAAAACAAGCAGTAGACAATTTTTTGTAATTTTTAGACACTATTTAATATTTTTTTGTGATTTTTAAACTTAGACAGTAACGAAAATGGAGGTTTTTGATTTTTCAAAAATATCAAATTAAAACAAAAATGTCCTAAAAAATCCTCGAAAATTTTACACTATGGCAGGAGCCATGTGTCCAATTTTCGTTGGATTTGGAGGTAATTTGCTATTTTATTCGAAAATAAAGAGGTGGCAAAGTGCACAAGGACCAAAGTGCAAATACCCGGAAGTCTGGGGGGTCTGGTGCAATTAACCAAGCGAAACACGTGCTACGCGTGTGCCTGGGGCACTCAGGGACCCAAATGTAAAGAAAATAAGTCCCGAGGGCTATTTGGTAACCGGTACCAAAAGCCTAGGGGCTTATCTGCAAATAACCCAAAAATATTCGCACATGCTCAAATGTTTCACGCACAGGGGTATAAATGCAAATAAACACAAACTTTCATTCAATCATTAACAGTTAGAACTACAGGGGCATGATGTGCAAATAAGCCAAAAACTCACGTGTCGATGCACGTGTCATACAACGTACAGGGGCATAAATGCAAGGTAAATAAAGTGCGAGGTCCTCTATGCAAATATCCCAAAAACTAAACAACTACAATAGGTATTTACAAGACTAAATGCGAAATAAAATAACAAAGGGGGCCTAAGGGTAAATTACCCTTTATTAATGCGGGCCGCTGGATGGATGCCACGCGGTGCTGCGGACTGTCTGGATCAGGTGGCGCTCCAAAGCTTCGCTACTCGGGCGAATCCGACGACGGGGGTGTCGCCATGTGGGGGATCGAACGGTGGAGGCTCGATGCGACTAACCCTCGAACATCGGGCGACTGGGATCAGTCCTCCTCAGATCTGACGGTGAAGGCGGCTCCTGCAACAGACGGTCCAGATGACAACTGGAGCGGGAGGGCTGATCGGACGGCGGCTGAAGGTCGAGGAAGATCAGGTGACCGGCAAAGTTCGCCGGCCCAGTGCGTGCGCTCCTGACCTCCCCTGCTGCGCCTGAAGATCGGAGAAGCTCCGGCATGGCACCGCGCAGCTGCTGGTGTCCTCCGATGACCCAGCCGAGCTCTGGGGAGCTCCGGCGAGGTCGGCGGAGGCGAAGCTCCTGGCTCGATGTCGAAGGACCTCAGATGGCCCTCTTTGAACCTGCAAAATAGTCCAGGAGGCTCGCGGGTCGAGGGCAAACTGCCTCAACCCGGTTAGGCGGGGTGACAGTGGACGATGGGGCGATATGGGCGAGCTCCGGCGAAGGGGGACGGTGGAGCTCGAATCCCAGCTCCTGTGCGAGCTGGGTTGGATGGGGATGTGGAGAAGGTGCGCGGGAAGGAGGCGATGGCTATGGTGAAGCCCGATGGTCGGATAGTGGTTGGAATCGACCGGAATCGGCGGGGGACGGCGGAGCAGCGATTTGGGCGAAATGGAAAATCAAAGGAAAAGAAAGGCCTAAGGGACTACCTGGGTGGTCGGGGAGACTGGGGATGAGCTTGTGCAGCTCTGGGTCGTCGCCTCGAGGAGCGTCTCCCTCCGAGGCTCGAGCTCCTGCTGGTGGCGGAGCAAGGCGGCGAAGCTTCGTCGGATCAGTGGTCTCGCTCCCTCTCCTCGCTTCGACAGCACATGACGCGAGCTGTCACTCTCGCGCACACACTGGAGCTCACAGGGGGTGGAATCGAATGGCCAAAGATGGCAAATGGAGGTGGCGGAGCTCGGCTTTATTCGCTGGAAGGGTCCGGGAAGACAGACGCGGGTAGGGCGTGGAAGCGCGCGGATCCCGATGCAGGAGCTCCGGCGAGGGTCTCGGATATGTCGTGGACGGATCTGACCCGGGGTTTATGTGGGAATCAATCGGGTTTAGGCGCTAAAAATTGGTGAAATCGGGTCGGGCACCTAAGCCCGTGAGAAGTGGTCCTGGGGGGGGGGGGGGTAGTTGACCGGGCGGTCAACATTCCCAGGACCATTAGGAAGCGGCCACGTGGCTGGATCTTAGAAGTGAAAATTAGGGTAGCTAGGGGCTGATTTAGCAAAAAGTTAGAACATGAAATATTTTTATTTTTATTTTATTTTCTATTTTTTTAGTGATTTTTAATTAATTTTTCGAAATAAAAACAAGGTATATACATTATATAGCTATATATAGGTATATGTACACTATCTAGGGTTTTTAATTTTTAATTTTTAATTGTTATTTTTATACAATTTTATTCCCATTTTATATTTTATTTATTTATATTATAAAATGAGGAATAAAAAGATATTTTTATTTCATTTTTATTATTTATTTACATAGGTGAAATATATATATATTTATATACATGGTATATTTACAATATATTTTTGTGTTTTTAATTTTGTTATTTTTATTTTGTTTTTGTTTTAATTGTTTTTATTTTATTTAATTACACTATATAATATAGGATATTTACAAAAATTTTGGAAATTAATTTTATTTAATTATAAGGCTAAATAAATATGTAGGTGAAAGTGATATTTTTGTTCTTTTTGATTTTTCTATTTTTATCTTGTTTTTATACTTATAAATATGTACAAGTATTTACAAACCCATTTGCATCTATTCTTGTGAGGAAAATATTTTTATTTTATTTACATATATATATATATATTTACACACATGAGCCCCTATCTCCCTCTACTTTGACTTTTATGCGGTCAGGCCCATGCTGAGCCCTCCCTTGGTTAGGTTGCTCAATATTTATTCTAAATATTTCCCTCCTTTTCTTTTTAATCTTTATTCTTTTATTTTTGCACAAAAACATGGTAATTATATGTTTTTACATAATGCATGCTTTTGGTAATTATTTTTATTTACACATATCTACATGCATTTGCAAAGGTTTTTGTAGCTAAAATATAAGAATAAAGAGTGATGAATGAGTATTCATCACCCCCCTATACTTAACTTTGCTAGTCCCTTAGCAAACACTTATTTGAAAAAGAAGTGAAAAAGAAATAAAGAAAAAGAAAAAGAGAATGTATATGGATCACGGCTGATTATTAAACTTGCCTTCATTAAATCAAGGAATGGAGCTCGATCAGATGTTTGGATTATTCATGTGTCAGAACCTTATTTGGACTTACGTCTAAAACTCAACAGCCTCTAAGTTCCACTAATCTATAACCAAGACTCCTCAATGCTCCAGATCAGAACAAGTCATCAATCACAAACCCTGAAGACCATGAATCTTTTCTTGTCCTGTGAATGTGAGGTCTAAGCTCTCCACCTCAGAAATGGCAACTTGACAACCCTCCCCAACAAGGTAACTCTACGACCTCAATCTGGCCACTCTTTCCTCGAGGAGCGGGGTATTCCCTTCTAAGTTCAAGTTCAACCGGCTCAAGAAGAGGAGGAAGAAGAGAATGGGTCAAGGCCAGTGTAGCCAAGTCTCCCTGCTGCAAGCTACATTAGGTGGATCATGAAACCAAGCTTTGCTTATTGCACTCTATATACATACTCCGGTGGGATTATCATTTTCTATCAGACCCACCACTTTTTTGGAGTTATTTTCTTTTTGCATTTTTTTTTCAAGTGCATCTATACAACATATACATGTGCAGCATATATACAAGGAGTTTTTCCTCTTGAGCCAGTAGACTATCCCTCTTTTGAAGCTTTATTGCAACCCACAACTCCCGTCGTTAGACCTCATGGCAACCAGACCAAGTTGAGACGCACTTCCTTCACTATAAGAAGAAGAGAGGTTCCGCCTAGAAGTACTACCCTCATATGCTACCCCAAGTCAGGGAAGACTGCCTCCTCACCATCTCATCCGTAGAGAGCTCGGTGCGTAGTGCTGATGTCCAAGTGAAGCCATAATCTATACGAGTCATGTGTGTTGTTAAGTGCTCTACTTAGGCTCATTGAGATGACATGTGATCATAGCCTAGTGGACTCAAAGAATTAAGTCACCATGGACCTGAAAAGCCTTAAACCTAAGCCCTATAAGGTTCCTCTTAGAAATTAGATGGATTAAGATCTTAATCAATCTCCATTTCTCAATTTGATTCCAGGCTAGTTTAAATGTCAACTATCATCCAGGAAAACTATATACGTATGTACAAAAAGATGCTATTTACACAAAGTTTACAAACATGCAAAGTTTTTGAAAAATGTTTTGAACTCATGAATGGAGAATGCATGAAGTGCAAGTTTTGCAAAAAGATATTTACACAAATTTACACAAGATTTTTGCAAACTTTTGATTTTCAAAACATTTTGGAAAAATTTTGTACTATATACATAATTTTGATAAGAAAATATTTACACAAACTTTACACACAAGATTTTTGAAATCATTTTTACAAAAATACTTTGTACACTAGCTATTTATGTGCAAACAAAAGAAGTTTATGTACATGAAAATTTTTTAATTTTTTTTGTGATTTTTAAGGTTTTTAGCCATTTTATTTATTAACACACTCACACAAAGTACGAGTTATGGCTAAAGTATATATGGAATATATACACACCACCCTATACTTAGCTCGAACGATGTCCTCAGAGTCAAGAGAGATGAAGAAGACATAACTCGTGCTAGGTATAGGGAAGTGAAAAGGAAGGCTATATACAAAGAAGAATGAATGAAATAGAAAAGTCAAGAGGGTCTCGGGTTTTTCTCCCTATACTTAGGATCAAGTAATCCTAAGTATAGCAGGCTGTATACTAAGGGAAAACCGAGTGGAGAATGTACAGGGTCTACCCCCCCTATACTTAGGGTGAAATATCCCTAAGTATAGGCAGCAAAAACAAGGGTAAAAGGAAACAAAAGAAATACCCGAAGGTCTCACATCCCCCCTATACTTAGGGTAAAGTGCACCCTAAGTATAGCATAATCACAAGATGTAGAAAGGGATGTGGGACTAAAGAATGTAGTGATATAGACATCTGGATCTATACAAGGCGGAAGAACAGTTTAGGCGCGAGATGCATTAGATGTGATTCAAAGACCACATCTCACGTAAAATGAATAGGGGCAAGATCAACGACCCGCGGCTCATGATCTAGAAATGGCTTGAGCCGCTGGCCGTTCACTCGAAAGGTACTCTCAGAAGACAACTCGGATATATCAATACTGCCGTTGTCATGCACCTTTCTGACCAAGTAGTGTCCCTTCCATTTGCTCTGTAGCTTCCCTGGAAATAAACGTAGCCTCGCATCAAACAACCATACTTTCTGTCCAATCTCAAAATGTTTGTGGCTGATATGAGAATCATGCCACTCCTTCACTCTCTCCTTATACTGTAGGCTGTTTGAGAAAGCTGTATTTCGAAGCTCCTCCAAGGCTGCTAACTCTGCCCTCCTCTGGTCTCCTACACCATCTGGATCCATCAGAATATCAGTAACTGCCCATAGTGACCTGTGCCTCAACTCAACAGGAAAATGGCACGGCTTGCCATAAACGAGGCGAAAGGGAGATATACCCAATGGTGTCTTGAAAGACGTCCTATATGCCCACAAGACCGAATCCAAAAGCTGTGACCAATCCTTTCGGTCAGGGCGGACGACTTTCTGCAATATAGTCTTGATCTCCCTATTCGACACCTCGGCTTGACCATTCGTTTGTGGATGGTAAGGTGTAGCAACACGATGGTCTATACCGAACTCGCTTGCAAGGGCCTTCACCTGGTCGTTATTGAAATGAGACCCCCCATCAGAAATCAGAACTCGTGGAACCCCGAACCGCGTGATGATGTGCTTCCTCAAAAATCGGCAAACTGTCCTCGCATCAGCGGCTCGGGCGGGGATAGCCTCAACCCAACGACTAACATAATCTACGGCCAACAGAATGTACTCAAATCCTTGACTCTTAGGGAATGGACCCATGAAATCGATGCCCCATGCGTCAAAAACCTCACAGAAGTGAATGGGTTGCATCGGCATCATATCACGCTGTCCACAAGTGCCCATCCTCTGACAGTCAGTACACCTCTTCACGAACTCATCAGAGTCCTTGAAGAGGGTAGGCCACCACAAGCCGGATTGGAGCACTTTCTGTGCCGTTCTCCTCCCAGAATGATGTCCTCCTGCCTCAAGCTTGTGGCAGTAAGTGAGGACGCTATGGTGTTCCTTCTGAGGAATACACCGACGCCAGACGCTATCCCCTCATTCGTGGTAAAGGATGGGATCCTCCCAATGGTAGGACTTGGCCTTCGTAAGGAAGGTCTCAATCCTCTGCCTGGGCCAATCTTGTGGGACCTTCCCAACAACGAGAAAGTTCACAATATCGGCATACAACGAGAGTGAGGCGATAGCAAGAATTGCCTCATCTGGAAAGGTCTCACAAATGGGATCTATCTGCTCAGACTCCTCAGGCTGCTCTATATGGGAGAGATGATCCGCCACCACATTCTTGACTCCAGGCTTATCCTTGATCTCAATGTCGAACTCCTGGAGTAGAAGGATCCATCTAGTCAGTCTGGCCTTGGCATCCTTCTTTGCCATGAGGTACCTGATGGCAGTGTGATCTGTGTACAGGGTCACTCTAGATCCAATGATATAAGATCGAAACTTATCTAGGGCAAACACTACGGCTAGCATCTCCTTCTCTGCGATCGTGTAATTCCGCCGTGCGGAATCCAATGTGCGGCTAGCGTAGTGGATAGCAAACGGGACTCCATCCCTCCTCTGTCCCAACACGGCCCCCACGGCAAAATCGGAGGCATCCGTCATGATCTCGAATGGGAGAGACCAATCAGGCGGCTGGAGGACAGGAGCCTCACTCACACACTGCTGGAGAGTCGCAAAGGATGAAAGACACTTGTCATCGACAAGGAACTCGGTGTCTTTCATCAAGAGGTCAGTCAACGGCCGGGCAATCCTGCTGAAATCATGAATGAATCTCCGATAAAAACCAACGTGCCCCAGGAATGACCGTAGCTGCCTCAAATTGGACGGCGGTGCGAGTTTTCTAATGACATCAACCTTGGCCGGATCAACCTCCATGCCCCCGTTGGAGATGATATGGCCAAGCACCGTCCCTTGAGTCACCATGAAGTGACTCTTCTCCCAAGATAAAACCAAATGGTACTCAATACATCGCTGGAGTACTCGGTCTAGGCAGTCAAGACAGGAGTCGAATCCATCGCCATAGACTGAGAAATCGTCCATGAAGACCTCCAAACACTCCCCTACCATGTTCGAAAAGATCGACAGCATGCACCTCTGAAAAGTCGCAGGGGCGTTGCATAGCCCAAATGGCATGCGTCGAAAGGCATATGTACCGAAGGGACAGGTAAAGGTGGTCTTCTCCTGATCCTCAGGAGCGATGGCCACCTGGTTGTAGCCCGAATACCCATCCAGGAAGCAATAATGGCTCTTCCCTGCTAGTCTCTCAATGATCTGGTCAATAAAAGGCAGGGGGAAATGGTCCTTCTTGGTGGTCTGGTTGAGTCTCCTGTAGTCAACACAGACACTCCAAGAGGTGGGTACTCGTGTGCAATCTCCTCTTCCGACTCACTGATTACAGTCGTGATGCCCGTCTTCTTGGGAACCACATGCAAGGGGCTGACCCACTTGGAGTCGGAAATGGGATAAATGAAATCTGCACTCCACCATTTTGATATTTCCTTCATCACAACCTCTCTCAGGTTGGGGTTCAGTCGCCGCTGGAACTCACGCGACGGCTTCGCCCCCTCCTCGAGATAGATATGGTGGGAGCACACCGATGGACTAATCCCATAGAGATCTGCTACGCTCCATCCGATTGCCTTGCGGTTCTTTTCAAGAACCCCCATCAAACGGGATTCTTGCTCTCCAGTCAGATCGGCGGAGATGATGACTGGGTACATCTCAGGTTCGCCCGCAAGGAACTGATACTTCAGCGAAGTAGGGAGCGGTTTCAGCTCTGGACAACCGGGTGCTGGCAAATCTGGCTTCGGAAGAAGATGTGTGAATGCTGCTAAATCTGCCAAATCTGCCTGGGAGAAAGAATACGAACTCTCGCAAACTGGATCTGGAGGAGGCTGCTCAACTGTGCTGTCTCTGATCTGCTCTGCCTTTACCTCCTCCTCATCTGTAGGTTCAGGTGGACTCAGGTCTGGCATCTGGTCATCACAATCTGCCCAATCAGACTCTGAATCCGAGGAATCTGCATCAAATAAGGTGGCATCAGTACCACCATCACACAAGGTGGCCTCAGCACTACCATCACTAGAAACCGTGTCGCGGTCGAGAACCGGCTCTGCTGCCTCTGTAGTATCCTGGACCAGGGCTGTGCTCTCCAAGCTTTCCTCTGCTGTCATCTCTGCATCAGTGGTGTCTGGAAATGAGAGGATGGCCTGTGCTGAAGGGTCTGCCCATGCTGCCTCATCATCTGTGATCACAAAATCACAGTCCTGGTGGATGTCTAACCCGACGTCTGTCAGCTGCTCTGTATCTGTGCTGGTCTCTGAGCATGCTCTCTCTGGCTCTATAGTCCTCGACCGTCTCTATTTGTACACTCTCGCCCTCGACGCGAAAGTATACCTTCCCGCTATCATGATCAGTCACCGCCTTGGCTGTAGCCAAGAACGGACGACCGAGGATGATGGGGGTATCGGTCACTGAATCAGGGATCTCCATGTCCAACACTACGAAGTCCACGAGGAATTGCAGGCCCTGAATAGTGACGATAACGTCTCGCAACAACCCCTTCGGCCTCTTGACAGATCGATCAGCAAACTGAAGGACTGTCCTGCTCTGTCGAAGAGTGCCCAACTCGAAGCGGTCGAGAAGGGCTGCCGGAAGGAGGTTGATAGACGATCCGCTATCCAATAGAGTACGGTCAAACCTCTGCTCACTAATCTGACATCTGACATACGGGGCTCCTCAATCTGGCCTCTTGGCCGGCAGATGGTTCTGGATCGCGAAGCACGTGGCTTTCGTCAGCACATGTATCTCTGAATGATGGTTCCTCCTCCTCCTCCTGACTGTGGTCCTATCTCTCAGTGATCGCTGAAGAAGGGGGATGTACTGCAAAGCCTCCTGAAGGGTCAGCTGTATGTGAAATCTGTCGATCATGCTCTGGCTGAACTCCTCCTGCTCTCTCTTTTTTGGGTCTTTTTCCCTTTTCTTCCCCTTCCCCATCTGAAGGGCTCTAGGGAAGGGGATCACAGGGTCCTTCTCAGATGAAGGACTAGGAAAAGGCCTAGATGGCTCGACGGCTGGATCCGCACATACATCAATCACCACAGTGGGACCAGAAGAAACTAAACCTTTTTCTTTATTCACAACAGTGTTCTGAGATACATCAACAGAAGGTAAAACAACATCTCTCTCGAAATGAACACCGGTGGCCTCAGTACCACCTCGGCCTGGCTCTGCTAGACGTCTCGCGACCTCAGTACCGCGTGTTGGCTCGGCTACTCTGGTGGCGTCAGTACTACCTCCTCGAACTGGTGAAGCGGCGGCTCAGTACCGCCGGTGGAATCAGCATCCTTGGTGGCATTAGTACCACCATCATCATCGTGTACGGCCTCAGTACTTCTCTCCTCCTCCTCATCTGGCGCCCTGGGTGGATCCTCGAGTCGTCGCTCAGATGAGACGCCGCCTGCTGGTGCTCTACCGCTCCTAAGTGTAACAAAATCAGCATCAAACATATCTAAAGACATATCATCAAATGGATCACTAGGAGTGGCATGCCCAGTGGAAACTACCTGCTCAGATTTCCTCTTCAGGCTGTTCGGATTCGGCTCTATCTGTGCAGGGATGGCGGCCTTCCCTCTCATCAGGTCCCGCATCTCCTGGCAGAACTCGTCCATCTCCCGTCGAAAAGTAGCCTGCTGGTCCGTGAGGAGGCGGGCTATGTCATCCAAGGCGGGGCTCTCATGGGAGCCCGACGGGTAGCCTCTCTGGTGATGATGCTGCTGGAACTGGTGCTGCTGCTGCTGAGAGGGGTAAGAGGAAGGATGCTGCTGCGGGTGCTGTTGGTGAGCCTGCTGCTCACGTCTCCAAGGTTGTCCCTGCTGCTGATAGGGACGAGGAACGAAGGACGACTGCTGGTGTGGCTGGTAGGCTGGGGGCTACTGCTGCTGGTGATCCCTCTACTGGCTATACTACCCTCCCTGACCGGATGACTGCTGTTGGGGCTGGGTACCTCCACTCCCCCACCTGAATCCGGGATGGTCTCGTCGGATCCCAGGCTGGGACGGTCATACCAAATCCCGTTGACATCCATCAACGGCTCTGCGTCGTACTGGGCTGGCGGGAGTACTGCCAGAGGCTGATCCGGCTGGTATACCACCATCTGCAAGTCTGGAGATGGTGGGGACTGGTAAGAGGGCTGCTGCTGCTGGTACGGCTCCGCCTGTACAAGGTGAACCTGTCTAGGCTGCTGAAAGGAGCTGGAGCGCTGGGACGAGCTGCTGTTTCCGCCGGTATCGCCTCGCGACTGAAGACGGGGCTGGGAAGCCGTCTGTGCCTCTTGGAGACACATGAGCTGGGTCTTCATGTCGCTCAGAGTCTATGCCATCTGCTCCATCTGCGTGATGCCCTGGCACTGCTTCTTCTCGATCCGCTCCATGCGGTCCAACTTCTCGCTGATGATACCCATATCCGCAGCAGACGACTCTGCCTGTGCTGCTGCAACTGCGGATGAACTGGATGGACCGGCATCGACCCGTGCTATCCTCTGGTACTGCACGGGTCCTGGCTGTTGCTGGGTCTGTCCTGTGTATACAACCGGGTCTGGGACATCACCATATAGTTCTCGGCCATCTCCTCGTAGATGGCCCAGACCTGGTCGTGATCCTTGGCGAAATAGGACCCGCCACAAGAAGCATTCACCAAGCCCTGGAGCTCTGGTGTCAGCCCACTGAAGAAGCTCTGCACAAGGTTCGGCTTCGAGATATCATGGTGCGGGCATCGGTCTTGAGCTCACGGAACCTCTCCCATGCCTCATGGAATTGCTCGTTGGGGAGCATGGAGAAGTTGCTGATCAGGGCCCTGGCTGCATTGGTCCGCCCGAGTGGATAGTACTTGTTCAAGTACTCGGTGCGGAGCTGCTCCCAGGTGTAGACAAACTTCCCCAAGTGCTTCAGCCAGGTGGCTGCTCTGTCTGCTAGGGAGAAGGGGAAGGCAATCATCCTGATCGTATCCTGGTCCACCTGACGGTCGTGGACAGTGCTGCAAATCATCAGAAACTCCTGGAGGTGGAGATGGGGCTCCTCAGTTGCGAGCCCGTGGAAGCGGGGAAGTAGCTGCAAGGTGTTCGGGGGGAACTTGAAGTCCCCCACGATGGTTGGAAGTACTACCCAGTGGTGCGTCAACGTCGATCCGAGGTTGTGTAACTCCCGCATCGGTCTCGGTGGTCCTCCTGCCACGGCTGCGGCGGCTGCTGCCGCTGCGACAGCTGCTGCGGCTGCTGTTGCGGCTGCTGCATCTGCATCCTCTGGGATCCTCGGTCCCTCTCTGCGCTCCTCGCGCTCTGCTCGCATCTGCTCCATCTCTCTCCTTATGTCGAGCATAAAAGCTCCCTGATCTCTCAACTGCTGCTGGACGGTCTCTAAAGAGGCGATCAGGGTGGAGTTGATCGCTCCCTGATCCAATACGAAGTGCTCAGGCTGACGGGAGCGATCCTCAGAACTGCCGGCCATGGCGTCTGCAAAATCAAACGAGCCAAACTCAGGTGCTGTCAAATCTGTGAGTCTCTCCTTTGGCTCATATCTCTCAGAACCGAAAGAAAGGGGGTCGAGGGGGAACAGGGCGGAATCGTACTCGGGCTCGGAGAACTGGTCTCAGCTCTCATGGGCCAACCTAGATGATTGGGTAGACGTGCCCGAAAGCGGTGCAACCAGAGGCTGCCTAAGAGAGCGTCTACCCATCATCGTGATCTGGTCGAGTAGGGCGGATGAGATCTGGAAAAACTATGATCAAAATGCAAACCCCTCTGTTCACCAACGCAACACGAGCTGAAGACCGTGAAGGCTCGGTCAAATTATCTTGTCAGTTTTTATTAGGTGAACAATCAATCTATCAGAGCGCTTACGTGACCTGTTGGGATACCCGATGCTACTCCAACCGACTGGCCCGCACGGAAGAGTCGGTAGTCAGCTAGAAATGGCACCGGAGGGCTCTACCTAGGGTGCGGGTCACTCTCTCGCGCAAGCAAACCAAACAATGAGGGGGTTGCTCTCCCCAAGACAAATTTTTAATGGTGAGTGTCTTTTAGGGTCAATAGTCTTAACAGTCCCAATTTTATTATTTTTCTTTTTAATTTTTTTCAATAAAAACAAAGGCCTAACGAATTTTTCGGTTCTCCTGGTTATTTAATCCAAAACAAGGGGGAGAAGACGAAAAAGCCAATGCGCGATGAAATCAATGATGCATGCTGAGATAGAAATGCGTACCTTGCCTCTAGCACTCTACATGCAAGTGATCCGCGCAGAATTTAAAGACTGAAAATAAACTACCCTAAATGATGCAGCGGTGAAAACCGAGTCCTAGATGAGCAAGTCTACTCGTAGAACCGTCTAACTGGTCTCCGACCTCCAAGCCAAAGGGTCCGGTCTTGGCCCACCCCTCCTCTGCCCGACAAATCGGGGGTAGGAGAAAGCGCTTTACGGGGCAGGCTGCGGCACGTAGGCTACGAAGGAGAAGAATCAGTTATTTTTATTAATTGATTATTAGTAGGTCCAATTAGGCGCACTATAGGAACATGCAAATAATTAAGTGTGGGGACCCTACTAATTACGGCACAAGCAAGCAGAAAATCCTAAGTCTAGGGGCTCGATGAAAAACCGCGTAAACACCGGAAAAGGCAGCTAAAAAGAAAAGAAAACAAAACCGCGAAAAAGCCGCAAAAAACACCTAAGGGTCCCCCGAGCACACCGGTGCTCGGCGAAACAGACCCGCTAAGTCAAAGAGTCCACGAGTCCAAGTCTGAGTACCTGTATTATTACAATAATAATCAAAAATAGAAATAAAAAGTCTAACTAAACCTCTCCCACTCAACTCTCTCTTGCTCTCTCCTGCGGCTCCGTACAGAAGGGAGCTGCCTCCAAGTCCTGCGGTTGCGTCGGCTCCTCGAGAGTCGCCTCCGCGGTCCTCGGGCCCTCGCAAGAAACAAAGATAAGTGGTCAGACCAAAATAATCAAATAATAATAATAAGAAAAATAAATGAAACTGATATGAGGGTATATATGCCAAAATGCAAAATAAAATAAACACTCAAAATAAAATAAAAACAAAAACAAAAGAAAATAAAACAAAATAAAAAAATAAAATATAAACAAAAGCCGTGAAAAAGCCGCGAGCTCTGAAAAAACCGCGAAAAGCAGCGAAAACAAAAACGAGAATAAAATAAAAACTACTAAGCCGTGCTCTTCGGCAACGGCGCCATTCTGATGACCAGCCGAATGACCAAGGTAAAGGTATCAATCGGTCGTCGCGACCTCAATCACTCAGCTAGGTCAATCAAGAAAAATATAGACCACCAAGATAGATAAAATCAATCAAACACACGAAAGCGGTCTTGCTATTAATTTAACCTGGTATAGCGACTAGGGTCGATCACAAGGAGCACGGGTTGGCCTTGCGGCCTACGAAGTAGTCAAAAAGGAAATAAAATAAAAGAGAAAATATTTTTGGTGGTTTTTAATTATTTTATATTTTTTTGGATTTTTAGCTAATTACGAAAATAAGAAAAACAAATAAACACACACTTCAATAATTTATTAAAAGCAATAAAAATCAACCAAAAATTCTAACAAAAATATTTTTATGTGTTTTATAATTTTTAGTGTTTTTGGTGAATTTTTGGGATTTTTCTGATAGTTATTTAATTTTCTAAAAATCAAAAGGTGACTAAAACAGTAGGTACTGTCCAGCCGAGCTAAAAGAGCCTAGATAAAATATCTAAAGGCCCCAAATTAGCTGGGAGGTAATTTTCCTGTAAAGAGAATAAAGCAAGGAAAATTAGGCACCTATATTATTATTTTTGGATTTTTGGTTTAATATTAGAATTTTTATAAGTTTTCAAGTGTTTTTCAATTTTTAGTAGTTTTCAGTAATGAAAAATAGCCAAAATTGGCTAGAAAATCAAACACAACAAAACAAGCAGTAGACAATTTTTTTGTAATTTTTAGACACTACTTAATATTTTTTTGTGATTTTTAAACTTAGACAGTAACGAAAATGGAGTTTGATTTTTCAAAAATATCAAATTAAAACAAAAATGTCCTAAAAAATCCTCGAAAATTTTACACTATTGTAGGAGCCATGTGTCCAATTTTCGTTGGATTTGGAGGTAATTTGCTATTTTATTCAAAAATAAAGAGGGGGCACAGTGCACAAGGACCAAAGTGCAAATACCCGGAAGTCTGGGGGGTCTGGTGCAATTAACCCAGCGAAACACGTGCTACGCACGTGCCTGGGGCACTCAGGGACCCAAATGTAAAGAAAATAAGTCCCGAGGGCTATTTGGTAACCGGTACCAAAAGCCCAGGGGCTTATCTGCAAATAACCCAAAAATATTCGCACATGCTCAAATGTTTCACGCACAGGGGTATAAATGCAAATAAACACAAACTTTCATTCAATCATTAACAGTCAGAACTACAGGGGCATGATGTGCAAATAAGCCAAAAACTCACGTGTCGATGCACGTGTCATACAACATACAGGGGCATAAATGCAAGGTAAATAAAGTGCGAGGTCCTCTATGCAAATATCCCAAAAACTAAACAACTACAATAGGTATTTACAAGACTAAATGCGAAATAAAATAACAAAGGGGGCCTAAGGGTAAATTACCCTTTATTAATGCGGGCCGCTGGATGGACGCCACGTGGTGCTGCGGACGGTCTGGATCAGGTGGCGCTCCAAAGCTTCGCTACTCGGGCGAATCCGACGACGGGGGTGTCGCCACGTGGGGGATCGAACGGTGGAGGCTCGATGCGACTAACCCTCGAACATCGGGCGGCTGGGATCAGTCCTCCTTAGATCTGACGGTGAAGGCGGCTCCTGGAACGGACGGTCCAGATGACAACTGGAGCGGGAAGGCTGATCGGACGGCGGCTGAAGGTCGAGGAATATCAGGTGACCGGCGAAGTTTGCCGGCCCAGTGCATGCGCTCCTGACCTCCTCTGCTACGCCTGAAGATCGTAGAAGCTCCGGCATGGCACTGCGCAACTGCTGGTGTCCTCCGATGACCCAGCCGAGCTCTAGGGAGCTCCAGCGAGGTCGGCGGAGGCGAAGCTCCTGGATCGATGTTGAAGGACCTCAGATGACCCTCTATGAACCTGCAAAATAGTCCAGGAGGCTCGCGGGTCGAGGGCAAACTGCCTTGACCCGGTTAGGCGGGGTGACGGTGGACAATGGGGTGATATGGGCGAGCTCCGGTGAAGGGGGGATGGTGGAGCTGGAATCCCAGCTCCTGTGCGAGCTGGGTTGGATGGGGATGTGGAGAAGGTGCGCGGGAAGGAGGCGATGGCTATGGTGAAGCCCGATGGTCGGATAGTGGTTGGAATCGACCGGAATCGGCGGGGGACGGCGGAGCAACGATTTGGGCGAAATGGAAAATCAAAGGAAAAGAAAGGCCTAAGGGGCTACCTGGGTGGTCGGGGAGACTGGGGATGAGCTTGCGCAGCTCTGGGTCGTCGCCTCGAGGAGCGTCTCCCTCCGAGGCTCGAGCTCCTGCTGGTGGCGGAGCAAGGCGGCGAAGCTTCGCTGGATCAGTGGTCTCGCTCCCTCTCCTCGCTTCGACAGCACAGGACGCGAGCTGTCACTCTCGCGCACACACTGGAGCTCACAGGGGGTGGAATCGAATGGCCAAAGATGGCAAATGGAGGTGGCGGAGCTCGGCTTTATACGCTGGAAGGGTCCGGGAAGACAGGCGCGGGTAGGGCGTGGAAGCGCGCGGATCCCGATGTAGGAGCTCCGGCGAGGGTCTCGGATATGTCGTGGACGGATCTTACCCGGGGTTTTGGTGGGAATCAATCGGGTTTAGGCGCTAAAAATTGGTGAAATCGGGTCGGGCGCCTAAGCCCGTGAGAAGTGGTCCTTGGGGGGGGGGGGTAGTTGACCGGGCGGTCAACATTCCCAGGACCAGTAGGAAGCGGCCACGTGGCTGGATCTTAGAAGTGAAAATTAGGGTAGCTAGGGGCCGATTTAGCAAAACGTTAGAACATGAAATATTTTTATTTTATTTTTTTCTATTTTTTAGTGATTTTTAATTTATTTTTCGAAATAAAAATAAGGTATATACATTATATAGCTATATATAGGTATATGTACACTATCTAGGGTTTTTAAATTTTGATTTTTAATTGTTATTTTTATATAATTTTATTCCCATTTTATATTTTATTCATTTATATTATAAAATGAGGAATAAAAAGACATTTTTATTTCATTTTTATTATTTATTTACATAGGTGAAATAAATAAATAAATAAATAAATAAATATATATATATATACATTTATATACATGGTATATTTACAATATATTTTTGTGTTTTTAATTTTGTTATTTTTATTTTGTTTTTGTTTTAATTGTTTTTATTTTATTTAATTACACTATATAATATAGGATATTTACAAAAATTTTGGAAATTAATTTTATTTAATTATAAGGCTAAATAAATATGTAGGTGGTTCCATGTACAATGTGAAAGTGATATTTTTGTTCTTTTTGATTTTTCTATTTTTATCTTGTTTTTATACTTATAAATATGTACAAGTATTTACAAACCCATTTGCATCTATTTTTGTGAGGAAAATATTTTTATTTTATTTACATATATATTTACACACATGAGCCCCTATCTCCCTCTACTTTGACTTTTATGCGGTCAGGCCCATGTTGATCCCTCCCTTGGGTTAGGTTGCTCAATATTTATTCTAAATTTTTTCCTCTTTTTCTTTTTAATCTTTATTCTTTTATTTTTGCACAAAAACATGCTAATTATAGGTTTTTACACAATACATGCTTTTGGTAATTATTTTTATTTACACATATCTACATGCATTTGCAAAGGTTTTTGTAGCTAAAATATAAGAATAAAGAGTGATGAATGAGTATTCATCAGGACCTTATAGTGCATTCATTCAATCTCAGAAAGGGAGTGAAAAAAAATCAATAACATTTATTGACAAATCATTTATTACAATAACATTTATGGCAAGAATAGTTCGTCTCAGGCCCACATTGCTAACAATCTCCCACTAGCCCTTAGAACCATTCAAGAACAATCCTTAAACCCATACTCATTACATGCTGGTCAAAAACCTTCTGTGTCATAGGTTTGGTAAGAGGATCAGCAACGTTGTCGGCGGAGGCCACCTTGGTGATGATGATATCACCACGTTTTTGAATCTCCCGAATGATGTGGTATTTCCTTTCCACGTGCTTGCTCTTTTGATGCCATATGGATTCCTTTGCCTGGGCAATGGCTCTCGTGTTATCGCAGAGTAACGTGATGGGAGTATCAGAGGAAAATACGCCAAGCTCCAGGATGAACTTGCGCAACCACATCGCCTCCTTTGCAGCATCCGATACGGCAATGTACTCAACTTCTGTTGTTGAATCTGCTGTAGTGTCCTACTTCTTGCTTCTCCAGCTCACAGCACCACCGTTCAACATGAATACAAACCCTGATGTCGACTTTCGATCTTCAATATCCGATTGGAAGTCAGAATATGTATATCCCAAGACTTGGAGATCACCATCTCCATAGACCAAGATGTAATCTTGCGTCTGTCTTAGATATTGAATATGTTCTTTACTGCATTCCAGTGTTGTTCACCATAGCAGGATTGGTAATGACTTACCACTCCCACTGCATGGCAGATATCTGGCCTAGTACACATCATGGCATACATTAAGCTTCCTACAACTGATGCATAAGGGCATACAGCCATGGATTTCTTTTCCTCAATAGTTTGAGGATCCATCCCTTTAGACAGGTGGATACCATGTCTCAAGGGGAGGAAACCTTTCTTAGAACTATCCATACGGAATCGTTCAAGAATCTTCTTAATGTACCCATGTTGTGACAATCCCAATATCCTCTTCTCTCGGTTTCTGAACAACTTCACACCCAAGATGTAAGAGGCTTCTACAAGATCTTTCATCTCAAAGGTATTGGATAACCAAATATTCACACTGGTCATCATCCCTGTATCATTCCTAATGATAAGGATGCCATCTACGTAAAGCACGATGAACACAATGGTGCTCCCACTAAGCTTCTTGTACACACAAGGTTCATCAGGATTCTACACAAAATCATAACTCTTTATGGTTTCGTCAAATTTGATGTTCCAGCTACGAGAAGCTTGCTTGATCCCATAGATGGATTTCTTCAACTTACATACTTTTCCACCCTTAGTTATGAAGCCCTGAGACTTCTCCATATAGATACCTCCTCAAGGTATCCATTGAGGAAAGCCGTCTTGACGTCCATCTGCCAGATGTCGTAGTCAAGATATGCAACTATAGCTAGCAGTGTCCTGATGGATTTAAGCATAGCCACAGGAGAGAATGTCTCATCGTAGTCGATGCCTTCTCTCTGTGTGTAGCCATTGGCTACGAGACTTGCCTTGAAAGTCTCTACTTTCCCATTAGGTCCCCTCTTTCTCTTGAAGATCCATTTACACCAAATGGGTTTTACCCCTTTAGGTGGATCCTCTAGGGTCCATACACCGATCTTATGCATGGAGTCAATTTCTGACTTCATTGCTAGCATCCATCTATCCATGTCATGATCCGTGAGTGCTTCATCAAATGAATAAGGATCATTGTTAGTTTCACCTGACACATGGAATCCATACCTTTCATGTGGTGCGACCACCCTCGAGCTCCTTCGAAGAGGTATGGGTGTTTCATCTTTATTTATCTCTTCAGTTTCTGGCCCAAGAAGCTCATAATCCTTAGGGGATTCAATGAGTTCCTTTACTTCGTTTTTGTCTTGATCTTTAAGGAAATCATTCTCCAGAAATTTCACATCTCTAGAAATAAAAACCTTCTGGGTCTCAGGGTCATAGAGTTGGTATCCAATACCATCTCTAGCAAACCTAATGAAGTAACATTCACGAGAGCGAGATTCTATCTTACTTGTATCCACGTTCTTCGCATGGACCAAGCAACCCCAAACCCTCAAGTGATTAACACTAGGTTTGATTCCATACCAGAGCTCATGAGGAGTCTTAGGTACAGATTTGCTAGGAATCTTATTCAGGATATATATTGTAGTCTCTACTGCATATCCCCATCAACTAAGTGGTAAATGTGCTTTGCTCATCATTGAACAGACCATATCCATGATAGTCCTGTTGCATCTTTCAGCAACACCATTAAGTTGGGGAGTTCTAGGAGGAGTGAGATTGGAGACAATTCCATTCTCTTTAAGATATTCCTTGAATTCATCTGAGAGGTACTCACCACCTCGATCGGTTCGAATCTATTTAATCTTCCTATCGGTTTGGTTCTCAACCAAAGCCTTGAATTCTTTGACTTTTCAAAAGTTTCAAATTTATGGCATAGTAGGAAGACAAACCCGTATCATGAATGGCCATCAATAAACGTCAAATAATATCGATATCCATTTCGAGTCGTGGTACTGAAGGGACCACATACATCGGTATGTATTAGGTCAATAATACCTTCGCATCTTGTAATTTTGTTACAGAAAGGCATCCTAGTCATTTTACCTTGAATGCAATGTTTGCAGGTAGTCAAAGGTTGAACCTGTAGAAAATCCAAAGGTCCATCCTTTATCAATCTATTGATCTTATCAACAGATAAATGACCAAGCCTTTGATGCCAAATCTCATTCGAAAGATTTTTATCCTACCTGGATCTTTTAGGGTTTTTATTAGTGGCTGTAACATTCATGATACATTTATCAATGCACAATTCATAGAGTCCACCAGAAGTCAAAATACCATCCGCAATATATTTATCATAATAATTTATGACTAATTTATTACAAAATAGGAATGAATATCCACTTCTGACTAATTTAGATACATATATCAAATTCCTTCTGACTTCAGGTACATAAAAACACTCTTTAAGTACTAGTACTCTACCACTAGATAATGATAGTCGACAGGTCCCGACGGCAACTGCCGCAACACTTGCATCAGATCCCATCTGGATGACTATCTCCCCTTCTTCTAGATTTCTAGTTTCCTGAAATAAATGCAACAAATTGCATACATGAATAGAAGCACCAGAATTAACGACCCAACTTCCTTCTCGTCCAACGAGAAAACTAATTTCAATGATGAAAGTAGATTTCATACCTGTTGGGGCTTTACCTTTGTCGATCGACTTCAGGTATTCCGGACAGTTACGCCTCCAGTGCCCCGGCTTCTTGCAGTGGCGACAGACGTCGGTTTTCTTCAACACTATCAGAGTGGATGCATTGGAAGATGAGCCAACGCCTTGACTCTTCTTCTTTCTCTTCTGGGTCGGGCCCTTCCAAGAACCTTGATTTCGACCACGCTTCCCTCTGACCTGTGCAACCATTGCACTGCCAACGGGACCATCTTTCTTCATTATGTCTTCTGCATACTTTAATGCATCAAGAAGTCCAACATTATTCAAGTCCAACTTGTTCATGTGGAATGAAAACACAAAATTATTGAAATACTTGGGGAAAAGACATCATAATGAAGTCAACTTGCATTTCTGTATCCATATTTGCCCCAAGAGTCTCCAGCTCAAACAAGTACCCAAACATTTTAAGTACATGTTCTCGGACTGAAGTTCCTTCCTGCATCTTGGAACGAATGTGTTCTTTCATAATATTGTAACGCTGGGTGTGGTTAATGTCACAAACATATCTTTCAGATTTTACATTATTTCTTGGCATGTGCTCATCTCCACATGTTGCTTCTGAAGAACATTGGAGAGAGAACCCAAGATATAACATCTTGCTAAGACACGATTTTCATCATACTTGTCATTGTACTGCTTTTCTTCCTTCGATTTAGGACTTTCATGCTTGTCTTCTGTGAGCACATAACTTATGCGCTCAGCCGAGAGAACAAGCTCCAAATTACAGATCCAATCCGAGTAATTCGGTCCGGTCAACTGGTTGACCTACAGAAGCATGCTTAGTGGGTTCATGGACTTCATTTTCTGAAATTAAGAATGCACTATATTAGAACATATAATCATACATTCAAATTTATAATATTTGATTAAGGCATTTTAAATCAAATTTTTCTTGCATTGTCAACTTTGAAAGTTCATTCCGTTAATCACTTTCAAAGCAAGAGATATACTTACCGCTATATCTCTAGCAAGAACTGGGATCTCCTCTTTATCTTTGTCACATCCCAATAATATGAGAATCTGCGACTCCAATAAAGAGAAGCGGGAACACATTCTGCCTTGCAAGTCCAACTTGCATTTCCCAATTCGGTCTTTAACACTCGGGCCCACCACCCCTAAGGTGATGTTGACCCGTCGTTAATTGAACCAACCGTCAACATGAATAGTACTCGCTATGCGCAATTTAATATCACCCCAATAATATGAGGATCCGATATTGGGGTCACTACGCATACTACCTTATTCTTTCGAGAAGCAAAGAGCTCGATCCAAATACGCTTGCATATAGGAGCTGTCACTTCGTACATGCATCTCCTATATGTAATCCCTGGCGACGGAAACCCTTTGCCTTGACGGGAGACCATAGATGTCACTTATGTGATCCTCCACCTCTTATTCAAATTTTAATCAATTATCATGAATCATATTCATATAATTAATTCTTCCAAGGGAAATAATAACTCTATTCATAATAGAGTGTTTCAATTGGACATAATTAAATCAATCATATTAAATTAATTATCAATCCAATTCAATCAACAAACTTGATTGTTTTTACTTGAATATATATATATGGTATTATCTCAAAGTACGTATTAACTTGAATGTTAATAATTAGAGAAATACATCTTGATTTCTCCGGCATTATCGAGTCCCAACCCGCTGTCATGGCCAGTACCGACGAAAGTGGGACGGACTGCAACCTGTGCGACCCGCTACCCCAATGCTTCCTGACTAGACACCATATCCATCTCAGTAAAGGATAATGCCAAATAGATCAATATGTACTTGAGATGATCATCGGTTCTTCAACTGAAATTATACCATATAGTAATAATCAAAACATTTTTGATTATAAGAAAATTTGCTAGACAAATTTCCAATCCTATTCAAGCAAGGAGTTTGATGATTGTGTTTCCAATTTCGATCTAGATCAAATCTAATCAATTTATTGGTTGAGGCCAAGTCAATTAAATAATAATCATCATTCAATATTTCTCAAATATTTTCCATAGTTATTTCATGAAATTAACAATTATTTTCACTAATTGACAATCACATGGTTCTTGATTAGGAATGTAATTTCAGCAGTGACCCCTACTTACTAAAAATAACATATCTCAATCAATTTAAATCCAAATTAGACAAAAACAAATGTCAAAGATTGCTAATTTTATTTATGACAGAACTTATGTGATATTTCATGCATTTATAGGCGGATCAAAATAGTAATTAACTCATTAATCATGTTAAGATTCACAGTTCCCGCAACAGTGAATACATGTTCATTAAAACAACCATATCTCGAGCAAACGGAATCCAAATTACGTAAACTCAGATCCTATGGTTTCCTTATTTAATGGGGAACAAAATTCAATGTGTCTAAACATTTTAAACAGGGCCGAATTTATTCACTAAACAGATGTGCAAAAATCAAATGCGACAAAAACTTTCGCGACCTTAACGAACCCAAGTCGTCCTAGGTTTGCGGATTGTATCCAAAACCTTCAACCTGGATCTGATACCACTTGAAGGATATGTCATAATCCTCAAGCGCATCACGGAAGCGTGAGCATCATATCGAATACGACGAAGAACGACTAGTCGGACTAGTTGTTCTATGCAGCGGAATTTAAAATTTTTTCATGCGATGAAACCACATGATCCAAGAACGATTCTCGGATCATTTCATCTAGAACCACAACAAGTATAAAGGAATACCTCGTGAAGCATGGTTGATCGAGTCTCTACGAAAAGAGACCTCCTGTCTCAAGTCTGATCGTCGGATAAGACGCTTGCGAGCGCAGGGATGAGTCACGCGATCCTCGGAATCCAAAGAGTTGATCCAAGCATGGCAAACTCCTGATCTCATCGTACGAGATCGAACGCCTTCTTCGCGAGCGTATCACTCCAAAGAAGACGGGGAATCGAAGAACGTCGAGGCGGTGGCGCGGTGGCGAGAGCGACGACGTAGTCCTCCTCTAGGGTTTGGTGGACGACCACCAATGAAGAGGAGAGAGAGGTTGACGTGTAGAATAAGAGAGAGAGAGAGATGTGCTTCAAAAGCATAACCCTAGAGAGCATGGTATGCCTCTCTATTTATAGGATTTTGGGATCCATGGATCTCAATCCATGGGACACATAAAATCAATAGATGGGATTGATTTAAGTTTAATCTTATGGTCAAGATTGTTGTTGGTAAAAGCCAACAATTAATAACATAATTTTGATCAAATATATTTCATAAATCAAATACAATTTAATTCTAAATTAAATCAATCAAATACAGGAGATAATCAACATGTAGATTGCATCTCCCATGGAATATGGTGGACGGCCAGCAATTCCATATTGGACTTGGTAGCCGCCCACTTGTTTCCAAGTGGGGAGCAATCTCATGAAATCTCATGAGATTGCAAATCTCCATGGAAATCCCCATTATTTAATCCAACAACTTTTGTTGTGATTTATTCTTCAAAAATAATTCATAATTAATTTTGAGAATATTGCAATCTTACCATTGGAAATTTGTGAATCACATTCACAACCCAAAACAAAATATAATTTACATTTTCAATTAATTACACAATGTGTATCCAATACACATCAATAATTAATTAAAAAATATAAATTATAATTAGCTCTCTCTAATACATTATAAATCACATTTATAATATATTATGAATAATTGGATACTGCTATCCATATTATTCTTATCCACAATAATTAAATCACATTTAATTATATTGGATAATTTCTACATGCATTAGGATAATGAAAATACAATTAATTGTCATTCTCTTAATGCTTAGATATAATTCAACTATGGAATTCTTGAACCCTTCTAAGAATAATGCGATTTCTCCGCAAATACTTGGAGATAAGGATAGGGTGATTGTATTGTTCTACGTATTGTGACTTGGATATTGAGATCACATCTCAAATCCACTTAGGGCATCCCTCTTTTCCTCTGTTCAGTCAGGACCGAGGCTTTTCTAGCACCTGTCTACTAAACCAGGACTCTCAAAATCATAGGAGTTAAGGAAGGGGAAAGAGTCTCTCATAGACCTCTCATAGATGCTTGATTAAATCAAGGCCGTAAACCTAATCTTCTCATTGCATCTGAATCTCATTCAGATCAATGCCCAATACATGAACTAAGATTAGGTCACTTCTCTATTGAGAGGAGTCACTAAAATCCAAACCTGTTTCATCACTCCCTCAGAATGGAAGCGACATGGTTATACAATCGTTTATGATCACATCACCCTCAGGTATTCCCAACACATGTATATCCTGCATACTGGAAGACCTATGATCATCCTGAAGATATAGATCACTTTTACACTGTCATCTTTAGGGTTTGATCACTAAGTTTCTAAATCTTGGTCTTTGGGATTTGACATAGGTCATATGCTTTCACAAAGCATATATTTTACCTTCAAATTCATGTCATGCTTCCAAAGCATGGTGACCATGCATGGAATTTGATCAGTCCCAATACCTCATGAGTGAGCTCATGTCTCTCGATTCATAAGTGAACCTGTATGATCCCTTTGAGAGATCATATTACTCATATGTACTTACATGCACACCAGATCGCCGGTGTATAGACCTTGGTTAGGTCATCAACCTATTGGTCTGCCAAATGTACATACTCAGACATATAGTAACACATCTGTCTCTGGTCTGAGGATGCATGTCTATGCTGTGACAGTTTTCAACATAGGTCTTTGGTTATCTCGATCTCGTTAAGTCTACCCATTGACTCAACTAATCTGACACCTCCGAATCACTATTCCCATGCATAGGACCTGCATCAAGATGTCGGTCAGATATCAGCCAAATGAGAAAAAGGATTGCCATCTCCTACTCAGACTGGTGATCATCACTTAACAATCATTTGATGATGCTTGATGAGTCCTTTATCTAACTCCTTAGATATTCATCCAAGCATCAGCCTCTATGATTCAATCAATGAATCAACAGCTGTATGATTATCAAGTTGGCCATGGTACATAATCCTTATTATACAGAGGATCTTATAATGCATTCATTCATTCAATCTCAGAAAGGGAGTGAAAAACAATCAATAACTTTATTGATAAATCATTTATTACAATAACATTTATTGCAGGAATGGTTTGCCTCGGGCTCACATTGCTAACATAAGTAACCTCCATTCAAATCGTGCATGATAAGTGGAATTTGATGTAGGACTTTTTTCAAAGCAGTCTCCTTGATTGACCAAGGCTTAGGGGGACAAATCATAGGAAGATCCCTCTTCAGAGGCAAAAGGCCCACGTCAAAATGGACTGAAATGCCTTCATTTTCCTTCATCCTCTAATTCTCTTTGAGAGAGCTCATGTGAGCTCCTGCGAACAAATGAGCAAGTATTGGGGATGCAACAGGAAGTGAGGGATCTTGCCCTCATTCAATCTCATTATATATAAGTTCACTTGATGGTCAGTCTTCTTTGATCTTTTCAGCCTCTACAGCCCGCCTAACGAGACCCCCTTCAACCCCCCTCTGGCGATGAGAGTTTGAGGGGAAAGGCAACCACCAGGATTTTGCGCCCTGGAATTCTCAGGTAAAGAGCGAGCTTCTCCTCTGGGATCCACCGCATCCAGTGGAGCGAAGCATCGTGGGAAAACTAGTGTGAGGAGAGTGGGGTTAGAAAAGTCAGTCTCAGGATCTAGCGAAGCAAGGAGTTACCGGGCCCAATAGTATACTCTCTATTCATATCATCCGTTGAGTCCCACCTTGCTTGACCGCTTGAACATACTAATTTCCATTAAGAATCTTGCTTTTTTTCTTGAGCCTGTGATGCTGCTCCTCCTCGCATTGTCTATCGTACTCGAAGGGATCTAGTGCCCCCTGACTCCTTCCAGAATTTCTTCCTCGGAGCCGAGCCAGGAGCGGTCGAACACCTACCACTTTTGAACCGGTTAGAGAGGCCCTCTTTAAGACCTCTAAAAAAGATGTTCGAAGAGGCCTAAAAGACTCGATCAGCTTGTCCGTAGCTTTCTTCGTGGTACACGGTTGGCTCCCTTTCGTCTATCGCCTCAACAGGAGAATCCATACTTAAACCATCTAACTAAGATTTCCAAGGTTTCCATTCTCGTGCTATATTATTCACCAAAGTCGATCGTTCAACACAACACCTACGGAGCACGGTCTCCCCAGTTGCTCTCATAGCGTCCTAGTCGTACTTCTTGGTTTGACATCAGCATGGATAGGAAGCACTTGAAGCCTTTTCAATAAGGTCTTTAAGGAGGGTTATTAAAGTGGTTAGATTAGATCGAGGTGGTGAGTACTTTGGCAGGCACACTGAAACTGGAAGGATGGCAGGTCCTTTTGACCTTGAGGTCATTGTTGCACAATATTCGCTCACGAAGAGATAGGACAGACACAACTAGAGGGTTTGCAGGGTCGACGTGCTCTAGGTCTGATAGTGAATAGGTCATTATTGCATAGAAAGCAAGCAAGGTTGGCAGGTTAGGCGGAGGAAGGCTATATATCAAGTCATCATCATTTTCGATCAGTGTCCTAATGGAAAAATTTGTAAAAATAAAAATTATTTTATACTCCTAAAATTATGTTATAAATAAAACATAAAATAAGGGTTTTATGTAAAAAGTAATAAAATAAAAATATTTTTACATAATACATAGATATAATATAGGGATATTTACACCCATAACCCTGAGTAACTTTGTAATTACCCCAGATACCCTCTATAGTCACGAATTACATCTAGATCCCTGAATAATCTCTCTGTTTTACACCCACAACCTTTCGTTAGTTTATTCCATTAACTCAACCAGATGGGAGAGTTAATATAACCACTAAGTGATCTAACGACTGACATTAATAAAAAAAGAAAGAAGATGTTGAGCAGGAGCTGGGGGCGAGCCTCCTCGACGGCGGGTCTCGAGGACCAGGGGGCCTTCACTGAGGGGACTTCCGACGAGGAGCTGGGCCCGAGCCTCCCTGAGGACGGGGGGACTGGAGGAACTCGGTGGTGGTAGAGGAGCAGGAGCTGGGTGTGTGAGGGGGGGGGGGCTTCCTTGGCGGTGGGGCTCGGGGCAGGCACCGAGCGCGAGGAGGAGGGTTCGCATGAGCTGGGAGCTGGGCGGGGGTCTCCTTGAGGCGGGGCTGAGGGCAGGAACTGGGCGCGAGGAGGAGGGCTCGCATACAGTTAGAGCTGGGCGCGAGCCTCCTCAGGGACGGAGGGGGAGGGGGTGGGGGGGGGGGTGTCGAGCAGAGGCAGGAGGGGAGAGGGCCTCGAGCAGGAGGGGCTTCCAGGAGGGAAACTCGATGGGGGTGGGGGGCGAGGAGCTAGGCGCACGGGGGGGGGGGGGGGGGATCGAGCAGGGGCGACAGGGAGGGGGTCTCGAGCAGGGGGAGGGGGGCGAGGAGTAGGGCGGGGGGTCGACAGGAAGGGGGTCTCGAGCGGGGGGAGGGGGCGAGGAGCTGGGCGGGGGGTCGACAGGGAGGGGGTCTCGAGCGGGGGAGAGGGTTAAGGAGCTGGGCGGGCGGTCGGCTGGAAGGGGGTCTCGAGCGAGAGGAGGGGGGCGAAGAGCTGGGCAAGGGGTCTCCTTGACTGTGGGGCTCGGGGCAGGCACTGGGCACGAGGAGGAGGGCTCGTAGGCGGTGCTTCTACGAGGACCAGGAGCTGGGTGCGAGCCTCTTCGGAGATGGGTGGGGGGCTCGAGCATGGGGTGCTTCCAGGAGAAACTCGGTGGGGGGGGGGGAGGAGCTTGGCGGTGGGGCTCAGGGCAGGAACTGGACACGAAGAGGAGGAGGGCTCAGATGCGGTGCTTCGATGAGGACTAGGAGAGGAGCGCGGGGGTCCTCAGCGACAGGGGAAGGGAGCGGAGGCACGGAGCGGAGCTCACATGCAGGGGAGCGGGGGGCGGAGGCGCGGGGCGGACGGGGCAGCTTGATGGGGACGAGTGGGAGGGCCTATTGTTTGCAGGGAGTTGCTTGATCTGCAAATGGAATCATGTTATAAATATGATGTATTTAGAAGGGTAAAATGGTCAACATATAACATCTTCTATCAAAGTTAACGAAAAAGTAAGACGGAATTTAACACAAGGTTATGCCATGTAAAGGTTAACCATTATTCGGGGTTCTGGATGTAATTCCTGATTATAGAGGGTATCCGGGGTAATTACGAAGTTACTCACAGTTATGGGTGTAAATATCCCTATAATATACCCGTATATACTACTATATACTATATATACATTAATTTATTTTTCATAAAAATAATTAAAATCACTGAAAAATAGTTTATAAAAAAATACACATTTTTTATATACTTTTAATTTAAATTCATTTATTATTTTTAATTCATTTATCTTTATTTATCTCCTTGTTTTGTCTTCTAGCCTATTTTGTCTATTTCCTAGCTCGTCTCTGATTGTCAACTTCAGCTTTGTTGACCTCAGTCAACTGGTCCCCCCTCATTTCTGTCTCGCCAGATTGGGTTTGCTTCATTTTGACAGATTTCTCCCGACCCAATCTGATTGAGTCCTTCTTCGATTAAGAGCTCCAATTAAAGGGGACGAATCCCTAATCCATACCCGATCTTCATCCCCCAGATCCGTGCCTCGGTTCACGGGTTTTCGCTCGATTCTTCTCGAACCTGGGACATCTATAAATCCCCCACACCCTCCTCCTTTTTACCCGCCTTCGGCTGCTCCACCATTCAGTTACGTCGGCCTTCCCTTTTCAGAGTGACAACCGAGAGAGGGAGCAGGTGTGGGTAGCATTTGAAACGTAGCGCCCTAGGTCCGGCGACGTCTTCATCCAGCTCCGCTGTGAGGAGCTCCCAGCCTCTGGTCGCACCACCCATCGAGTCCATCGCCGCCATGGACTTCATCCTCCAGCCCAGGCATCAACATCCACTTAAATGTACTCTACATAGCTCCATCTCCTTTGCATTCTTCTCGTCACCCCAGATTCACATCTCGCATCAACATTCACCTAATATCCCTTCCTCCACTTCGCTCCACCCCTCACACACCCCACATGACTCACACCCTCTTCTACGTCAAGCTCCATGCTCTGTCCCTCAAATCCAACCATCGTGTTAGAATCGAACCTCATGTCCAATCCTTTGCACGCCGCTGACCTAACCCATCCACCTCCCCTATTTTCGATATGTTCGTGACTTAACCCTTCGCCAGAGTTCTATCTCTGAGCAAACACGTAACCTTGCTGGACCAACGCCCAAAGACCTCTAGTCAGGAGGATATCTCGTGCCTGTGGCCCTTTCTGAATACTCCAGCTCGCCATGCCTCCCCAGGACCTTCTCAACGGTCCTGGACCCTTCTTAGCATCTCCACCGCTGAGGACAGACCTCTGCCATTGTTCGCCCATCCGAGAAGCTCCGGGGGACACCTACGTCGCACGTATTTGCTGATTGAAACTCGTCGGAGGTGAGTTCTTCGTCGGTTAATCCAAGCAACCTTCCGGCCTCCGGACTCCTGCCAGTTCTAATCTCCGCCATTCAGTCTTGAGGAGCCCGAATCGTTTGATCCATCTGAGGATCATGCCAAAGCAATCCATTGCCGAAGGGGTATCCCTATATCCCGACCGTCCATCTTAAGTTAAACACCCTCATCTATCAGATAACGAATAATAAGGGGTAAACTTAACTTAGGCCCCTTTCTATTTTGTATTTACTTTCTAGTCCTGTAAAAATTTGTCGTCGTTTACTTTACTTTGGATAGTTTATAGTTAGACCCTTGCATTTGTCATATTTGCATTTTAGTCCTTTTGAGTTAGAGTCACGTGTAATCATACGTGGTTTATTGGGATATTTGCAACTTGTGCCCTAATTTTTTTGCTGGTTCTTGAATGAATGATATGTTTTGAGAATTGCATTTATAACCTTGTGAACCTAGATCATGTGTAGCGTGTGCGTCGAGTGGTCTTTTTGCGTATTTGGACCTTAGTTTTAATATTGGTTATCTGTTAGGTCCTGAAAGTTAGAATAATTACGCTTGGGTCCCTATAAACTGTCTTAACATCTCTCCTTTCATTGGTTGAAATAAATAGTAATTTGGTTCCAAAAATTCGATAAAAATTCTCGTTAACTCATGTTGTCTTGCTTTTGATGTGGTAATTTCAGTTTACCAGTTTCTTTGCATTTTTATTTTTAAAAATTCAAAAACCATTAGAAACATCGCTGTTTGCCTTAGAAAATTTATAAAAATTCGAAAAATGTTTTAAAAATTGCATAAAAATCCCGGTGTGTGCCTTTTGTGTGTTTTAGTTAAGTCTTAATTTTGTTTGAAAAACCCATATAAAAACCATAAAAATCACAAAACACTCAAAATTTTATAAAAATCATATAAAATCAAAGAAAAATCAAAAAATTCTATTTCAGTTCCTATTTGTAGGTTTTTATTCCTATTTTATCGTTAAAATTGGTACTCAAGACTTTAAGACATTTTAAATATTTTTAACTTGCAATGTAGTCCTGACTGTGCACTGCTTGCCTTTTTGAGCTTTATTTGATTTTTTAAAAACCACAAAAACATCAGAAAAATCCTGGAAAATTACCAAATATTTTAAAATCTCTAAAATTCAAAAATATCTTTATCTGAATTTTCTGAGCATTTTTAGTCTTTTAGAAAAATCCAAAAAATATCTTGGTACTTGTTTTATCTTATTTTTGTGCTTGTGTCCTCTATTCAAAAATAAAAAATCTAAAAAAAATTAAAAACCACTAAAAATTGTTTTAATTTCGAGAAATTTGACTACTTCGTACTTCTTTCGTGCTCTTTGTGTTCGACCCTGGTAGCTATACCAGGTAAATAAAAAGCAAGCCGCTTACGTGTTGATTGTTTTATATTCCTTCTGAGTGGTTATTTTTATTGATTGAGTCCGACTGATTGATTGGGGTCATAACGACCTTGGATTTTGCTTGATACTTAAACCTGATCGATCGACCACTCATCAGAATGACACCGTTGCTGGGAAGCACGACTTAGTAGTCATTTTTCACTTTTGTCCATTCTTTGTTTCCATCTGATATAAGAATTTTCTGGCACCTATCTGTTTCACTTTTTGTGCGAGTCTACCATAGGATGCTTCGACTTCCTTCTGGAGGAGACCTTTCTTGAGAAGGATCAGAGGAGCAGGAGAGAGTAGTTATGGTCTATATAGTAGTTTATTTTTGTAAAATATTTTATTATTGTAATAACTATTGGACTTGGACATTCATTTGGATACTTAGACACTTTAAGGTCTGTTTCACCAAGTACCGGTGTACTTGGGGGACCTCACTGTGACTTTTCAAGTTTTGTTTTATCACCTTTTATTTTCTTTTGATTCTCGAGGTTTTAGCCCTTAGATTTAGGATTTTTGTTGATTGTGATGTAATTATCTATGGACCCACACCTAATTGCATATATGTTCCTATAGATCATAATTGGACTTAGCTAAAAAACCAAAAAAGTTAACTTATTGGGATTAGAGACCACGTGCCGAGAGAGGCCATATACAACGCTGGAGGGGCCCATTGTGGTGGGCACCGATTGGCATCATAGATCGGACTCCAGACTCTCTTCCCAATAGTTAGATATTTATTCTTCATGATTAGTAGAAATTGCTCGTTTAAGGCCAATTTACTCATTGCATCATATAAGTAGTTTTATTCCTGTCTTTACTTTTATACGCGGATCACCTTGCATGTAGAGTGCTGGAGTCAAGTACGCATTTCTATCTCTACATGTATCATTATGTTTGATCGTGCATCGGCTTTTTCGACTTCCTCCCCTTATTTTATTGGACTCAAAATAACCAAGGAAATCAATAAATTCATTAGGCATTGTTTATTTCAGAAAATACCTAAAAGGTGAAAACATAATAAAATTGGGACTGCTTATGCAAACTTGGCCCTAAAATACACTTCACTCAAAATTCTTGTTTTGGGGAGAGTCACCCCCCATTGATTAATTTATCTGCAGCGAGAGAGTGGCCCGCACACTAGGCTAGAGCCACATCCGAACTCCTTTCAGACTACTGGTCTCGTAGCTGATTGTTCCAGTGAGTATTTCACTGGGTAGCCAGTAATCAGTCCGGGACTTCCTTAGCAGATTGGGCAGATCGGGTAGCTGGTAAATGGTATGCACCCATAATGTCTGGGAAAAATTAGTTGCGAGATTCGGGCCAGTCTCCTGGGAGCATTGGATTCCCAACAACTCGCTTAATAGCTCTGATATCTTGATTTGCCCCCTAAATAAAATTTGACTATATTAACGACCGATCTTTCACGGTCATCAGCTCGAATGTTGAGTAGGTGAAAAATGGGTTTGTCTTCTCATCTTGTTTGCATGCAGATCTCATCTTCATAAATCCTAGATCACGATGATGGGAATGAGGTCCCTTAGGCTGCCATTGACAGCGCCGCTTTTGAGAACTCCTCTCCATTCATCTAGGGAAGATTTAGAGAGCCTAGACCAGCTTTCTGAACCTGAGTTCGCTACCACCCTGTTCCCCCTTGACCACCTTTCTTCCAGTCCTGAGATGCTAGAGCAGTGGCCAGCACAGTTATATGTTCATTTGATGGAACCTTAGTTGGGGGTCTTTTGCCTTTGCAGAGACCCAAGAGATGGCCAACAATGAGGGATGCACCGATGAGCAGCCACAGGGATCCGCAGATGTACTCGACCATGACGCCATCAACAACATATTTTAGCCTCCCTGGAGACCATGCAGTGACATATCAGAGACCAGGGAGCATTTATGGTAGAGGTACGCCAAAAGCTGATGCAGGCGCGAGCTAGTAGAGCAGAGCTGCAGAGATGAGCAGGTGGAGAGATACCAGTAGCTGGAGGAGGAGTCGGATGCCCGAATGACCAACCAGCGCAGAGGCCAGCACAGACGATGAGGCAGTTGCACAACTTTGGTGCAACCCTCACCCACCGTTGGATTCAGCTTCTGGAGATCTTGGGCAACTTTGAGCTTCGCCCCCAGTTCATCCAGTTACTGCCCAAGTTCCATGGGCTAGCAACCGAGGAGCCCCACCTCCAACCGTAGGAGTTCGAGATGATCTGCAGCACTGTCCACGACAGATTTGTGGACGAGAACACGATAAAGATGACTAGCTTCCCGTTCTCCTTAGTTGACCGAGCATCCTATTGGCTGAAGCATTTGGGAAGGTATGTTACTACTTGGGAGCAGCTCCGGACCGAGTTCTTGAACAAGTACTATCCACTCGGCCGGACCAATGCAGCGCGAGCCATGCTAAATAATTTCACTATGATCCCAAATAAGTAGTTTTACGAGGCTTGGGATTGATTTCGAGAGCTCATTGTCCGGTGTCCACATCACGAGATATCCAAGCCCAATCTAGTCCAGAGTTTGTTTTGTGGGCTGACACCGGAGTTGCATGGTCTAGATAATGCCTCGTGTGGAGGGTCCTATTTTGCCAAGGATGAGGACCAAGTCTGGGCCATCTACGAGGAGATGATAGAAAATTACATGGTGATGTCCCAGACTAGGGTCTACACTCAGGGGAAGCCCCGACCACATGATGTATATTTCCAGAGGATTGCACGAGTCGATGCTGGTGATGAATACTCATTCATCACTCTTTATTCTTATATTTTAGCTACAAAAACCTTTGCAAATGCATGTAGATATATGTAAATACAAATAATTACCAAAAGCATGCATTGTGTAAAAACCTATAATTAGCATGTTTTTGTGCAAATATAAAAGAATAAAGATTAAAAAGAAAAAGAGGGGAATATTTAGAATAAATATTGAGCAACCTAACCCAAGGGAGGGCTCAGCATGGGCCTGACCGCATAAAAGCCAAAGTAGAGGGAGATAGGGGCTCATGTGTAAGTATTTATGTAAATAAAGTAAAGATATTTTCCTCACCAAAAATATGCTTGTAAATACTTGTATATATTTATAAAATATAAAAACAATAGAAAAAGTTAAAAATAAAAAAGAATTAAAACACCCCTTTCATCATGTACATAAACCACTTCTATGTATTTATTTAACCTTGTAAATAAATAAAATAAAAACAATTAAAACAAAAGCAAAATAAAAATAGCAAAATTAAAAATACAAAAATATATTGCATGTATATAGATGTATATATGTATTTATTTTACCTATGTAAATAAATAATAAAAATAAAATAAAAATACCCTTTTTATTCCTTATTTTATAATGAAAATAAATAAAATATAAAATAAGAATAAAATTGCACAAAAATAACAATTAAAAAAATCAAAAATCAAAACCCTATATATTGTATATATACCTATGTATAGTACTATATTGTATATAGCTTATTTTTATTTCGAAAAAATTATAATAACCAAAAAATAGAAAAAAATAAAATAAAAATCTTTCATGTTTTAACTTTTTGCAGATTCGGCCCCTAGCTACCCTTAATTTGCACTTGAAGATCCAACCACGTGGCCTGTCTCTATTGGGTCCTGGGGATGTTGACCGCCCGGTCAACTACCCCCCAGGACCACCTCCCGCGGATCTGGGTCGTGGACCCGAATTCTCGAAATTTTGCCCGCTCGACCCGATCGCTATTCCACCAAACCCCGGGTCCGTTTTGATCCGACCACATCCGACATCCTCGCCGGGCATCCACCTCGGGATCCGCGCGCCTCCACGCCCTACCCGAGCCATCTTTCTCGGATCCCTCCAGCGTACATAAGCGAGCTCCGCCACCTCATTTCTCTATCTTTGGTCACTTGTCTCCACCCCCAGTGAGCTCCAGAGCGTCCGCGAGAGTGACAGCTTGCGTCCCGACCTGTCGAAGCGAGGAGAGGGAGCTTGGCCATCGATACGGCGAGCTACGCCGCCGCTGCTCCGCCACCTGCGTGAGCACCGAGCCTCGGAGGGAGACGATCCTTGAGGCGACGACCAAGAGCTTCAGCAGCTCCTCCCCAGTCTCTCCGACCACCCAGGTAGCTCCGATAGCTTATCTTTTTCTCTGATTTTCATTTACCCCCAAATCGCGCCGCCGCCGTCCATCTTCGATTCCCATCGCTTCCGACCACTACTCGATCATCGGGCATTGCCATAGCCCTCACCGTCCTCCCGCGCATCTTCTCCACGTTTTCATCCAACCCAGCTCGCACAGGAGCTGGGAGCCGAGCTCCTCCGTCCACCACCTTCGCCGGAGCTCGCAACTCCGACACACGAGCCACCGTCACCTCACCTAACCAGGTCGAGGCACTTTGCCCTCGACTCGCGAGTCTTCTGGGTTGCTTTGCAGGTCAAACAAAGGCCATCTGAGGCCTTTCGACGTTCAGACCAGGAGCCTCGCCTCCGCCGCCCTCGCCGGAGCTCTCCCGAGCTCGGCTGGGCCATCGGAGGGCATCAGTAGCTGCGCACCACCATGCCGGAGCTTCTCCGATCCTCAGGCGCAGCAGCGGAGGCTGGGAGCGCTTCCACGAGGCCGGCGAAGTTTGCCGGCCGCCTGTTCTTCCACGTCCTCCAGCTACCGTCAGATCAACCTCCTAGCTCTAGATTTCATCCCAGCCGTTCGTTCGTGGGGCTGCAGACAGCGTCAGATCAGAGGAGATCTGATCCCAGCCGTCAGATCCACACGTGTCTCGGCCCTGACCGTTGGATTCGTCCGAGAGGCTCAGCGCTGGAGTGCCACTCGATCCCAGACCGTCCGATCTACACGTGGCAACCATCCAGCCGCTCCGCTTAATAAAGGGTAATTTACCCTTAGGCCCTGTCTTTCTTTTTATTTCATTTTAGTCCTGTAAATATTGAAGTTAGTTGTTTAGTTTTAGGGTTATTTGCATAGTGGACCCCGTACTTTATTTTATTTGCTTATATACCCTTGTGCGTTGTATGCCACGTGCTTCGTCACGTGTTTATCTGGTTTATTTGCAATAGAGACCCCTGTAGTTCTGGTTGTTCTTGAATGAATGAAAAGTTTTACTTATTTGCATTTATACCCCTGTGCGTGATATATTTCCACATGTGCGTGTTATTTTGGGTATTTTGCAGATAAGCCCTTGGACTTTTGGTACCTGTTACCAATAAGTCCTCGGGACTTATTTTTATTACATTTGGGTCCCTGAGTGCCCCAGCACGCGCGTGGCGCGTGTTTTGCTGGGAAAATTGCACCAGACCCCCAGACTCTTGGGTATTTGCACTTTGGTCCCTATGCACAGTGCCCTTCCTTTATTTTTGAATAAAATAGCAAAACACCTCCAAATCCAACGAAAATTGGATACATGGCTCCTGCCATGGTGTAAAAGTTTCGTGGATTTTTGAGGACATTTTTGTTTTCGTTTGTTATTTTTAAAAAATCAAAAACCTTTAATTTTGTCACTGTCTAACTTTAAAACCCCCAAAAAAATATTAAAACTCACTTAAAAATTCCTCAAAAATTAGCTACTATTTGTTATGCTTAGTTTGATTTTCTAGCCAATTTTGGCCATTTTTTATTACTGAAAACCACTAAAAATTGAAAAACACTTAAAAACTTATAAAAATTCTAGTAATTAATCCAAAAATCCAAAAATAAAAAAATTGGTGTCTAAATTTTCCTTATTTTGTGTTCTTTACAAGAAAATTACCTCCCTACCATTTTGGGGCCCTTAAGTATTTTATCTAGGCTTTTTGGCTCGGCTGGACAGTACCATTCATTTCTTCCACTTTTTGATTTTTAGAAAATCAAATAAAAATCAGAAAAATCTCAAAAATTCACCAAAAACACTAAAAATTATAAAATACATAAAAATATTTTTGTTTGAATTTTTAGTTGATTTTTAGTGCTTTAAATAAATTGTTGAAGTGTGTGGTTGTTTACTTTTCTTATTTTCTTCATATATTAAAAATCCAAAAAATATAAAATACTCAAAAACCACTAAAAATATTTTGTTCTTTTATTTTCTTTCTTTTTACTACTTCGTAGGCCGAGAGGCCAATTCGTGCTCCTTGAGTTCGACCCTGGTCGCTATACCAGGTTAATCCAATAGCAGGACCGCTATTTTGAGTTTTATCTGATTTGATTGATATTAGTGGTTCATTTTTCTTGATTGACACATCTGAGTGACCGAGGTCGCAATGATCATTTAGATACCTTTGCCTTAGTCGCTCAGATTTTTCGTGTCAACAGAATGGCGCCGTTGCCGGGGAGCACGGCTTAGTAGTTTTTATTTTTATCTTCGTTTTTGTTTTCACGGCTTTTCGCGGCTCTTTCAGAGCTCGCGGCTTTTTTGCTGCTTTTGTTTCTATTTTATTTTTGTTTTATTTTGTTTTATTTTCTTTTTCTTTTATTTTTATTTTTGTTTTATTTTGAGTGATTATTTTATTTTGTATTTTTGCATATATACCCTTGTTTTCAGTTCCATTTATTTTCTTTCTTATTATTTGATTATTTCGGTCTGACCACTTGTCTCTGTCTCTTGCGAGGGCCCGAGGACCGTGGAGGCGACTTTCGAGGAGCCAGTGCAACCGAGGAACTTGGAGACGGCTTCCTTCTCTACAAAGCCGCAGGAGAGAGCGAGAGAGAGAGAGTTGAGTGGGTGAGGTTAGATTAGGTTTTACTTTTATTATTATTATTGTAATAATACAGGGACTCAGACTAGACTTGGACAGTGCTTGAACTCGTAGCGGGTATGTTTCGCCGAGCACCGGTGTGCTCGGGGGACCCTTAGGTTTTTCGCGGCTTTTTACGCGGCTTTGTTTTCTTTTCTTTTTTTTTTCTGCCTTTTCCGGTGTTTACGCGGTTTTCATCGAGCCCCTAGCTTTAGGAATTTTTCTTGCTTGAGCCGTAATTAGTAGGGTCCCCACACTTAACTATTCACATGTTCCTATAGTGCGCTAATTGGACTCACTAATAATCAATTAATAAAAATAATCGACTCATCTCCTTCGTAGCCTACGTGCCGCAGCTTACCCTGTAAAGCGCTTTCTCCTACCCCCGATTTGTCGGGCAGAGGAGGGGTGGGCCAAGACCGGACCCTTTGGCTTGGAGGTCGGTGACCGATTAGACGGTTCTGCGATAGAAATTGCTCATCTAGGACTCAGTTTTTCCCGTTGCATCATTTAGGTAGTTTATTTTCCTGTCTTTACATTCTGCGCGGATCACTTGCATGTAGAGTGCTGGAGGCAAGGTACGCATTTCTGACTCAGCATGCATCATTGATTTCATCGCGCATCGGCTTTTTCGTCTTCTCCCCCCTGTTTTGGACTAAATAACCAGGAGAACCGAAAAATTCGTTAGGCCGTTTGTTTTTATTTGAAAAATATTAAAAAGAAAAACCATAAAATAGGGACTGGATAACACTATTGATCCTAAAAGACATTCACCATAAAAATTTGTCGTAGGGAGAGCAACCCCCTCATTGTATGGTTTGGATGCGCGAGAGAGTGACCCGCACCCTAGGTAGAGCCCTCCGGTGCTAGTCCCGACTGATTACCGACTATTCCGTGCGGGCCAGTCGGTTGGGGTAGCACCGGGTATCCTAACAGGTCACGTAAGCGCTCTGATATCTTGTGTGTTCACCTAATAAAAATTGACAAGATAATTTGACCGAACTTTCACGGTCTTCAGCTCGCGTTGCGTTGGTGAACCGGGGGTTTGCATTCTGATCATAGTTTCTCCAGATCTCATCCGCACTACTCGCCAGATCAAGATGATGGGTAGACGCTCTCTTAGGCAGCCTCTGGCTGCACCGCTCTCGGGCATGTCTACCCAGTCATCTAGGTTGGCTCGCGAGAGCCAAGACCAGCTCTCCGAGCCCGAGTACGACTCCGCCCTGTTCCCCCTCGACCCCCTTTCTTTCAGACCTGAGAGACATGAGCCCGAGGAGAGATTGATGGATTTGACAGCACCTGAGTTGGGCTCATTTGATTTTGCAGACGTCATGGCCGGCAGTTCTGAGGATCGCTCCCGTCAGCCTGAGCACTTCGTATTGGATCAGGGAGCGATCAACTCCACCGTGATCGCCTCGTTAGAGACCGTCCAGCAGCAGCTGAGGGATCAGGGAGTATTTATGCTCGACATGAGGAGAGAGATGGAGCATATGCGAGCAGAGAGAGCAGAGCGAGAGCAGAGGAGAGAGGGACCGAGGATCCCAGATGATGCGTCCGCAGCAGCCGCAGCAGCAGCAGCAGCCGCAGCCACGGCCGGAGGACCACCGAGACCGATGCGGGAGTTACACAACCCCGGATCGACGCTGACGCACCACTGGGTAGTACTTCTAGCGATCATGGCGGACTTCAAGTTCCCCCCGAACACTTTGCAGCTACTCCCCCGCTTCCATGGACTCGCGACAGAGGAGCCCCATCTCCACCTCTAGGAGTTCTTGATGATATGCAGCACTGTCCACGACCGTCAGGTGGACCAGGACACGATCAGGATGATCGCCTTCCCCTTCTCCCTAGCAGACAGAGCAGCCACCTGGCTGAAGCATTTGGGGAAGTTTGTTTACACCTGGGAGCAGCTCCGCACCGAGTACTTGAACAAGTACTATCCACTCGGGCGTACGAATGCAGCGAGGGCCCTGATCATCAACTTCTCCATGCTCCCCAATGAGCAATTCCACGAGGCATGGGAGAGGTTCCGTGAGCTCACAGACTGATGCCCGCACCACGACATCTCGAAGCCGAACCTTGTTCAGAGCTTCTTCAGCGGGTTGACACCAGAGCTCCAGGGCCTGGTGAATGCTTCTTGCGGCGGGTCCTACTTCGCCAAGGACCACGACCAGGTCTGGGCCATTTACGAGGAGATGGTCGAGAATTACATGGTGATGTCCCAGACCTGGTTGTACACACAGGGGAGACCCCAGCAGCAGCCAGGACCCGTGCAGTACCAGAGGATAGCACGGGTCGACGCCGGTCCATCTAGTTCATCCGCAGTTGCAGCAGCACAGGCAGAGTCGTTCGCTGCGGATATGGGCATCATCAGCGAGAAGTTGGACCGGATGGAGCTGATCGAGAAGAAGCAGTGCCAGAGCATCACGCAGATGGAACAGATGGCACAAACTCTGAGCGACATGAAGACCCAGCTCATGTGTCTCCAGGAGGCACAGACGGCTTCACATCCCCGTCTTCAGTCGCGAGGCGACTCCGGCGGCAGCAGCAGCTCATCCCAGCGCTCCAGCACCTTTCAGCAGCCAAGACAGGTCCATCTTGTACAGGCGGAGCCGTACCAGCAGCCACAGGCCACTTACCAGTCCCCACCATCTCCAGACATGCAGATGGTGGTCTACCAGCCGGACCTGCCTCTGGCAGTACTCCCGCCAGCCCCTTACGATGCAGAGCCGTTGATGGATGTCAACGGGATTTGGTATGACCACCCCCAGCCTGGGATCCGACGAGACCATCCCGGATTCAGGTGGGGGAGTGGAGGTGCCCAGCCCCAGCAGCAGCCATCCGGACAGGGAGGGCAGTACGCCCAGCAGAGAGATCACCAGCCGCAACAGCAGCCCCCAGCATACCAGTCACACCAGCCTTCGTCCTTCGGTCCTCGTCCCTATCAGCAACAGGGACAGTCTTGGAGACGTGAGCAGCAGGCTCACCCACCCCACCAGCAGCATCCTACCTCCTACCCCTCTCAGCCGCAGTTCCAGCAGCCTCATCACCAGAGAGGCTACCCGTCGGGCTCCCATGAGAGCCCCGCCTTGGATGACATCGCCCGCCTCCTCACGGATCAGCAGGCTACGTTCAGACGGGAGATGGGCGAGTTTCTGCCAGGAGATGCGGGACCTTGTGAGAGGGAAGGCCGCCATTCCTGCACAGATCGAGCCGAACCCGAACAACCTGAAGAGGAAATCTGAGCAGGTAGTTTCCACTGAGCATGCCACTCCTAGTGACCCATTTGATGATATGTCTTCGGATCTATTTGATGCTGATTTTGTTACACTTAGGAGCGGTAGAGCACCAGCAGGCGGCGCCTCATCTGAGCGACGACTCGAGGAGCCACCCAGGGCGCCAGATGAGGAGGAGGAGGAGAGCGGTACTGAGGCCGCACCTGATGATGGTGGTACTGATGCCACCAAGGATGCTGATTCTACCGGCGGTACTGAGGCCGCCACTTCACCAGTTCGAGGAGGTGGTACTGACGCCACCAGTATAGCCGAGCCAGCCCGCGGTACTGAGGCCACGAGAGGTCCAGTTACAGAGCCAGCCCAAGGTGGTACTGAGGCCACCGGTGTTTGTTTTGATAGAGATGTTGTTTTTCCTTTGGTTGATGTATCTCAGAACTCTATTTTGAATAAAGGAAAAGGTTTAGTTTCTTCTGGTCCCACTGTGGTGAGTGATGTATGTGTGGATCCGGCCGTCGAGCCGTCTAGGCCTTTTCCTAGTCCTTCATCTGCGAAGGACCCTGTGATCCACTTCCCTAGAGCCCTTCAGATGGGGAAGGGGAAGAGAAAAGAAAAAGACCCAAAAAGGAGAGAGCAGGAGGAATTCAGCCAGAGCATGATCGACAGATTTCACATCCAGCTGACCCTCCAGGAGGCTTTGCAGCACATCCCCCTTCTTCAGCGATCTTTGAGAGACAGGACCACAGTCAGGAGGAGGAGGAACCACACTTCAGAGATACATGTGCTAACGAAAGCCACGTGTTTTGCGATCCAGAACCGTCTGCCAGCCAAGAGGCCAGATTCAGGGGCCTCGTATGTCAGATGTCAGATTAGTGAGCAGAGGTTCGACCAGACTCTATTAGATAGCGGATCGTCGATCAACCTCCTTCCGGCAGCCCTTCTCGACCGCTTCGAGTTGGGCACTCTTAGACAGAGCAAGACAGTCCTTCAGTTTGCTGATCGATCTGTCAAGAGGCCGAAGGGGTTGTTACGAGACATTATCGTCACGATTCAGGGCCTGAAATTCCCCGTGGACTTCGTAGTGTTGGACATGGAGATCCCTGATTCAGTGGCCGATACCCCCATCATCCTTGGTCGTCCGTTCTTGGCCACAGCCAAGGCTGTGACTGATCATGATAGCGGGAAGGTATACTTTCGCGTCGAGGGTGAGAGTGTACAAATAGAGACGGTCGAGGACTACAGAGCCAGAGAGAGAGCACGCTCAGAGGCCAGCACAGATTCAGAGCAGCTGACAGACGCCGAGCCAGACATCCACCAGGATTGTGATTTTGTGATCACAGACGACGAGGCAGCATGGGCAGATCCTGCAGCATAGGCCATCCTCTCATTTTCAGATACAGCTGATGCCAAGATGATAGTAGAGGAGAGTCTGGAGAGCACAACCCTGGTTCAGGATACCACAGAGGCAGCAGAGCCGGTTCTTGACCGTGACACGGTTTGCAGTGATGGTGGTACTGATGCCACCGCGCTTGATGCAGATCCCTCGGATTCAGAGTCTGATTGGGCAGATTGCGATGACCAGATGCCAGACTTGAGTCCACCTGAGCCTACAGATGAGGAGGAGGTAGATGCAGAGCAGATCAGAGACAGCACAGTTGAGCAGCCTTCTCCAGATCCAGTTTGCGAGAGTTCTCTTTCTTTCTCCCAGGCAGATTTGGCAGACTTAGCAGCATTGACACATTTCCTTCCGTAGCCAGACTTGCCAGCGCCCAGCTGTCCAGAGCTGAAGCCGCTCCCTACTTCGCTGAAGTACCGATTCCTTGCGGGTGAGCCTGAGATGTACCCAGTCATCATCTCCGTCGATCTGACTGGAGAGCAGGAATCCCGTTTGATGGGGGTTCTTGAAAAGAACTGCAAGGCAATCGGGTGGAGCGTAGCAGATCTCCATGGGATTAGTCCATCAGTGTGCTCCCACCATATCTATCTCGAGGAGGGGGCGAAGCCGTCGCGTGAGTTCCAGCAGCGGCTGAACCCCAACCTGAGAGAGGTCGTGATGAAGGAAATATCAAAATGGTGGAGTGCAGATTTTATTTATCCCATTTCCGACTCCAAGTGGGTCAGCCCCTTGCATGTGGTGCCCAAGAAGACGGGCATCACGACTGTGATCAGTGAGTCGGGAGAGGAAATTGCTACACGAGTACCCACCTCTTGGAGGGTCTGTGTTGACTACAGGAGACTCAACCAGGCCACCAAGAAGGACCATTTCCCCCTGCCTTTTATTGACCAGATCATTGAGAGACTAGCAGGGAAGAGCCATTATTGTTTCCTGGATGGGTACTCGGGCTACAACCAGGTGGCCATCGCTCCTGAGGACCAGGAGAAGACCACCTTTACCTGTCCCTTCGGTACATATGCCTTTCGACGCATGCCATTTGGGCTATGCAACACCCCTGCGACTTTTCAGAGATGCATGCTGTCGATCTTTTCGGACATGGTAGGGGAGTGTTTGGAGGTCTTCATGGACGATTTCTCGGTCTACGGCGATGGATTCGGCTCCTATCTTGACTGCCTAGACCGAGTGCTCCAGCGATGTATTGAGTACCATTTGGTTCTATCTTGGGAGAAGAGTCACTTCATGGTGACTCAAGGGACGGTGCTTGGCCACATCATCTCCAACAGGGGCATGGAGGTTGATCCGGCCAAGGTTGATGTCATTAGGAAACTCGCACCGCCGTCCAATTTAAGGCAGCTACGGTCATTCCTGGGGCACGTTGGATTTTATAGGAGATTTATTCAGGATTTCAGCAGGATTGCCCGGCCGTTGACTGACCTCTTGATGAAAGACACCGAGTTCCTTGTCGATGACAAGTGTCTTTCGTCCTTTGCGACTCTCCAGCAGTGTGTTATTGAGGCTCCTGTCCTCCAACTGCCTGATTGGTCTCTCCCATTCGAGATCATGACGGACGCCTCCGATTTTGCCGTGGGGGCAGTGCTGGGACAGAGGAGGGATGGAGTTCCATTTGCCATTCACTGCGCTAGCCGCACATTGGATTCCGCCCAGCGGAATTACACGGTCACAGAGAAGGAGATGCTAGCCGTAGTGTTTGCCCTAGATAAGTTTCGATCTTATATCATTGGATCTAGAGTGACTTTGTACACAGATCACATCGCCATCAGGTACCTCATGGCAAAGAAGGATGCCAAGGCCAGACTTACTAGATGGATCCTTCTACTCCAGGAGTTCGACATTGAGATCAAGGATAAGCCTGGAGTTAAGAATGTGGTGGCAGATCATCTCTCCCGTTTAGAGCAGCCTGAGGAGTCTGAGAAGATTGATCCCATTCGAGAAACCTTCCCAGATGAGGCGATCCTTGCTATCACCTCACTCCCGTGGTACGCCGATATTGTGAACTTTCTCGTTGCTGGGAAAGTCCCACAAGATTGGCCCAGGCAGAGGCTTGAGACCTTCCTTGCGAAGGCCAAGTCCTACCATTGGGAGGATCCCATCCTTTACCACGAAGGAGGGGATAGAGTCTGGCGTCGGTGTATTCCGCAGGAGGAACACCATAGCGTCCTCACTTACTGCCACAAGCTTGAGGCAGGAGGACATCATTCTGGGAGGAGAACGACACAGAAGGTGCTCCAATCCAGCTTGTGGTGGCCTACCCTCTTCAAGGACTCTGATGAGTTCGTGAAGAGGTGTACTGACTGTCAGAGGATGGGCACTTGTGGACAGCGTGATATGATGCCGATGCAGCCCATTCACTTTTGTGAGGTTTTTGACGCATGGGGCATCGATTTCATGGGTCCATTCCCTAAGAGTCAGGGATTTGAGTACATTCTGTTGGCCGTAGATTATTTAGTCGTTGGGTGGAGGCCATCCCCGCCCGAGCCGCTGATGCGAGGACAGTTTGCAGATTTTTGAGGAAGCATATCATCACGCGGTTCGGGGTTCCACGAGTTTTGATTTCTGATGGGGGATCTCACTTCATCAACGACCAGGTGAAGGCCCTTGCTAGCGAGTTCGGTATAGACCATCGTGTTGCTACACCTTACCATCCACAGACGAATGGTCTAGCCGAGGTGTCGAATAGGGAGATCAAGACTATATTGCAGAAAGTCGTCCGCCCTGACCGAAAAGATTGGTCACAGCTTTTGGACTCGGTCTTGTGAGCATATAGGACGTCTTTCAAGACACCATTGGGGACATCTCCCTTTCACCTCGTATATGGCAAGCCGTGCCATTTACCTGTTGAGCTGAGGCACAAGTCACTTTGGGCAGTCACAGATATTCTTATGGATCCAGATGGTATGGGAGACTAGAGGAGGGCAGAGTTAGCCACCCTGGAGGAGCTCATACAGCATTCTCAAACAACCTACATTATAAGGAGAAAGTGAAGGAGTGGCATGATTCTCATATCAGCCACAAGCATTTTGAGATTGGACAGAGAGTATGGCTGTTTGATGCGAGGCTACGTTTATTTCCAGGGAAGCTACAGGGCAAATGGAAGGGACCCTACTTGGTCAGAAAGGTACACGACAACGGTAGCATCGATATATCTGAGTTGTCTTCTGAGAGTACCTTTCGAGTGAACGGCCAGCGGCTCAAACCATTTCTAGATCATGAGCCGCGGGTCGCTGATCTTGCCCCTATTCATTTTGCGTGAGATGTGGTCTTTGACTCACATCTAATGCATCTCACGCCTGAGTCTCACTGATCTTCCGCCTTATATAGATCCATATGTCCATATCACTACATTCATTAGTCCCACATCCCTTTCTCCATCTTGTGATTATGCTATACTTAGGGTGCACTTTACCCTAAGTATAGGGGGGATGTGAGACCTTTTGAGTATTTCTTTTGTTTCTGTTACCCCTGTTTTTGCTGCCTGTACTTAGGGATATTTCACCCTAAGTATGGGGGGGGGGGTAGGCCCTGTATATTCTCCACTCGGTTTTCCCTTAGTATACAACCTGCTATACTTAGGATTATTTAATCCTAAGTATAGGGGGAAGACCCGAGACCCTCTTGACTTTTCTGTTTCATTCATTCGTCTTTGTATATAGCATTCCTTTTCACTTCCCTATACCTAGCACGAGTTATGTCTTCTTCATCGCTCTTGACTTTGAGGACATCGTTCGAGCTAAGTATAGGGGGGTGTGTATATATTTCATATATACTTTAGCCATAGCTCGTACTTTGTGTGAGTGTGTTAATAAATAAAATGGCTAAAAATCACAAAAATTAAAAAATTTTTCATGTACATAAACTTCTTTTATTTGCACATAAATAAGCTAGTGTACAAATTATTTTTGTAAAAATGATTTCAAAAATCTTTTGTGTAAAGCTTGTGTAAATATTTTTGTATCAAAATTATGTATATAGTACAAAATTTTTTCAAAATGTTTTGAAAATCAAAAGTTTGCAAAAATCTTGTGTAAATGTGTGTAAATATCTTTTTGCAAAACTTGCACCTCATGCATCATCCATTCATGATTTCAAAACATTTTTCAAAAATTTTGCATGTTTGTAAAAATTTGTGTAAATAAGCATCTTTTGTACATATGTATATAGTTTTTCTGGATGATGGTTGACATTTAAACTAGCCTGGAATCAAATTGAGAAATGGAGCTTGATTAAGATCTTAATCCACCTAACTTCTAAGAGGAACCTTATAGGACTTAGGTTTAAGGCTTTTCAGGTCCATGGTGACTTAATTCTTTGAGTCCACTAGGCTATGATCACATGTCATCTCAATGAGCCTAAGTAGAGCACTTAACAACAACACATGACTCATATAGATAATGGCTTTACTTGGACACCAGCACTATGCACCAAGCTCTCTACGGATGAGGTGGTGAGGATGCAGTCTTCCTTGACTTGGGGTAGCATATGAGGGTAGTACTTCTAGGCGGAACCTCTCTTCTTATTTTAGTGAAGGAAGTGCGTCTCAACTTGGTCTGGTTGCCATGAGGTCTAACGACGGGAGTTGTGGGTTGCAATAAAGCTTCAAAAGAGGGATAGTCTACTGGCTCAAGAGGAAAAACTCCTTGTATATATGCTGCAAATGTATATGTTGTATAGATGCACTTGAAAAAAAATGTGCAAAAAGAAAAGAACTCCAAAAAAGTGGTGGGTCTGATAGAAAATGATAATCCCACCGGAGTATGTATATAGAGTGCAATAAGCAAAGCTTGGTTTCATGATCCACCTGATGTAGCTTGCAGCAGGGAGACTTGGCTACACTGGTCAAGCTCCCAAGGGTACTTGGCTACACTGGCCTTGACCCATTCTCTTCTTCCTCCTCTTCTTGAGCCGGTTGAACTTGAACTTAGAAGGGAATACCCCACTCCTCGAGGAAAGAGTGGCCAGACTGAGGTCATAGAGTTACCTTGTTGGGGAGGGTTGTCAAGTTGCCATTTCTGAGGTGGAGAGCTTAGACCTCACATTCACAGGACAAGAAAAGATTCATGGTCTTCAGGGTTTGTGATTGATGACTTGTTCTGATCTGGAGCATTGAGGAGTCTTGGTTATAGATTAGTGGAACTTGGAGGCTGTTGAGTTTTAAGCTTAAGTCTAAATAAGGTTCCGACACATTAATAATCCAAAGATCTGATCGAGCTCCATACCCCAATTTAATGAAGGCAAGTTTAATAATCAACCTTGATCCATGTACATCCTCTTTTTCTTTTTCTTTCTTTCTTTTTTCACTTCTTTTTCAAATAAGTGTTTGCTAAGGGACTAGCAAAGTTAAGTATAGGGGGGTGATGAATACTCATTCATCACTCTTTATTCTTATATTTTAGCTACAAAAACCTTTGCAAATGCATGTAGATATATGTAAATACAAATAATTACCAAAAGCATGCATTGTGTAAAAACCTATAATTAGCATGTTTTTGTGCAAAAATAAAAGAATAAAGATTAAAAAGAAAAAGAGGGGAATATTTAGAATAAATATTGAGCAACCTAACCCAAGGGAGGGCTCAGCATGGGCCTGACCGCATAAAAGCCAAAGTAGAGGGAGATAGGGGCTCATGTGTAAGTATTTATGTAAATAAAATAAAGATATTTTCCTCAACCAAAAATATGCTTGTAAATACTTGTGTATATTTATAAAATATAAAAACAAAAGAAAAAGTTAAAAATCAAAAAGAATTAAAACACCCCTTTCATCATGTACATAAACCACTTCTATGTATTTATTTAACCTTGTAAAAAAATAAAATAAAAACAATTAAAACAAAAGCAAAATAAAAATAGCAAAATTAAAAATACAAAAATATATTGCATGTAATGTATATATGTATTTATTTTACCTATGTAAATAAATAATAAAAATAAAATAAAAATACCCTTTTTATTCCTTATTTTATAATGAAAATAAATAAAATATAAAATAAGAATAAAATTGCACAAAAATAACAATTAAAAAAATCAAAAATCAAAACCCTATATAATGTATATATACCTATGTATAGTACTATATTGTATATAGCTTATTTTTATTTCGAAAAAATTATTAAAAATCACCAAAAAATAGAAAAAAATAAAATAAAAATCTTCCATGTTTTAGCTTTTTGCAGATTCGGCCCCTAGCTACCCTTAATTTGCACTTGAAGATCCAGCCACGTGGCCTGTCTCTATTGGGTCCTGGGGATGTTGACCGCCCAGTCAAATACCCCCCCAGGACCACCTCCCGCGGATCTGGGTCGTGGACCCGACTTCTCGAAATTTTGCCCGCTCGACCCGATCGCTATTCCACCAAACCCCGGGTCCGTTTTGATCCGACCACATCCGACATCCTCGCCGGGCATCCACCTCGGGATCCGCACGCCTCCACGCTCTACCCGAGCCATCTTTCTCGGACCCCTCCAGCGTACATAAGCGAGCTCCTCCACCTCATTTCTCTATCTTTGGTCACTTGTCTCCACCCCCAGTGAGCTCCAGAGCGTCCGCGAGAGTGACAGCTTGCGTCCCGACCTGTCGAAGCGAGGAGAGGGAGCTTGGCCATTGATCCCGCGAGCTACGCCGCCGCTGCTCCGCCACCTGCGTGAGCACCGAGCCTCGGAGGGAGACGATCCTTGAGGCGACGACCAGGAGCTTCAGCAGCTCCTCCCCGATCTCTCCGACCACCCAGGTAGCTCCGATAGCTTATCTTTTTCTCTGATTTTCATTTACCCCCAAATCGCGCCGCCGCCATCTATCTTCGATTCCCATCGCTTCCGACCACTACTCGATCATCGGGCATTGCCATAGCCCTCACCGTCCTCCCGCGCATCTTCTCCACGTTTTCATCCAACCCAGCTCGCACCGGAGCTGGGAGCCGAGCTCCTCCGTCCACCACCTTCGCCGGAGCTCGCCACTCCGACCCACGAGCCACCGTCACCTCGCCTAACCGGGTCGAGGCACTTTGCCCTCGACCCGCGAGTCTTCTGGGTTGCTTTGCAGGTCAAACAAAGGCCATCTGAGGCCTTTCGACGTTCAGACCAGGAGCCTCGCCTCCGCCGCCCTCGCCGGAGCTCTCCCGAGCTCGACTGGGCCATCGGAGGGCATCAGTAGCTGCGCACCACCACGCCGGAGCTTCTCTGATCCTCAGGCGCAGCAGCGGAGGCCGGGAGCGCTTCCACGAGGCTGGCGAAGTTCGCCGGCCGCCTGTTCTTCCATGTCCTCCAGCTACCGTCAGATCAGCCTCCTAGCTCGAGATTTCATCCCAGCCGTTCGTTCGTGGGGCTACAGACAGCGTCAGATCAGAGGAGATCTGATCCTAGCCGTCAGATCCACACGTGTCTCGGCCCAGACCGTTGGATTCGTCCGAGAGGCTCAGCGCTGGAGTGCCACTCGATCCCAGACCGTCCGATCTACACGTGGCAACCATCCAGCCGCTCCGCTTAATAAAGGGTAATTTACCCTTAGGCCCTGTCTTTCTTTTTATTCGTTTTAGTCCTGTAAATATTGAAGTTAGTTGTTTAGTTTTAGGTTTATTTGCATAGTGGACCCCGTACTTTATTTTATTTGCTTATATACCCCTGTGCGTTGTATGCCACGTGCTTCATCACATGTTTATCTGGTTTATTTGCAATAAAGACCCCTGTAGTTCTGGTTGTTCTTGAATGAATGAAAAGTTTTACTTATTTGCATTTATACCCCTGTGCGTGATATATTTCCACAAGTGCGTGTTATTTTGAGTATTTTGCAGATAAGCCCTTGGACTTTTGGTACCTATTACCAATAAGTCCTCGGGACTTATTTTTATTACATTTGGGTCCCTGAGTGGCCCAGGCACGCGCATGGCGCGTGTTTTGCTGGGAAAATTGCACCAGACCCCCCAGACTCTTGGGTATTTGCACTTTGGTCCCTGTGCACAATGCCCTTCCTTTATTTTTGAATAAAATAGCAAAACACCTCCAAATCCAACGAAAATTGGACACATGGCTCCTCAGCACTTTGGTCCTTCTACTTCGTCAGCAGCAGCACATGCCTAGTCCTCAGCCGCTGACATGGGGATTATCAACGAGAAGCTGGATCGCATAGAGATCATTGAGAAGAAGTAGTGCCAGGGTCTTACCCAAATCGATCAGTTAGAACAAACACCGAGTGACCTTAAGACTCAGATCATGTGTCTCCAGGAGGCACAAACGGCTCCACAACGCTATCTCAGGTCACGGGCCGATCCCAGCAGCAACAATTTCACCCAGCCATCTGCCACGTACAGACATGTCCACCACATTCAGGTAGAGCCGGTCGAGCGACTGCAACACTACTACCAGCCACCACTATCTCAGGACACTCAGATTGTAGTCTACCAGCCGGATCAGCCCCTGGCAGTTCTTCCCCCTCCCCCTTTCGAGCAGGAGCTGTTGATGGAAATCAACAGGATCTGGTACAACCGGTACCAACAACAACCGGGGATCTGTCGTGATCACCCAGGTTTCTGATGATCCATCGGAGGCACCTCGTCCCAGCAACAACCTCCAGCTCAGGACGGACAGAGGAGCCAACAGCAACCCCATCACTCCCAGCAGTACCGGCAGCAGCACCGGCAGGGTCCTCGTCCCTACCATCAGCGACAGTAGTGGAGGCAGCCGCAACAGCCTCACCAGCAGTATTCCCAACCCCCCCCTCAGTACCAACAACAGGCTCAGCCTCATTTCCAGCGAGGCATCCTGTCCAGTTCTCATGGACCTGTCTATGAGAACCCAGCCCTTGACGACCTCACCCGCCTACTCTCTGACCAATAGGCATCTTTCCGGCGAGAGAGGATGAGTTCCGATAGGAGATGAGGGAAATCATCAAAGACAAGGCCGCCATACCAGCTCAGATCGAACCCAACCCGAACAACCTGAAGAGGAAATCTGAGCAGGTACAGTTTACAGAGACTACCACTCCTAGTGATACTTTGGGTGACATTTCTTCCTATGTATTTGATGCTGATTTTGTAACACTTAGGGGCAGTAGGATGCAAGCTGGTGGTGCCTCATCTGAGCAACACCCACTTGGAGATTCTGGAGTGCCACACAAGGACGAGAGCAGTGCTGATGCCTCTCATGATGATGATGACGGTGGCATTGAAGTACCATGGATGTTGATCTAGCCAACAGTACTCAGGCCGTCATGATTCCAGATGCAAATGGTGGTACTGATGCCACCAACCTTCCAGATACTTGGACAGAGAGCAGTGCTGATGTCGCAAGATCAGATGTTGTTGGTGGTGCTGATGGCACCAATTCTTCTTCAGTTATGTTACCTTCTTCTGTATCTCAAGACAGAAAATTACAAAAAAATGGAAAAATTGAAACGAACAAAAACATGAATAAAGGAAAGGTTTCTATATCTCCTTCGAGTCCATATGTATTGCATGATGATCTTGCTGTGGATTCTATGCCTTTACCCGTACAGGAGCCTAATCCTGACCCTTATCTTTCTGGAGAGGGTTTAGACATCCCCTTCCCTCAAGTACTCCGCTTAGCAAAGGGGAATAAACCAGAAAATCCCAAAAAGAGACACCAGCTAGATTTCAGCCAACAGATTATCGATTGATTTTAGATACACCTGACTCTACAAAAGGCACTAGAGAACACCCCCCTCTTCTAGAAGAATTTGATAGAGAATACCACCATCCGCAGGAAGAGGAGGAACCACGATGCAGAGATCCATGTGCTTACTCGTTCCACCTGCTTCGTCATTCAGAACGATTGCCAGCCAAGACACCTGATGCAGGGGCTCCATATGTCAGATGTCATATACATGAGCAGCGGTTCGATCGTACCCTATTAGACAATGGGTCATCTATTAACCTTCCTCCGGCAGCCTTACTCGACCGATTCGAGTTTGGCCCTCTTCGATAGAGGAGGATAGTCCTTCAGTTTGCTGATCGATCAGTAAAGAGGCCGAAGGGGTTATTGAAGGATGTGGTCATCACAATTTAGGGCTTAAAATTCCCTGTGGACTTTGTTGTATTGGATATAGAGATCCCTGAGTTTGTGACAGATACCCCCATCATATTAGGTCGTCCATTCTTGGCCATATCCAAGGCGGTTTCTGACCATGATAGTGGGAAGGTATACTTTCATGTTGATGGTGAAAGTGTATAAATAGAGACAATCGAGGAGACCAGAGTGAGAGATTCAGCTTGCTCCGAGCAGTCGAGCAATACAAAGCGGATGACAGATGCTGAGCGAGATGTCCACCAGGAATGCGACTTTGTGATTACAGATGATGAGACAGTTTGGTCTGATCCCATATCACGAGCTTTTGTCACGCCATCAGACACTGCAGATTTGCAGATTTTGGCAGTCGAGAGTTCGGAGAGCACACTCTTGGCACCAGACACATTTGAGGTGATGATTGTGGTCAGGATAGCGAAGCAGAGTTTATTTCATGTTCTTATGATTCAGATCCCTCGGATTCAGGCATTGATTGGGATGACTTTGATGATTACTTACCATGTCTGATTCCTACAGAGCTGATAGCTAGGCAGAGAGTGAGCCAACACAGATGACGGATATACCAGCAAGGCCATCTTCGCCAGATTTTCACATGCAGTGAGAGTTCTCCCATGCGAATATGGTAGACTTCACTTAGACATTCCAGAAGCCAGATTTGTCAGCTCCCAATTGTCTGGAACTGAAGACCTTGCCGCTGTCGATGAAGTACAGATTCCTTACGGGCGAGCCAAAGACGTTCCCGGTCATTATCTCAATGGATTTGAGTGGAGATCAAGAATCTCGTTTGATGGAGGTTCTTGAAAGAAATTGCAAGGTGGTTGGATGGAGTGTAGCTGATCTCCAGGGGGTAAGTCCGATCCTGTACTCCTACCATATTTATCTTGAAGAGGATGCCAAACCATCGCGTGAGTTCTAGCAACGGCTGAACTCGAATCTTCGAGATGTGGTCATGAAGGAGATATCAAAATGGCAGAGCACTGATTTTATCCACCCCATCTCTGACTCCAAGTGGGTTAGTCCATTACATGTGGTACCCAAGAATACGTGTATCACTAAAGTTGTGAGCGAGTCTGGAGAGGAGATAGCTACCCAGGTACCCACTTCTTGGAGGGTCTGTGTGGACTACAAACGATTGTATCAGGCCACCAATTCCCACTGCTATTTATTGATCATATCATTGAGAGGCTAGCTATTAAGAGTCATTACTATTTCCTTGATGGGTGATCCAGATATAACCAGGTGGCCATAACACTTGAAGACCAAGAGAAAATGACATTCACCTATCCGTTTGGGAAATATGCTTTCAGATGGATGCCCTTTGGTTTATGTAATGCCTCGGCTACATTCCAAAGGTACATGTTGTCCATCTTCTCAGACATGGTGGATGACTGTTTATAGGTCTTCATGGATGATTTTTCGGTCTACAACAATGGGTTCGATGCTTGTCTTGACTGCCTAGACTGTGTACTCCAGTGCTATATAGAGGTCCATCTTGTATTAGCTTGGGAGAAGAGTCAATTCATGGTGACTCAGTGGATTGTGCTTAGCCATATCATCTCCAACATGGGCATGAAGGTCGATCCGAACAAGGTGGATATCATCAAGAAACTCAATCTATCGTCCAACTTACGACAATTGTTGTCTTTTCTGGGGCATGTTGGTTTCTACCGACGATTCATTCAGGATTTCAGTCGTATTGCCTATCCTCTTACTGATCTACTGACGAAAGGTACCGAGTTCATTGTAGATAAGTGTCTAGCTTCATTTGAGACTCTCAAGCAATTATGTGTTGAGGCTCCTATCCTTCAGCCATCCGATTGGTCTCTCTCATTTGAGATCATGACGGATGCTTCTGATTTAGGCATAGGGGTTGTGATAGGATAGAGGAGGAATGGATTGCCTTATGCCATACGCTACGCTAGCCAGACTTTGGATGCTTCTCAACGGAATTATACTGTGACTGAGAAGGAGATGCTAGACGTAGTCTTTGCTTTAGATAAGTTCAGATCATATATTCTTGGATATCGAGTGACTATATTACAAATCACACCACCATCTGATACCTCATGGCAAAGAAGGATGCCAAAGCCAGATTGACCATGTGGATCCTTCTACTCAAGGACTTTGATATTGAGATTATGGATAAGCCTTGAGTCAAGAATGTGGTGGCGGATCACCCCTCCCGTTTAGAGAACCTTGAGGATTCAGATCAGATTGCACCTATTACAGAGACCTTCCCAGACGAGACTATCCTTGTTATCACCTCACTCCCATGGTATGCTGACATTGCCAACTATCTTATCGCCAAGAAAGTTCCACAAGGTTGGCCCAGGCAGCGATTTAAGACTTTTCTTACGAAGGCCAGGTCGTACCATTGGGAGGATCCCATCCTTTATCATGAAGGTGGGGATAGTGTCTGGCTTCGGTGCATTCATCATAAGGACCACCTCAGTGTCCTCACATACTGTCACAAGCTTGAGGCAGGAGGACATCATTCTAAGAGGAGGACAGTATAGAAAGTGCTCCAATCCAGCCTATGGTGGCTTGCCCTCTTCAAGAATTTTGATGAATTCATGAAGAGGCGTACTGACTGCTAGAGGATGGGTACCTGTGGATAGTGTGATATGATGCCGATGTAGCCCATTCACTTATGTGAGGTTTTTAACACATGAGGCATCGATTGATGGGTCCATTCCCTAAGAGTCAGGGATTTGAGTACATTTTGCTTGCTGTGGATTATGTGAGTCATTGGGTTGAGGCCATCCCCATTCCAACTGCATATGCTAAGACTGTTTGCAGATTCTTGAGGAAGAATATCATTTCACGGTTCGGGGTACCTAGAGTTTTGATATTTGACGGGGGGACTCATTTTATCAACGACAAGGTAACGGCCCTTGATAACGAGTTTAGCATTAACCATCGAGTTTCCACTCCATATAACCCTCAGACCAATGGTCTTGCTAAAGTATAGAACATGTAGATCAAGACTATATTGCAGAAGGTCGTCCGCCCAGATCGAAAGGATTGATCACAGCTTTTGGACTCGGTCTTGTGGGCCTATCGGACCTCCTTCAAGACACCTTTGGGTACATCTCCATTTCATCCCGTTTATGGCAAGCCATTCCATTTACTTGTGGAGATCAAGCACAAGTCACTATGGGCAATCGCTAAGTTATTATTGGATCCCAAGAGTACAGGAGATCAGAGAAAAGCAGAGTTGGCACCCCTGGAGGAGTTGAGAGATACAACCTTTTCGAGTAGCCTACAATACAAGGAAAGAGTAAAGATATGGCATGATTCTCATATCAGCCATAAACAGTTTGAGCCGAATCAGAAAGTATGGTTATTCGATGCTAGGTTGAGATTATTTTCAGGGAAGTTACAAAGTAAATGGAAGGTACCATACTTGATCCAGAAGGTGCGCGACAATGGGAGCATTGATATATCCGAGTTGTCATCTGAATCCACCATTCAAGTCAACGGTCAACGCCTGAAGCCATATCTTGATCATGATCCACTGATCGTCGATGTTGCTCCTATTTATTTTGCATGAGATGTGGTCTTTGACTCACATCATTTGCATCTCATGCCTGATTGTCACTTCTCTTCCACAGTTGTATAGATCTAGTTGTCCATATCACACATTCTTTCTCTTTAATATCCCATCTTCATCTTATGTCTACTCTATACTTAGGGTGTGCTTTAGCCTAAGTATAGAGGGTATCAGACTTGTGATTATACATTTGATTTTATTTATCTCTGTTTTGCTACCTATACTTAGGGATATTTTACCCTAAGTATAGGGGAGGTAAACCCTGTACATCCAAACCCTCGGTTTTCCCCTTATGTACAGAATTATATACTTAGGATTATTTGATTCTAAGTATAGGGGGATCACCGACCTCTATTCATTACATTCTTTCATTCGTTGTTGTAGTATAGCCTTTCTTTTCACTTCCCAATACTCAACACGAGTTATGTCTTCCTTTCATCGTTCTTTGATCACTCTGTAGACATCGTTCGAGCTAAGTATACGGGGGTGTCGTATATAGTGTATATACACATTAGCCATAACTCGTACTTTGTGTGAGTGTGTTAGTAGATAATATGGCTCACAACTAAAACTCACAAAAATTTTAAAATTTTTATTGCATATAAAAATCTTTCTTTTACATAAATGTTTGTAAATAGCGTTTGTAAAAGTTATTTTTGTACAAATGATTGAAAAATTGTTTTGATCGGAAAATGTTTGTAAATATTTTTATATCAATATTATGTATATAGTATAAAATTTTTGAAAAATATTTGGAAAATAAAAGTATGCAAAATTTTGTTTGTAAATGTTTGAAAATATTTTGCAAGACATCCTCTTCTTCCTAGCAGTAAAAAATTTCATAAAAATTGGCATAGTTTGAAAAATTGCATAAAAAGAGTTTTGTACATATTTGCTTGCATATTCTTCTGAATCATAGTTGACATTTAAACTAGTTTGGAATTAAATTGGAAAATGTAGCTTGATTAAGACCTTAATACACCTAACTTTAGAGGAACCTTATAGGATTTGGGGGTAAGACTTTTCAGGTCTATAGCGACTTAATTCTTTGAGTCCACTAGGCTATGTTCCCATGTCATCTTGATGAGCCTAAGTAGAACACTTAACAATGCACATACGACTCTTAGAGACAATGTCTTGACTTGGACACACACCTTACACGTAGCTCAACACAGATGAGGTGGTGAGGAGGCATAATTCTTTAGCTTGGAGTAGCATACGAGGGTAATACTTCTAGGCAGAACCTCTCATCTTCCTTTAGGGAGGGATGTGCATCTCAACCAGGTCTAGTATCATTGAGGTCTAAAGACAGGAGTTTGTGGGTTGCAATAATGCTTCGAAAGAGGGATAGTTTACTGGCTCAAGAAGAAAAACTCCTTATGTACATGCTGCACCATGTAAATATGTTGTATATATGCACAAAAAAGTGAAAAAATATGAAAAACTCCAAAAAAGGGGACATGTCTGATTGAAAACAAATGCCTGCTGGAGTGTATATTGTGAATAAGCAAAGCTTATGTATTCCACCTTCTCAGCTCATGGAAGCTTGCAGATGGAGACTTAGCTACACTGGCTTTGCTCCAAGGAATACATGGCTACAATGGTCATGGTCCATTCTCTTCTTTCCCCTCTTCTTGAGCTGGTTGAACTTGAACTTAGAAGAGAATACCCTGCTCCTCGAGGAAAGAGCTGCTAGACTAGTTAATTAGAGTTACCTTGTTGAGGGAGGCTATTTCTTTGTCATTTCTGAGGTGGGGAGCTACATATCACTTACACAGTACAAGGAAAGATGCATATGTAGACTTGTTCTGATTTGGTTTATTAAGGAGACCTAACCATAGAATTGTGGAGCTTAGAGGCTGTTAAGTCATAAACCTATTTCCCAATAAGGTTCCGACAAACTAATCCTCCAAAGGTCTGACTGAGCTCCATACTCCAATTTAATAAAGATAAGTTTAATAATCAACCTTGATACTTTTTCTTTTCATTTCTTTTTGAGTTTCACTTCTTTTTCAAATAAGTGTTTGCTAAGGGACTAGCAAAGGTAAAGTATAGGAGGGGTGATGAATCCAAGATTCTCACTCTTTATTCTTTTATTTTAGATCTTCTTCTTGGCAAAAGACCCTATAAATATAATAACTTGGCTTTCTGCATGCTCCTTTTAATATTGTATATTTAGCATATAATTTTGGAAAAAATGAAAGAATAAAGGAAAAGAAAAAGAATGATGTATTTATAATAAATACAGAGTGACCAAACCCCAAGAGAAGATCAAGACTTGTCCTGCAACAACAACAACAACAACAAAGCCTTTTCCCACAATTAAGTAGGGTCGACTACATGGTTTCTTCGCCTCCATTCAGATCTATCTTGGGTCAATCTCGGACTTATATCCAAAAACTAAGATCCCTTCGTATAGTCTCTTTCCAACACTTCTTGGGCCGTCCTCGCCCTCTCTTAGCCGGCTCAACATCCCAATACTCGCATCTCCTAACCGGTGCATCAGTTGACCTTTTTTGCAAATGACCAAACCATCTTAAGCGGTTTTCTCGCATCTTATCCTCGATCGGAGCTACACCAACTTTCTTTCTGATTGCATCATTCCGAATCTGATCATTACGTGCATGTCCACACATCCATCTTAGCATTTTCATTTCTGCTACAACCATTCTCTGCACATGTCTATGGTTCACAGGCCAACATCCAGAACCATAAAGCATAGCAGGTCTCACGACTGCTTTGTAAAACTTTTCTTTTAGTTTTTAAAGGAATTTTCTTATCACAGAGAACAGCGGAGGCTCCTCTCCACTTTAGCCAGCCTGCATTTATTCTATTAGTAACATCTCCATCAATTTCCCCATCATGTTGCAAAATAGATCCCAGATATCTAAAAGAATCTCTCTTCTGAATGTTATCGTCACCAATCTTCACCTCGATTCTATCACCATTGCTTCCATCAAAGGTGCATTCCATATATTCGGTCTTAGCCTTACTTATACGAAAACCTTTTATCTCCAATGCATGTCTCCAAACCTCAAGCTTCTCATTTACTCCATCTCTAGTCTCGTCAATCAACACAATATCATCAGCAAATAATATACACTAAGGTAACTCATCCTGAATGTGACTTGTCAACTCATCCATAATCAAAGTAAAAAGAAATGGACTCAAAGCTGAACCTTGATGTGAACCAATGTTGATATCAAAATAGTCAGTCTTCCCCGTCGGGGTCCTTACACAAGATAAAGCCCTATCATACATATCCTTTATGAGATTAATGTATAGGACAGGTACTTGTCTCTTCTCCAAAACTCTCCACATTATCTCTCGTGGGACGGAATCATAAGCCTTCTCCAAATCAATAAAGATCATATGGAGATTCTTCCTTTTACCTCTATAAATCTCCATTGTACTCCTCAGCAAATGGATGGCTTCAATAGTTGAGCGACCTGGCATGAATCTAAATTGGTTTTCTTTTACTTGGGAAACTTGCCTCAACCTTCTTTCGATAACACGTTCCCAAATTTTCACAGTGTGACTCATTAGCTTGATACCTCTGTAATTTGAACAATTTTGAATGTCTCCATTGTTCTTATAAAGAGGCACCACGATACTCCTCCTCCAATCTTCAAGCATATTCTTGCTTCGCCAAATAACATTGAATAGATTCGTAAGCCAAGTCAAACCACGCTCACCTAAAACTTTCCATACTTCTACAGGGATGTCATCCGGTCCAACACCTTTCCCATGTCTCATAACCTTCAAAGCCTCCTCTACTTCTTTTCTTTGTATTCGTCTATAGCATGAACGATTCAAGTAACTTTCACTACTAGCTAGATCACCCAAAGTGATCTCTCTATTTCCTTCTCCAATGAAAAGTTTATGGAAGTACTGCTCCCATAAACCCGGGCTTGGGACCGGCCATGGCTGAGTTCAGGTCAAGACTTGTCCTGATCGCAAAAAAAAAGTAGAGAGATACAAGGTTCACTTTGTAGTGTATATATCACCTATACTTGTACATATTATTTATTTTTTTATTTTTGATAAAACCAAAATTATTTTATTAATTTACACCCTTGTATATATAGTTCTAATAATGTTATAAAAATAAAATAAAAATAAGAAAAAAAGAAAAATAAAAATAAAATCATCAAACCCTTGTGTAAAAGACACCTGTACATGTCACATCCACTATTTATTATATACCCTTAATAATGTGTAAAAAAATTAAATTTATTTTATACTCCTAAAATTATGTTATAAATAAATAAACTATAAAATAAGTGTATTTGTGTAAAAATAATAAAACAAAAATACTTGTACCTAATACATAGATACAATATACCCGTATATACTACTATATAATGTATATACATTAATTTATTTTTCGTAAAAATAATTAAAAATCACAGAATAATACTTTATAAAATAATAAATATTTTTTATCTTATACACTTTTTAATTTATATTCATGTATTATTTTTAATTCATTTATCTTTATTTATCTCCCTGTTTTGTCTTCTAGCCTATTTTGTATGTTTCCTAGCTCATTTCTAATTGGTCCACTTCAGCTTTGTTGACCTCGGTCAACTGGTCCCCCCTCATTTCTTTCTCGCCGGATTGGGTTTGCTTCATTTTGACAGATTTCTCCTAACCTAATCTGTTTCAATTAAGAGCTCTGATTAAAGGGGGCAAATCCCTAATCCATGCCTGGTCTTCATCCCCCAGATCTGTGTCTCGGTTCGCAGGTTTGCACTCGATTCTTCTCAAACCTAGGACACCTATAAAACCGCCACACCCTCCTCCTTTTCACCACCATTGGATGCTCCACCATTCGGTTATGCTAGCCTTCCCTTTCAGAGTGACAACCGAGAGAGGGAGCGGGTGTGGGTAGCATTTGGAACGTAATGCCCTAGGTCCGGCAGCGTCTTCGTATAGCTCCACTGTGAGGAGCTCCTAGCCTCTGGTCGCATTGCCCATCGAGGCCGTCTCCGCCGTGGACTTCGTCCTCCAGCTTAGGCATCAACATCCACTTATAGGCACTCTACATAGCTCCATATCCTTTGCATTCTTCTCATCACCTCGAATTCACATCTCGCATTGACATTCACCTAACATCCCTTCCGCCACTTCGCTTCGCCCCTCGCACACCCCACACGACTCGCACCCGCTTCTACATCAAGCTCCATGCTTTGTCCCTCGAACCCAACTATCATGTTGGAATCGAACCTCAGGTCGAATCCTTCACACATTGTTGACCTGATCCAACCACCTCCCCTGTTTTCGATAAGTTCGTGACTTAACACTTTGCTGGAGTTCTATCTTCCAGCAAGCATGTAACCTTGTAGGACCAATGCCTAATGACCTCTGGTCAAGAGGATATCTCATGCCTGCGACCCTTTCTGAACTCTCCAGCTCGCCACGCCTCACCAGGACATTCTTAGTGGTCTTGGACCCTTCTAAGCATCTCTATCGCTGCGGACAGACCTCAAGCATCGTTCATCCATCCAAGCAGCTACGGGGGACGCCTACATCGCACGTATTTGCTGATTAAAACTCGTCGGAGGCAAGTTCTTCATCGGTTCATCCAGGTGACCTTCCGGCTATTGGATCCAGACTCTTGCCAGTTCTAATCTCTACCATTCAGTCTCGAGGAGCGTGGATCGTTTGATCCATCTGAGGATCACGCCAGAGCCATCCACCGCCGAATGGGTATCCCCAAATCTCAACCGTCCATCTTAAGTGGAATGCTCTCATATGTGGGATATCGCATAATAAGGGGTAAACTTCACTTAGGCCCCTTTCTATTTTGTATTTGCTTTCCAATCTTGTAAATATTTGTCATCATTTAATTTACTTTAGATAATTTGCAATTAGACCCTGCATTTGTCATGTTTGCTTTTTAGTCCCGCTGAGTTAGAGTCACGTGTGATCACACGTGGTTTATTGGGACATTTGCAACTTTCGCCCTCTGGTTCTTGAATGAATGATATGTTTTGAGATTTGCATTTATACCCCTGTGAACCTAGATCATGTGTAGCGCACGCGTCAAGTGGTCTTTTTGCGCATTTGGACATGTAGTTTAAGTATTGGTTATCAGTTAGATCCTGAAAGTTTGAATAATTATGCCCAGGTCCCTTTAAACTATACTTAACATCTCTCCTTTCATTGGTTAAAATAAATAGTAAATGGGTCCCAAAAATTCTACAAAAATTCTCGTTAACTCCTGTTGGCTTGCTTTAGATATGGTAATTTCAGTTTGACAGTTTCTTTGCATTTTATATTTTTAAAAATTTAAAAACCTTCAAAAACATCCCTGTTTGCCTTAGAAAATTTATTAAAATTCAAAAAATGTTTAAAAAATCCCATAAAAACTCATGTATGTGCCTTTTTATGTGTTTTATTTACATGTTAATTTTGTTTGAAAATTCTTATAAAAACCCTAAAAATCAGAAAAATTCAAAATCTTATAAAAATCAAATAAAATCAAAGAAAAAAAAATCTAAAAATTCTATTTTAAGTTCATGTTTGTAGGTTTTTATTCATATTTTATCATAAAATTGATATCCAGGACTTTAGGGAATTTTAAATAATTTTAACTTGCAATTTAGTTCTGGTTGTGCACTACTTAATTTTTTGAGATTTATTAGATTTTTATAAAACCACAAAAACATCAGGAATATCCCAAAAAATTACCAAAACCATTTTAAAACCTCTAAAATTAAAAATATTTTTATCTGAATTTTCTAAGCATTTTTAATCCTTTAGAAAAATCTTAAAAGATCTTGGTACTTTTTTATCTTATTTTTATGCTTGTGTTCTTTATTCAAAAGTTAAAAATCTAAAAATAAAAAACCACTAAAAATTGTTTAATTTTGAGAAATTTGACTACTTCGTACTTCTTTCGTGCTCCTTGTGATCGACCCTGGTAGCTATACTAGGTAAATACAATAGCAAACCGCTTACATGTGCTGATTGTTTTATATTCGTTCTGGGTGGTTAATTTTCTCAATTGAGTCCGACTGATTGATTGGGATCGCAACGACCTTGGATTTTACTTGATACTTAACCCTGATCGCTCGATCGCTCATTTGGGATCAGGGGTTTTTGACAGATTCAGAGGCGTGGGGTCCATGTAGGGGGTGATGTGAGGGTGGGTCAACACCCGATGCATCATGATTAGTCCATGTAGGACAAATAAAGATAAAACAAAAACAAATAAAAGAGTAATTAGAAATAAAATATCAAATGATTTTATCAAATAAACTTATAACATGAAAATGATTCTAATTTTATAAACTATTTCATGGTGATTTTTATTTATGTTTACAACCTTATTTGTAAAATTTTAATATTTACATATATATATATATATATATAGATATATACATGTATTTTATATATTATATTTTTTATTTTGTATTATATAAACATAATAATATATTTACATATTTTATATATGTATAACATTATTAAATACATATTTACAGATTTTTATGGTATTTTTATGATTTTATTTATATGTATAAATAATTACATGTACATGCATTATACGTATAATATATCTATATAGTATGGTGTATTAATTATTTTAAGTGTTTTTTAAATGTTTTTATTTATGTTTATATTAAATTAATATGTTTTAAATAATATTTATAGTCATTTAAAAATTTAAAGAGAGTAAAAATTTAAATAATAAAATAATCGACTATTTATACAAATACCCATAGGGCAATAGTACCCCAAAAAGTCATCTTTTGTATTTTAGCTTTGTTTTTGATGAAACTATCTTCATTTCATAAATAATTTAATTTGAAATACAATGGAGGTGAGTTTGGTTCATTTTTAGTTCGTATGAAGTAGACATTGATCAATGATGCTCAATTTGTGCCCTTTTCATCCGTGTGTACCATGCACACTATGCATGTTTTATTTTGGCAAATATTTTTATAGTTATCTCTACATTAATCTATACAAGTTTCGTGTTGAAAACATTATTGTTTAAGGTGCGTATAGTGAATAAAAAATAGTATTATTATTGGCTATATATGCAATATATCGAATTAGAAATTTGAACAATATTTAGCCATTATTTCTTCATACTTTATTCTTGATCGAACTAGTCAATATTTGACTTGGTCTCAGGGTTTAGGTCCATTCAGTATCTTTGATACTTGATGAGCTGCCGATTGATCAGGGTTAAGTATCAAGTAAAATACAAGGTTATTGCGACCCCAATCAATCAGTCAGACTTAATCAATGAAAATAACCACTCAGAAGGAGTATAAAACAATCAACACATTTAAGTGGTTTGCTATTTTATTTACATGGTATAACCACCATGGTCGATCACAAGGAGTACAAAAGAGGTACGAAGTAGTCAACTTTCTCAAAATTAAAACAAATTTGTGTGGTTTTTAATTTTTAGATTTTTAATTTTTTATAAAGGACACAAGCACAAAAATAAGATAAAATAAGTACCAAGATATCTTTGGATTTTTCTAAAGAACTAAAAATGCTCAGAAAATTTAGATAAAAATATTTTTGAATTTTAGATCTTTTAAAATGGTTTTGGTAATTTTTTTGGGATTTTTGATGTTTTTATGGTTATATAAAAATCAAATAAATCACAAAAAGGCAAGTTGTGCATGGCCAGGACTAAATTGCAAGTTAAAAACATTTAAATGTCTTAAAGTCAAAGATATCAATTTTATGATAAAGTATGAATAAAAACCTAGAAACAGGAACTGAAAATAGAATTTTTGGATTTCTCTTTGATTTTATATGAGTTTAACAATGTTTTGAATATTTTGTGATTCTTGGGGTTTTTTATAAGAATTTTTCAAACAAATTAACTCTCTAAATAAAGTACACAAAAAGACACACACATGAAGTTTTATGGGATTTTCTAATACATTTTTCGAATTTTTATAAATTTTATAAGGAAAACAGGGATGTTTTTAAAGTTTTTTGAATTTTCAAAAATATAAAATGCAAAGAAACTGGTAAATCAAAATTACCAAATCAAAAGCAAGCCAATAGGAGTTAACGATAATTTTTGTAGATTTTTTGGACCAATTTACTATTTATTTCAACCAATGAAAGGCGAGATGTTAAGAATAGTTAACGGGGACCCAAGCATAATTATTCTGTCTTTCAGGATCTAACAAATAACCAATATTAAAACTACAGGTCCAAATGCATAAACGACCACTCGACGTACGCGCTATACATGATGCAGGTTCACAAGGATATAAATGTAATTCTCAAATCATATCATTTATTCAAGAACCAAAAGAAAAATCAGGGCGCAAGTTGCAAATATTCCAATAAACCACGTGTAATCACACATGACTCTAACTCAAAGTGACTAAAATGCAAATATGACAAATGCAAGGGTCTAGCTGCAAATTATCCAAAGTAAATTAAATGATGACAAAATTTACAGGACTTGAAAGCAAATACAAAACAGAAAGGGGCCCAAGTGAAGTTTACCCCTTATTATATTCTATCCGACTAATGAGGACGTTCCACTCAAGATGGATGGTCGGGATCAGGGGATACCCCTTCGGTGATGGACGGCTCTGGTGTGATCCTCAGATGGATCCAACGATCCGGGCTCCTCGAGACTGAATGGCGGAGATTAGAACTGGTAGGAGTCCGGATCCAACAGCTGGAGGGTCGCCTGGATGAACCGACGAAGAACTCGCCTCCGACAAGTTTCAATCAACAAATACATGCGACATAGGCATTCCTCAGAGCTTCTCGGATGTGCAAATGATGGCTGAGGTCTATCCGTAGCAGTGGAGATGCTCAGAAGGGTCTTTGATCATTGAGAAGGTCCCAGTGAGGTGTGGCGAGCTGGAGCGTTCAGAAAGGGTCACATGAACGATATATTCTCCTGACCGGAGGTCTTTGGGCACTGATCGTGCAAGGTTATGTGCTTGCTCGGAGATAGAACTCCGACGAAGGGTTAAGTCGCAAACTTATCGAAAACAGTGAAATGGAAGGGTCAGGTCGGTGACGTGCGAAACATTCGACCTGAGGTTTGATTCCAACCCGATGGTTGGATTTGTGGGACAGAGCACGGATCTTGATGTAGAAGCGAGCGTGAGTCATGTGGGGTGTGCGAGGGGTGGAGCAAAGTGGCGGATGGGATATTAGGTGGACGTCAATGCGATATGTGAATCTGGAGTGATGAGTAGAATGCAAAGGAGATGGATCTATGTAGAGTACCAATAAGAGGATGCCGATGCTTAGACTGGAGGACGAAGTCCACGGTGGAGATGGCATCGATGGGCAGCGCGACCAGAGGTTTGGAGCTCCTCGCGACGGAGTTGGATGAAGACATCGCTGAACCTAGGGCGCTATGTTCCAAATTCTACACACACCATCTCCCTCTCTTGTCTGTCACTCTGAAAGGGAAGGCTGGCTTAACAAAATGGTGTAGTAGCCGAAGGTGGGTGAAAAGGAGGAGGGTGTGGGGGTTTCATAGGTGTCCCAGGTTCGATATGAATTAAGGTGCGAATATGGAGGATGAAGACCGAGCGTGGATTAGGGATCCGCCCCCCTTTAATCGGAGCTCTTAATCGAAGAAAGACTCAACAGGATCGGGTCGGGAGAAATCTATTAAAATGATGCAAACCCGATCCGGTGAGACAGAAATGGGGGGAGAGGACCAGTTGATCGAGGTCAACAAAGCTGAAGTGGACCAATCAGAGACGAGCTAGGAAACAGACAAAATATGCTAGAAGAGAAAACATGGAGATAAATAAAGATAAATGAATTAAAAATAATACATGAATTTAAATTAAAAAGTGTATAAAAGAAAAATGTTTATTATTTTATAAACTATTTTCTATGATTTTTAATTATTTTTATGAAAAATAAATTAATGTATATACAATATATAGTAGTATAAAAGGGTATATTATATCTATGTATTATGTACAAGTATTTTTATTTTATTATTTTACATAAATACCCTTATTTTATATTATATTTATTTATAACATAATTTTAGGAGTATAAAATAATTTTCATTTTATTTTTACAAATTATTAAGGGTTTATAATAAATAGTGGATTGGACATGTACAAGTGTCTTTTATACAAGGGGTTGATTATTTTATTTTTATTTTTCTTTTATTTTTCTGAATTTTATTTTATTTTTATATTATTATTAGAACTATATACAAGGGTGTAAAGGAAAAAAATTTTAGTTTTCTCAAAAATAAATAAATCAATAATATGCTCAAATATAGGTGATATATACACTACAAAGTGAACCCTATCTCTCTCTACTTATTTTCTTTGCGATCATGTCAAGTCTTGACCTTCTCTTGGGGTTTGGGTCACTTTGTATTTATTCTAAATACATCATTCCTTTTCTTTTCCTTTATTCCTTTATTTTTACCAAAATTGTATGCTAAATATACAATATTAAGAAGAGCATGCAGAAAGCCAAGTTATTATATTTACAGGTATTTACAGGGTATTTTGCCAAGAAAATAACTAAAATAAAAAAATAAAGAGTGAGAATCATGGATTCATCACCCCCTATACTTTACCTTTGCTAGTCCATTAGCAAGCACTTATTTGAAAAAGAAGTGAAACTCAAAAACAAATGAAAAGAAAAAGAATCAAGGTTGATTATTAAACCTATCTTCATTAAATTCGAATACAGATCTCAGTCAGACTTTTGGATTATTAGTTTGTCGGAATCTTATTGGGAAATAGGTTTAAGACTTAACAGCCTCTAAGTTCCACAATTCTATGGTTAAGACTCCTCAATAAACCAGATCAGAACAAATCTACATATGCAAACTCTAATGACTATGCATCTTTCCTTGTACTGTGCAAGTGATATGTAGCTCCCACCTCAGAAATGACAAAGAAACAACCTCCCTCAACAAGGTAAATTTAATTTCCTAGTCTAGCAGCTCTTTCCTCGAGGAGCGGGGTATTCCCTTCTAAGTTCAAGTTCAACCAGCTCAAGAAGAGGGAAAGATGATAATGGACCATGATCGGTGTAGCCACGTATCCCTTGGAGCAAAGCCAGTGTAGCTAAGTCTCCAGCTGCAAGCTTTCATGAGTTGAGAAGGTGGAATACATAAGCTTTGCTTATTCACTATATACTCTTCGATTGGCATTTTATTTTCAATCAGATCTATCCCCTTTTTTGGTTTTTTTCATAATTTTTCACTTTTTTGTGCATATATACAACATATTTACATGGTGCAGTATGTACATAAGGAGTTTTTCTTCTTGAGCCAATAGACTATCCCTCTTTTGAAGCATTATTTTAACCCACAGACTCTTGTCTTTAGACCTCAATGCTACTAGACCATGTTGATATGCACATCCCTCCCTAAAGGAGGATGAGAGGTTCCGCCTAGAAGTACTACCCTCGTATGCTACTCTAAGCCAAAGAATTCTACCTCCTCACCACCTCATCTGTGTTGAGCTACGTGTAAGGTGCATGTCCAAATCAAGCCATTGTCTTTGAGAGTCATGCGTACGTTGTTAAATGTTCTCTTTAGGCTCATCAAGATGACATGTGAACATAGCCTAGTGTACTCAAAGAATTAAGTCGCTATGGAACTGAAAAGTCTTAACCCCAAATCCTATAAGGTTCCTCTGAAGTTAGGTGGATTAAGGTCTTAATCAAGATCCATTTTCCAATTTAATTCCAGACTAGTTTAAATGTCAACTATGACTCAGAAGAATATGCAAGAAAATATGTACAAAACTCTTTTTGTGTAATTTTTCAAACTATGCCAATTTTTATGAAAATTTTTGAATGTAGGAAGAAGATGAAGTTTTGCAAAATATTTTCAAACATTTACAAACAAAATTTTGCAAACTTTTATTTTCCCAATATTTTTCAAAAAAATGTACTATATACATAATTTTGATACAAAAATATTTACAAACATTTTACGATCAAAATAATTTTTCGAATAATTGTACAAAAATAATTTTTACAAACATTATTTACAAACATTTGTGTACAATAAAGATTTTTATATGCAAAAAAAAAATTAAAATTTTTGTGATTTTTAGTTTTGAGTCATATTATCTATTAACACACTCACACAAAGTACGAGTTATGGCTAAAATATATATACAATATATACGACACCCCATATACTTAGCTCGAACGATGTCCTCAGAGTGATCAAAGGGCAATGAAAGGAAGACATAACTCATGCTGAGTATTAGGAAGTAAAAAGAAATGCTACACTACAACGACATATGAAAGAATATAATGAATATAGGTCGGTGATCCCCCTATACGAGGATCAAATAATCCTAAATATTGATGTCTGTACACAAGGGGAAAATTGAGGGTTTGGATGTACAGGGTTTACCTCCCCTATAATTAGGGTAAAATATCCCTAAGTATAGGCTGGAAAATAGAGGTAAATAGAGTCAAATGAATAATCACAAGTCTGATACCCCCTATACTTAGGGTAAAGAACACCGTAACTATAGTGTGATCATAAGATGAAGATGGGATACTAGACAGAAAGAAAGTGTGATATGGACAACTGGATCTATACAGCTGCGGAAGAGAAGTGATAATCATGCATGAGATGCAAATGATGTGAATAATAGACCACATCTCATGTCTTAAAGAATCGTGCATGTGTATAAAATATTCTATTTAGACTAATGAGGATGACATGCGAACATTTTCTTGCAGACTCAAAGAATTAAGCCACTTGACCTAAAAAATCTTAACTCTAGTTCCTATAAGGTTCCTATGAAATTAGGTAGATTAAGGTCAAATCAAATCCATCGTCGATATCTATTCATAACTTGGCTCAAAACCCACTAACTTTTCACTTTGCATATGCTAGATATGTAGATGAGATGCAGATGGCATGCAATAGAAATGAATAAAGTGCAAGACACAAATTTTTTGAATGCAAGGATGATATGCAAGAGTAAATAAGAAGCCTATTTTTGTTTGTTTTGTTTTGTTTTTTTGGTATACCTCTATTTTACAACAAAATTTACAAGAATTTTATAAGTATTATACAAATTATACAAATGTTATACAAAATACATATTATACGAGTATTTTATATAAAAAAGTTTTTTTTCCAATTTTTTACCCACCCCATAATTATTGCATAATATATACAAAAATATGCGAAAGTACGAGCTATGGGTAAAGATATATGTAGTATATACACACCCCCTATACTTAGCAAGTTCTATGTCCTTAGAGTATGAGAAGCGAGGAAAAAGACATAGCTCGTGCTAAGCGTAGGAGAGCTAAAATAACAAAAAGTATAGAAGTTGCTCCGCCCCTCTATACTTAGGCTCTAGCAGCCTAAGTGTAGAAGAAGATAAAAAAATGGGGCGGGCGAGGTTAAGAGGAGAAATGGATGAGTATATATATATATATATATATATATATATATATATTATGGGCATCGGTCCCCCCGATACTTAGGCTCTGGTCAGCCTAAGTCTAGGACGAGAGTAAGTGTGAGAACTGATGAGATCGGGAGAATGTACGGAGAATGATGAAGAGACTCGGGTCACTCTCCCCCTATACTTAGGATATGGTCATCCTAAGTATAAAAAAAAATGAAACGATATGAAGCTTGGGCGAGTGATTCTAATCACTAGGGAGGGAGGGAAAGAAAATATATACAAGGAGGAGTGAGAATATACAAGGATCAAGAAGGTTTGTGATGGACCTTCTTGCAGGAGCGAGGAGGTGGGTAATATACATATGTGTCGCTGTCAGAATTGTCCTCATATGAATAATAGTGATGTGTAGGGATCGTCCAACGAGGGTCGACAAACAACTGCTTGCTCAGATATGGCTTTAGAACAACCAAAATGAGTTCACTCATATAAACCACCTCATCCGGACCTGATGAGGATTCCTTCAAAAATTCCTTCTTCGGTATGTTGAAGGAAACTTTCTTAGTCAGTTTTCTAGAACCTGAATCATTGAGAGGGAGAGAAGAGTGACACGCCTTGAAGGGTTCGGGGGAACACCTCGAGGAATAAATTCTCGACTTCCTCTCACTAGATAACCGACTAGAGGAAGGAGCAACCTTGGTTTTGTGTGGGGTCAATTCCATCCCGGTTGTTTGCTTTGAAGGTCCAGGATGTGGTGTAGTGCTGACCATGGGTTCCTCATCAGACGAGTCACTATATAGACTATAATATTCCTGAAGAGTCAGCGCATGTCTGGAAAGGTGCTAGTGATCTCTGGTGGCTTGACGTTATTAGTCACGGATGTTGGATCATCAAAACGATCAAGACAATTAGCAAAAATCGTATCCGACTCAATGACAGCTTCGGGTTGTGAGTCTTTTATTGAAGCTGGCATAGTGGTGATAATGCAAGCAGCGAGAGTCATGGATGTGTAGGTGATAGAATCGCAAATTCGGCCTTTTAATAAGTCGTTTTAACGCGTTGTAGTCGGCTGAATTGGATCCATTAAAAACCGTTTTAAAAACAATATCAATTAATCAAAAGTGCCCGATTTTTATTTTACTTGGGCAAGCCCAAGGTCGAACTCAGGGACACGAGCCTCTTAATTATGAATCTAGACTCTTATTATTCAGATTAAGTGTTGGATTAATAGCTCATAGGTAAAAAAGCACAAGGACATATAGTACATACATTTTTTAGACTCTTTTTATTTGTTTTTTCATAATGCCAAGAAATGCGAATTAAACAAGTACAAATATATCCTACCTAGGTGCAATCATTGATCAATTAATATCAATCAACTTTAGTTTCAATTTTACAAAGAGAATTCCATTGATACATTATTACAAGGCAGGAGAAGGTGTTAAACAAAAGACACTATGTTATTAAATTTAATCATCACGAATCAGAGTGAAATAAGAAATCAAATCAAGCCATTAGATAGGAAATGAAACCAGCTTCGAAACGAGACCAAAATCAATTAAAACGGAGCTCGGATGCTCAAGATATCAACGAAAGAGTCCAGGGGCATAAATGTAAGAAAATATGAAAAATAGATAGGGAAATATTACAAACATGTCCCTGAGAGGACCTAAATTCAAAAAAATAAGACACGAGGACTTCCCTGTAAATTACCCAGACACACAGGGGTAGAATTGCAATTATTAAAACCTTGAGGGGTTCGGGTGCAATTTACCCCAAGCACGCATGGGTTACACATGCTTTAGGACCTGAATGCAATTATAAAAAAGTTTCCAGGACCTCCTTTAAATTTCCCAGCCCGCACATGACTGGGAACGTGCTGCGAGGCTCAGTGGTCAATTAAGGCTCGAAGCGAGGCTCGGACTAGGCTCCGGCCATGCGTCACTTAGAGAAGTTCTGCTGAGGTTCGGATGTGCCAAACCTATAAGGTTTGGAGCTGACGTCCGGAACTGGCGACGTGGAGTGCTGTAGACTGTCCGATCTCGGAGATCAGACGATAGCTGGAGGCTCAAGGAGATGACGACGTGGCTGAGTGTTAGCTGTTGGATGGGCACCGGAGAGGTGCCATCCAACGACAACTATACACCTTGGAGCTCCTCCCTCCACCGTAGGTGTGGAGGCACATTTCATCCCCACCTGGGCTCCGCCGCCTTCTATCAAGCTCTGTGAAGGTCTCCAGCAGCTCCTGGACGGTTGGAGATCGTCGTTGAGGCATGACGAAGCAACTGGGAGACCTGGAGGAGATCAGTGACGCTTGTACATCGGATGCAGGGCTTGAGAAGTCTCAATCAATGATGCTCTGGCCATTAAAAGTTTCAGCTCCTGTAAAGTTAGTCCAAATAGCCGAAGCACTAGTGCACATTTCGCGAAGTGTTGTGATTGGATGGGGTCTCAGGAGGGTGGCGAGATGGGAGACCGGAGCTCCTCTCCGATGAGGAAGAGAAGAGATGGATCAGAGGTGGTCAAGTCTTGGAGAAAGGGAAGATGGATATCAGAGTGGTGTGCAAAGTAGGTGGACGCGAGATGAAGCTCAGGAGATGAATAATGGACGGTGACAGTGAGTGGGGGAGCCTAATTAATTGTGAGAAAATCAAAGAAAAAGCAAGTAGAGATCAAAGGACTTACCTGAAGAAATTGATGGAGGTAGCAAACTATGCTGAGCTCCGAGGGGAACTCGGGTCATCACTGGACTCCGACGACCCATCGGAGCAGCTTGCCGGTGAGCGAGCACCAGGGGGATAAGCCTACCATGGCTTAAGGTCTCACCAGAGACTCCACCTTCATCGCTCCTTCAATCCGACCTCCCCCTATCACGGGGAGGCGGAGATGGGATGGGCGGAACCTCGCATACAAGTGGATGGGGAGGGAAGGTGGCAACGAAGGTATATTTAAAGAAGGGGGGTGGCAGTTCCGATGAGAGGCGACGTGCTTTGAGCGGGAGATGTGGAGAGAAGGAGAGGGGATTGTGGCAAGAATTGGTTCCCGTGAGGGTGAGGGAAGATCGTGCTTGGATGTGGGATGGTTAGTACGTGGAGAAGTTGGCTGAGAAGGCGAGGAAAATGGAAAGGGGGCATTGGTCGCGCAAGGTGAAGATCGTGTGAGAGGGGATCTGGAGGAGGAAGACGAATCCTCGGCCGTTGGATCTCGCGATCCAACGACTAAGAAGGGGGCGCAAAGATACGACTCAGATTTGATCGATGGGGGCAAGATCGAGGGCTAAGGGTAAGACACGTGTCGTAGGGAGAAATGAGCGGTCGTGGGTGGTCGAGATGATCTCTGGGGAACGATCAAAGGGTTGTGGCTGAGGAGCTTAAATGCAGTGGAGATTAAAGGTGCTTTAGAACGATCGTGCAGCGATGGCAGGTGACATGTAGAAGAAGGAGAGGCGAGTTGATGGGATGTGGTCTGGGGAATAAATCGGAGGGTTGAGGATGGAGAGGAAGCGTGCAGTGGCGATGGATGCTCCAGGAGATGACCGGACGGCTAAGAAACGAGCAGAAATCAAGGACTGGGATTGCGGCGCCCAAAAGAGGCGAATCTAATGGCTGAAAAGATGAGCGGAGGATGCAAGGATAGCGGGCCACATGGCTCAACCAGAAGGGGCCACTTGGCCCAATCAGATTATTCCAGACGAAAATCTAAAAAATGGGGAAGAAAAGGGCGAATTTGGAAAAACTCAAAACATGAAAGTTGTAGATCTCGATGAGATCTACTAGTTTCATGTTGACCAAAAATATATTCTATGACTCAGATATATACAATGTTTTATTTGGTTTTTATTGACATTAATTTAAGCAAGGGGGTTAATATTGGCAAATTAAGATGATGAAACCGAGTTTCATCAGTAGGGAGTCTCTAAACAAACAGTCGGTTTGATAGTCTGTATCTCAGGTGTAGCAGAGATGGGACTCATCTACCTCTCGATGGTCACGATTGTCAGCAGCTTATTGGGTCACCTTAGAGTAGAGTGTGTCAAAGAATGGGTGAGGTCTAAGTGCTCCCAATGTTGTAAAATCGATTTCTCGAGTCTCGCAATCTATAGTCGTCTTAGCCAAGGCTAAGAAAGGCTTCCCGAGAATAATAGGAGACTAGGAAAACTCTCCTCGATGCTCAATGTCAATGACTGTGAATTTTACATGGAGTAGTGCACCTTGGAAAGTAATGATGACTGAAATGGTTCCTCTTGGCCGTTTGATAGATCGATCAACCAGCTGAACGATCTCTCTCGACTTTCTGATTGATCTGAGTTTGAGCTTGTCAAACACAGAGGTTGGGAGGCTATTTATCGGTGAGTCGTCATAGATTCTTACATGGGTAAATGTAGTGTTTTTGATTTCACATTCAACCCTAGGCAATTGCTTCACTCTACGGCTCTTGGTCTTTCTCCCCATCACCATGGAGGTGGCCATAGACACTATGTGTCTCTCAGTCCTTGTCCTCTTATTGCCCAACCTCTTAAGCATCAATTTACTTCTCAGAAATCATTTGAGGTTGGGGAAGTGATCTATAGCCTTTATTAAGGGAAGAGTAAAAATCAATTCTTCATCAAGTGCTTCCCCTAGGACAGGATCCAATTTTTTAAGTCTTATTCATTTTCTATTTTTATGAGGTTTTCTAGTTTTTCAATTTTTTTGGTCTTTTTGAGATTTCCAATTTTTTGGTGTTTTTGATGGGAGATTGGTCAGATTCCAATTTGGAGGGTAGTGGTTAGTAGAAGAGGAAGGTAGGATTGACTCCAGCTGTATAGAGTGTGTGGGTTTCCTAATGTCTATTCGATTTTCAACATCAAATCCACTTATTTCCTTTTCCACTTTAATACCTAAGATGGCAGAAATTAAGTGCAATATGTCGGTGACATCTCTCAACTCAGTGCCAAATGATTCATTTTTCATGATAAGTCGAGAAATGTCATCCTCCGAAAAGTCATCGTGACAAATCATGGGAGAAGTCTGCTCAATTGGAGGATATTGCCGAAAATTTGGGGTCTCATACTCAACATACCTAGACTCAGGCATGTAATGCTGGGTCGAGTATGGACCATATGAATGGCAGATATTAGTTAGAGCCTCATATGATGGAGTCAATAAAGAGGGGGCTCGTAGATTGAATTCATGAGTCCAATCCTGTGAATGTGTGTGGTATGAAGGCTGGACAATGTAGGCTTGATTACTGGGATCAATCAAGTCAGGAAGATCATAAGGTGCTTGCCTCTCCATTCGGTATGTTCGATCAACCATGTCATGCCCTAAGGTCAAGTCGGGATGTGTGAATTGTTGTCCGATCCCTACTTGGGGTGAGAACGAGGTATGTGGGGGCACATAATTATGCCATTTTTCTGTCTCAGCAGTAGCTTGCTCTTCAAATGATTCCTTGATTCCAGCAATCGTCCGACTACAAGGTGAACCAACCCAGGGTGGAAGTGGATCCGGGGTGTAAGAAGGTGGGGTAGGTGAGAAATGCGAAGAAGTGGGGAAGTCAGTCGAAGTTATGACTTCACGGTCTGGATGGAGGTTTGAGGAGGAATAAGAAGGTGAAGATGATCAGATTATGGTCGAAGAGGAGTAACATGCATATGATGACCAATATCCCGACATCTTGAATAGAAATCGATGAATGTATGTGAATCGAGATGGAAAACATGTGAGTACACATGATAACGCACATGGACAAACACAAAACAAGGGCTAGAGCAAACCCTAAATTCACCAACTCAACCCGGTGAAGGACCCGAAGACAGGTTCGATTGATCTGGTTGATTTTAAGTGTGATTTTCAAGCAAAGTTAGCAAGGATTACGTGATGGCCTATAGGGAAGTCGGCTCAATGCCGGTTGCGTCTCCTCTGTTTAACCTATCGCCTAAGATACCAATACCCTTCCTCTCATAGCTCCTATCACCAGCTTACTTGATTAATACCGATGAAGTTCAGGGACCTACCCCTATCTACCTACCGAACTAGGCGGAGGCTGACAAGGCTTGCCACTTCACTCCGAGGGGTTACTAAGCAACTTGTCACGTCACACTGCTGCTTTACCCCTTATCTACTTGCCGAAGCAAGAATAGGCTACTTGATGCTGGTCAGTTGAACTTCGAATACATTAGCCTGTGATATTTACTAAGAGCAGGGTACATTGATATGAATGGCATGGATTTGGGATCTATCTTAGTGTGTGCACGCACTCTCTGTACCCTCACTCAGCCTGAAATCAAGGTCGGGGTTACTCTCCCGCAAACATAATTTCCAGTTTTTTAAGTTGATTTTTTGGTCAATTTATTTAGAAGTCCCAATTTTAGGTTAGATGACCACTTGATTAGTCTAACACACAAGGCACACTTATCGTCCAATCCCAATTTCCTTTAATCCTAAGTTGTAAAAATAAGGTAAAGGGAGTTGAGAAAAGCTGATGCACAATAAGACGATAATGTATGCCAAGTTCAGGAGACTTACAATGATCCTCGCACTCTACATGCGGGATGCAAAACATAATTGAAATTTTTACACTAAATGAATGCAAGCGATGAAAAGCCGCTCCTAGACAGACAATTCTATTAGCAAGTGAATAATGAATTTAAATTTATCTAAAGTCTTGCGATCTAAGTGCATATTTTAATGGTGAAGTGTGGTCCTAGATATTATGAGCACAAACAGATCTAGGAAGCTCTAAGAACCGCGAGTGCAAGATCTATTCTACGTCAAGCAACCACACAACACAAAAGTCTTTTTAGTTCGGTTATACACACGAGATTCCAAACGTAATCCGCTGCAAATATGCAATTATTACAAGTTAATTTTTTGTCAATAATTAAAATCTCTCTTCTCCAATTATTTCTTCTTGATGCCTAAATAGCCAGCTCACTCCATGAATCGCCGGCCTCGATGCTCTTCGCGATGTGTCGACTTCAAGAAAGCCACTCCAAGTCCACCGGGCCCTCGCACAAAAAGATAAAAAATATGTTAGAGAGAGATACAAAAAATAGACAAAATAGAAAAATGATTGAAAAATGAAATAATTACAGGGTGGTTCGGGTGTTGGACTACCCGATTGAATGGACAACCTTAATCTATTTTTTCTAAAATGATCCTAAGCTGTTTGCCTCCCCAACAACATCGCTATTTGAAAACCCCATAAATCGCCCCCTTAATTAATCCAATTAATGATTATAAGATGTGTTCGTTTGTTGCAGTCGGGTAAAATTCGAATGGATAAAAAACCACTTAAATAACTTCTCGATTAATGCAAGTAGTTATATTTTTTTACTTCGGCAAGCCCAAGGTCAAATTCAGGAGGCAACTTTTTCATTAGATTTATTTCAAGTCGATCTATATATTAGGTTTCCAGAGAAGCATTTTTTTCGGTATTTTTGAATGTAAGTGATAAATGCAATGCAAATTTGACTAAGATTGAGGGACTAAAATGAAAATTTTGATAAATTCAAGTCCAAAAATCCTCAAACTTGGCAAAAGTTGAACAAGGATGAAATTAAGCTACTACAATTTTTTAGAATTTTTGGAGGTAAAATGAATTTTCTGTGAATTAAATATGTCGACTAGGTGATTTTCACAAAGTTAATTCTAATAAATAACAAACCCATTTATTTTGCATAAATAAAATTACCCTAGATTAGTCTATGTGAGATGAATCCAGGAAAATTATAAGATCCTAAAAATAATTGGTCAGTAACCTATTAAAAATAAATTAAACGAATCACCAAACAATTTATTCTGACCTTGATGTGCATGCAAAAAAATGATTTTTGGGCACAAAGTAAAACTACTCAAACTTTACCAAATATGTTTTTTTTTCGCAATTTTTAGAGCAAGGATTAATTCGATATTGAATAATGGTAAGCAGTGGGCAAAATGTTCAATTTTTCACAAAAAATAATTATATTCAATAATCTGTAGCTCACAAAAATCAAACAAACATTCATAAGGATAAAGCATAAAGTGTTCTACAATATGCAATTTTTAGAATGACAAATGAGACTAGATCAGGGTTCAAATTATGGTGTAGACACAATGGTATATATGCAAAACCGAATAAATAAACTGAAATAAAACAAATGCAGACATGACCATGAGGTAATTACCTACACTTGAGTGGACTTGAATGCAATTTACCCTGAAGGGTACATGCTTCCCACTTGCGCTCCTGGTCGATAGGGTACTGGTTCTATTCTCCATAAGATCAGTGGGTTTGGCGCAAATACCCTACGGTCCATGTGTGAGGCACGCGCATGATGAAGGACAGGGACTTGCTCTAAATGCGGAGCAATACAGGGGCTTTTGGCAAAATACACCCCAACCTCATGTGCCCTGCACGTGCGACTGGAATGAGGATGAGAGCAGCTGTGGGCGGCGGAGTTGGGTCGACTGGGCTCCGTGCGAAGGAGGAGGCAACTGGAGGCAGCGCGGGGTATCATATGGGTCGGGTTGAAGACGTGCAGAGCTCGACGCAGCTCTAAGCTGAAGGAGATGTGCAGACGTCAACGAAGGTTGCAGGGAGATGGTCGGCACATTAACCAAGGCAGCGGGCAGTGTCGAGGTTGGCTGCGCGAGCGGAGGAATGCTATTGTGGCGGGATGAGATGGTGAGAGGTCCCCACCTCCGTCGACACACGACAGGAGGTGGGTGATTCGGTCGAGGAGGGAAGCTGGTGGTAGATGGAGGCGCGTCCACGGGTTGGTGAAGTACTGCTGGAGGGGGCGAAGGTGCTAGCGGTGAGCGCGAAGACCAAGGATGCTTTGCTTGGACGACGGAGTCTCAAGCGAGGTCCCTAGAGGGGCGTTGGCTCCTAGGAGCAGAACATTGTCGTGGAAGCTCGGCGAGGAATTGCGGAGTGATGAATACAGAGACAGAGGCCCTCTCCCAAGTTTATCGATGGCGTACGGGAGACGAAACTCCATCGGAGAAGGATCCTGAAGCCTTAAGACCTGCGCCTAAGAAATGAGGAGCTTTGGAGGCTCCAGGCAGATCTTGGATGCACGGTGGTTGCTAATGATGTAGTGATCAGGTGATCGACGAAGGGCGGATCAAGGTCACGGCCGTCACACGGTCGTGAAGGGGGGTAGAGGACGAAGCAATGATCGGGGAAGAAGAATGGAGAGTTATACATGAAGGAGGAAAAGAAAGGGGTAGGAAGAAGGACAAGGAAAGAGGATTACCTGGAAATGGAGGAGGGAATGCCTGGGAAAGAGATTCAACATGAGCTCTAATCTTTTCTCGGGTCGCCAACATGCGACGAGCTGGGCATCCGTACAGATACAACTGCAATGACGAATGATCGTCGTCAGATCGTGCCTGAAGAGGAAGGTGGAGTCGTTGTTGCCTTGGATTCTTGACCTCGTGTTATCACCACATGGAACAAATAGACACATTTATTTGGGCATTCACAGGTTTTTCAAATGGCGCTGTTGCCGAGGAGGCAAACGACTTAGGATCATTTTAGAAAAATTAGATTAAGGTTTTCCATTCAATCGAGTAGTCTGACCCCCGAACCACCCTGTAATTATTTCATTTTCCCCAAATATTTTTCTATTTATTTTTTTATTTGTTTATCTCTCTCTGACATATTTTTTATTTTTTTGCGAGGGCCTGGTGGACATGGAGCAACTTTCTTGAAGTCGACACATCTCGAAGAGCATCAGAGGCCGACGATTCGTGGATCGAGTTGGCTGTTGAGATGCCAAGATGATCTTTGAAGAGAGATTTTCAATTTTATGAATTGATGAGCGACCTACCGACTAAGGTTAAGTATCAAGACAAATCAGTGGTTGTTGCGACCCCAATCAGTAGGCAAACTCAACAAGAAGAAGAAAACCACTCAATCAAATAAAACAATAAAGCAAAGAGAATGTAAGCGGCTTTGCTATTTATTTTTACCTGGTATAGAAACCAGGGTCGAACACGAGGAGCACAAAAATGTATGAAGTAGTCAATCTCAAAAAATAAAATAAAATACTTTGTAGTGGTTTTTTTACTTTTGCATCTTTTTTATTTTTTATAAGGGAACAAAATTAAGCCAATAAGAAAACAAGTCACACTACAATTTTTTGTATTTTTATTTAAGGTTAAAATGGTCAGAAAATTAATATAAAAATATTTTTGGGTTTTTAAACTTTTAAAGTGTTTTTGGTAAATTTCTAGGGTTTTGCAAATGTTTTTGTAATTTTATAAAAATCAAACAGTGAATAAAACTAAAAATAGTGCACATCCAGGACTAAATTACAAATTAAAATTATTAAAATGCCTAAAAGTCTTGAGGAGCATATTTATAAAAAAAACTATGAATAAAAATATACAAATAGGAAATAAAATATGAATTTTTGGATTTTTCTTGATTTTTTTATGATTTTTATAAGTTTTTTTATATTTTGAAATTTTTACGGTTTTTATAAGGAATTTTCAAAAAAATGCTACGAAGATAAAACATAACAAAACACACTGCCAGGAATTTTTCTGGAATTTTTAAGACAATATTTATAATTTTTATAGGTTTTCAAAAATAGTCTGGACACTTTTTAGAGGTTTTTGATTTTTCAACAATAATAAATGCAATGGAATTAATCCTAAAAAATTACCATAAATACTACATGTAAACAAGAGTGAACAGTAATTTTTAGGGAATTTTGGATTAATTGGTATTTATTAAATTAAATAAGAGACAAGCAGTTCACAGGGACATACTTGCAATTAAAATAAAGCTTCGGGCCCAAAAATAACACAGATGAAAAGTCTAGGGCCTAAATCGCAAAAAGTCCAAGCAATCACATGCGGAAGACGTGACTCAGACTCACTAGGGTATAACTGTAATTCTCAAAACATTTTATCCACTCATTAACTAATAGGGAATTTAGGACATAATTTACAAATAACCCAATAAAACACGTGTAGTCACACGTGACTCTAACTTAGCTGGACCAAAAGGAAAATAACGAAAAATGCAAGGGTCTGTCTGCAAAATGTCTAAAGTAAATAAACTGAGACAAATATTTACATGACTAAGCAAACAAATGCAAAAGAAAGAGGAGCCTATGTGATATTTACCCCTTATTAAGATGCCATCCAACGGTCGAGGGCATTCCCCTTAATATGGATGGTGAGGATCTATGGGTACCCCTTCGGTGATGAACAACCATGGCTTAATCCTCAGATGGATCCAATGGTCGAGGCTCCTCGAGACTGGATAGTGACGATTAGATTTGGGAAGGAGTACCAATCCAACGGTTGGAACGATATTTGGATGAACAAGGAAGGAACTCATTTCCAGCAAGTTTCAATCAGCGAATACGCATGACCAATGCATTGCCATGAGCTGCTCTGATGGGGGAAATGTTGTTGACGTCCGTCCGTAGCTGCTGGAGTGCTCAATGGGGTCCATGACCAAGGAAAAGGTCCTGGAGAGGCATGGGATTCTGGAGCTGTTGTGCCATGATTCTTTGACTTACAGATGAAGTCCTCTTGTGCTATAACCTGCAGGAGAACGTATAGGCTCGGAGAGGATGCTCCAGCGAAGGATTAGAGAGCAAGTGTCATCAGAAACATAGGAGAGGTGGATGGTTGAGGTCTTCGATGGGGTGGAGGATTCGACCTGCTGCTCAACTCCAACCCAGTGATTGGAATCAGGGGAAAGAGTGCGTAGCTCGACATAGAAATGGAGGGGGTTCGTATGAGTGTGTGCGAGTGTCGGAATGAGATAGCAAACAAAGGGTCGATATGGACGTTGGAGTGGAAATAAGATGTGAGCGAATGATGGATTCAGGCTGGAAATGAAGGTAAATGGAGTACCTAAGAGTGAATGCTGGCTCTTGGGAGGTGGACGGAATCCACGGCAATGATGGCCTTGATTGTTGGCGTGACCAGAGGCTGAAGACTCCTCACGGCAGAGCTGGACGGGGGCATTGTCGAACTTGGGGTACTATACGCCAATCACCACACTCACCCTCTCCCTCTTGTGCTGTCACTCTGAAAAGGAAAAGGCGGGTGCAACAAAAGTGATGGAGTAGCCAAAGGTGGTGAAAAAGGGGAGGGGGTGCAAATGTTTTATAGGCGTGCAGGTCCGAGAAGATCAGGATGAAGCATGCGAACCGAGGCGCGGATCAAAATGGTGAAGAACTGGTGTGGATTAGGGATTCACGCTCATCAGTTGGGGCTTTTAATCAGAGGTGAAGATGAGAGGGTCGGGTCAGGAAAAAGAGGCGAATATCGAAGCAAACCTGAATCGGGAGAAAAAGAGGAGGCGGGGACCATTTTACCGAGGTCAACATTGCGGATGCAGACCAATCAGACGCGACGAAGGAAAAGGACAAGAGGCGCAAGAAGACAAAATATGGAGTTAAATAAAGATAATTAAATTAAAACATAATAAATGGATTAAAATAAAAAAAGTTTATAAAATAAAAAATATTTATTATTTTTCAAACTAGTTTTCTGTGATTTTTAATTATTTTTATGAAAAACAAATTATTGTACATACGATATATAGTGTTATGTACAAGTATAATATACCTATGTATTATGTACATTATTTTTGTTTTATTATTTTACCCTTATTTTGTATTTTATTTATTTACAAATAATTTTAGGAGTATAAAGTAATTTTATTTTATTTTTACAAATTATTTACATATATATGATAAATAGGGAATGTGACATATACATGTGTATTTTATACAATGAATGGAAGATTTTTATTTTTATCTTTCTTATTTTTATTTTATATTTATTTTTAGAAATATATACAAGATTTTAGAATAATGAATTAATTTTATTTTGTCAAAAATAGGTATGTACAAATATAGGTAATATACACAATCACAAAGTGGACCCTATCTCTCTCTACTCATTTTATTTTGTTATCAGGTCAAGGTTTGACCTTCTCTTGGGGTCTGGGTCATTCTGTATTTATTCTAAAATATTATATTCTTTTTCTTTTCGTTTATTCTTTTATTTTTGCACAAAGATGCATGCTAAATATACAACAACAACACAAGCATGCGATTTGCTAAATTGTAATTACAAATATTTACATGATGTTTTGCTAAGAAAAAGAGCTAAAAGAAAAGAATAAAGAGTGAGAATAAGGGATTCATCACCCCCTTATACTTTACCTTTACTAGTCCCTTAACAAACACTTATTTGAAAAAGAAGTAAAAAGAGAAAGAAAAAAAAGAATCAAGGTCGATTATTAAACTTATCTTCATTAAGTTGAAGTATGGAGCTCAGTCAGGCCTTTGGATTATTAATTTGTTGGAACCTTATTGGGAAATAGGTTTAAGGCTCAACAACCTCTAAGTTCCACCATTCTATGGTCAAGACTCCTCAATAATCCAGATCAGACAAGTCTACATACACAAACTCTAATGACTATGCATCTTTACTCTTACTGTGTAAGTAAAAGGTAGCTCCCCACCTCAGAAATGACAAAGAAACAACCTCCCTTAACAAGGTAACTCTAATTCTCCGGTCTAGTAGCTCTTTCCTTGAGGAGCGGGGTATTCCCTTCTAAGTTCAAGTTCAACCAGCTCAAGAAGAGGGGAAAAAAAGAATGGGCTGTGACCAGTGTAGTCACATATCATGGGAGCCTAACCACTATATCTAAGTCTCCCGCTGCAAGCTTCATGAGATGAGAAGGTGGGATACGTAAGCTTTGCTTCATTCACTATATAAACTCCGACAAGCATTTTATTTTCAGTCAGGCCCGTCCACTTTTTTTGGAGTTTTTCAAATCAATTTTTTTATACGCAAATGTACAACATATCTACATGGTGCAGCATATTCATAAGGAGTTTTTCTTCTTGAGCCAGTAGACTATCCCTCTTTTGAAGCATTATTGCAACCCACAACTCATATCTTTAGACCTCAATGCTACTAGAGCAAGTTGAGATGCACATCCCTACCTAAAGGAAGACTAGAGGGTCTGCCTAGAAGTAATACCCTCATATGCTACTCCAAGCCAAAGGAAACTGCCTCCTCATCACCTCATCTGTGTGGAGCTATGTGTAAGGTGCTGGTCCAAGTAAATCCATTGTCTCTGAGAGTCATGCGTGCGTTGTTAAGTGTTCTACTTAGGCTCATCGAGATGACATGTGAACAAAGCTTAGTGGACTCTAATAATCAAGTCACTAATGGATCTGGAAACTCTTAACCCCAAATCCTATAAGGTTTCTCTGAAAGTTAGGTGGATTAAGGTCTTAACCAAGCTCCATTTTCCAATTTGATTCAAGAATAGTTTAAATGTCAACTATGATTCAAAAGAATATGTACAAAACTATTTTTTATGCAATTTTTCAAAATATGCAAAATATTATGAAAAATGTTTGAATGCAAGGAAGAAATGCAAGTTTTTGCAAAATATTTACAAACATTTACAAACAGATTTTTGCAAAGTTTTCTTTTTCAAATATTTTTCAAAAATTTTGTACTATATACATAATTTTTGTACAAAAATATTTAGAAGAGTTTTACATACAAAACCTTTTTACAAATATTTGTACAAAAATAATTTTTATGAAAAACTATTTACACACATGAATGTACAAGAAAGACTACAAGAAAAATTTTAAAAATTTTGTGCTTTTTAGGTATAAGGTTTTTAGCCATTTTGTTTATTAACACATTTACACAAAGTACGAGTTACAACTAAAGTATATATACAATATATACGACACCCCCTATAATTAGCTCGAATGATGTCCTCAGAGTGATCAAAGAGCGATGAAAAAGATATAACTCGTGCTGGATATTGGGAATTGAAAGGAATGCTATACTACAATGATGAATAAAAGAATGCAATAAATAGAGGTCGATGATCCCTCTATACTTAGGATCAAATAATCCTAAGTATAGATGTCTGTATACAAAGGGAAAACTGAAGGATAGAATGTATAGGGTCTACCTCCCCTACACTTAGGGTAAAATATCCCTAAGTATAGGCAACAAAACAGAGGTAAAAAGAAACATACAGATAATCATAAGTCTGACACCTCCCCTATACTTAGGGTAAAGTGCAACCTAAGTACAACATAATCAGAAGATGAAGATGATGTGTTAGACAAAAGAATGTGTGTTATGGACAACTGGATCTATACATCTGCGGGGAAGAAGTGATAATCATGCATGAGATGCAAATGATGTGAGTCAAAGACCATATCTCATGCAAAATGAATAGGGGGCAACGCCAACAATCAATAGATCATGATTTAGATAGGGCTTCAGGCGCTGACTGTTAACTCAAAAGGTGGAATCCGACGATATCTCAGATATATCAATGCTACCATTGTCGTGCACCTTTCAAACCAAGTATGGTCCCTTCCATTTGCTCTGCAACTTCCCTGGAAATAATCTCAACCTAGCATTGAATAACCATACTCTCTGGTTTGGCTCAAACTATTTATGGCTAATATGATAATCATGCCATATCTTCACTCTCTCCTTATACTATAGGCCACTCATGAAGGATGTGTCTCTAAATTCCTCCACAGCTGCCAACTTTGCTTTCCTCTGATCTCCTATACTCATTGGATCCAGTAATAACTCAGTGACTTCACATAGTGACTTATGCTTGATTTCCACAGGTAAATGGCATGCCTTACCATAAACGAGATGAAAGGGAGATGTACCCAAAGGTGTCTTGAAGGAAGTGCGATATGCCCACAAGACGGAGTCCAAAAGCTGTGACCAATCCTTCAGTCTGGGCGGATGACCTTCTGCAGAATAGTCTTGACCTCCGTGTTCGACACTTCGGCAAGACCATTGGTCTGAGGGTGGTATGGAGCGACAACTCGATGGTCTATGCTGAACTCGTTAGCAAGGGCCTTTACCATGTCGTTGATAAAGTGAGTCCCCCCATCTGATATAAATACCCAAGGAACCCCGAACCGTGAAATGATATTCTTCCTAAAAAATATACAAACAGTCTTATCATCTACAGTTCGGACGGGGATGGCCTCAACCCAATGACTCACATAATCCATAACCAACAAAATGTACTCAAATATCTGACTCTTAGAGAATGGACCCATGAAATCGATGCCCCATGCATTAAAAACCTCACAGAAGTGAATGTGCTGCATCGACATCATATCACGCTGTCCACAGGTTCCTATCCTCTGACAGCCAGTACACCTTGTCACGAATTCATCAGAATCTTTAAAGAGGTTAGGCCACCATAGATCGGATTGGAGCACTTTTTGTGCTATCCTCCATCCAGAATGGTGTCCTCCTGCCTCAAGCTTGTGGCAGTATGTGAGGATGTTGTGGTGCTCCTCCTAAGGAATGCACTGACGCCAGACACTATCCCTTCCTTCATGATAAAGGATGGGATCCTCCCAATGATACGACTTGTCCTTCGCAAGGAAAGTCTCAAGTCATTGCCTGGGCCAACCTTGTGGAACTTTCTTGGCGACAAGATAGTTCACAATGTCGGCGTACCATGGAAGCAGGGTGATAGAAAGGATCACCTCATCTAGGAAGGTCTTTGTAATAGGTGCCATATTCTTTGATTCCTCTGAAGGATATGGTTAGATCCTCAAGCGCATCACGGAAGCGTGAGCGTCGTATCGAATACGACGAAGAGCGACTAGTCGCACTAGTTGCTCGATGCAGCGGAATTTAAAAATTTTTCTTACGACGAAACCACATGATCCAAGAACACTTCTCGGATCGTTTCGTCTAAACCACAAACAAGTAATAGGATTACCTCTTGAAGCGTGGTTGCGATCGAGTCTCTAAACGAAGAGACCTCCTGTCTCAAGTCCGATCCGACGGAGGAGACGCTTGCGAGCGCGGGGATGAACCGCGTGCTTCTCGCAATCCATGTTGATGATCCAAGCGGCGGATCTCCTGATCTCGACACACGAGATCCGACGTCTTCTTCACGAGCGAGGCGCACCGAAGGAGACGGAGATCCACGAGCAGAAGAACGGGCAGCATAACGACGATGCCGCGGCGATGGAGAACCTCTCCATGGCATCCATGGTGGACGGCCATGAGAGGGAGAGAGAGGGCTGACCTCTAAAGAGAAAGAGAGAGGGAGAGAGAGATGCTTCTCAAGCATTATGTGTAAAAAGAGAGCGTGGGTATGCCTCTCTATTTATAGGGTTTTGGGATCCATGGATCTCAATCCGTGTCATATAAAATCAATGGTTGAGATTGATTTATGACAATCCAATGGCTAAGATTGTTGTTGGTAAAACCAACAAATTTAGATCAAAATATATTTGACAAAATCAAATACAAATTAATCCAAAATCAATCCAATAAATAAGGAGAGAATGTGCATGGAGATTTCATCTCCATGCTCTTTCCATGTGGACGGCCACACATTCCTTTTGGGAATGATGTGCCGCCCACCCTCTTTCCATGGAGGGAGCAATCTCATGGAAATCCATGAGATTGCATATCTCCTTGAAAATCTCCTCTATTTATTTCCAACAACTTTTGTTGGCTTTTTATTCTTCAAAAATAATTCACAATTATATTTGAGAATATTGCAATCTTGCCATAGAAAAATTGTGAATCAAATTCACAACCCAAAACAACATATAATTTACATTGTCAATTAATTACACAATGTGTATCCAATACACATAATAATTAATCAACACATATAAATTATAATTAACTCTCTCTAATACATTATAAATCACATTTATAATATATTATGAATAATTGGATATTTCTATCCACATTATTCTTATCCATAACAATTAAATCATATTTAATTATATTGGATAACTTATTCTCATGTACTCAAATAATATGAATCACATTCATATTATCTACATCTTTGATAATTAAATCACATTTAATTATCTAAGATAACTCTCTTTATAATATGAATCAAATTCATATTATTCATGATAATTAAATCACATTTAATTATCCATTTTCTCAATGCTCGGATACATATATCAACAATAGAATTATCCATGAACTCTTTCAAGGATAATGCGCTTTCTCCGCGAATACTTGGAGATAAGGACAGGGCGATTGTATTGTTCCATGTATAGTGACATGGATATTGAGATCACATCTCAAAATCCAGATCTCGGGCCTCCCATAGATGCTTGATTAAATCAAGACCGTAAATCTAATCTTCTCATTGAATCTGAATCACATTCAGATCAATATCCAACATTTGGACTAAGATCAGATTACTTCTCTACTGAGAGGAGTCACTAAAATCCAGACCCGTTTCATCACTCCCTAGGAATGGAAGCGTCATGGTTATACAACCGTTTATGATCACATCACCCTCAGGTATTCCTAATACCTGTACATCCTGCATACTGGAAGACTCAGATTAAACCAGAAGTATTAGATCAACTTTACACTGTCTACTTCAGGGTTTTATCAGTAAGTTTCTCATTCGATCATTGGGAGTCGGTATTGATCATATACTTTCCAAAAGCATATATCATACCTAGGTCTTGATCATATACTTTCCAAAAGTATATATCAAACCAACAAATTCAGTCAAGCTTCCAAAGCGAGACGACCGTGCGCACGGAATTTGATTCTTCCCAATATCTCATGAGTGAGCTCATGTCTTCCGGTTCAGTAGTGAACCTGTATGATCCCTTTGAGAGATCGTATTACTCATATGCCCTTATATGCACACCAGCGCGCCGGTGTATAGACCTTGATTAGGCCATCAACCTATTGGTCTGCCAAATGTACATACTCAGACATATAGTAACACATCTGTCTCCGGTCAGAGGATGTGTGCCTATATCATGACAGCATATGATATAGGACTTTGGTTATCTCGATCTCGTTAAGTCAACTCTTTGACCTAACTAATCTGACACCTCTGAATCTCTATTCCTATGCAGAGGACCTGCATCAAGAAGTCGGTCAGATATCAGCCTAACTGAGAAAGGATTGCCATCTCCTACTCAGGCTGGAGATCATCTCTTAATAATCATTTGACGGTGCTTGATGAGTCCTCAATCTAACTCATTAGATATTCATCTAAGCACCAGCCTCTATGATTCAATAATTGAATCAACAGCTATATGATCATTAAGATGGCCATGGTACATAACCCTAATTGTACTAAGGGACCTATTATGCAAACTATGTACTCTTTATTTCAGATTAAGGAGTGAATTGCAATAACATTTATTGCATAATGGCTCGCCGTGGGCTCGCATGTCCAACATCCTCATGGTTCTCTAATCAGGAGAGGTGATCCGCTACCACATTCTTGATTCCAGCCTTATCCTTAATCTCACTATCAAACTCCTGGAGTAGAAGGATCCATCTGGTCAATCTCGCTTTGGCATCCTTCTTTGCCATAAGGTACCTGATGGCGGTATGATATGTAAAAATCGTTACTCTAGATCCAAGGATATAAGATATGAACTTATCTGTAGCAAAGACTATGACTAGCATCTCCTTCTCTATGACAGTGTAGTTCTGTTGGAGGGCTTCCAAAGTACGACTAGCGTAGTGAATGACATATGGCAATCCATCCCTCCTCTGTCCTAGCACATCTCCTATGGCAAAATCAGAAGCATCCGTCATGATCTCGAATGAGAGAGACCAATCAGGCGGCTAAAGAACATGAGCCTCAATAATCAATCCTTTAAGAGCCTTGAATGATGCTAGACACTTATCATCTACAATGAATTCGGTGTCTTTCATCAGCAGACTAGTAAGCGGTCGGGCAATACGACTGAAATCCTGAATGAATCATCGGTAGAAACCGATATGCCCCAGAAAAGACCGCAACTGCCGTAAATTGGATGGTGGATTGAGTTTTTTGATGATTTTTGATGATATCCACCTTGGTCGGATCGACCTCCATGCCCATGTTGGAGATGATATGGCCAAGCACCGTCCCCTGAGTCATCATAAAGTGTCTCTTCTCCCATGGTAAAACAAGATGGACCTCGACACAACGCTAAAGTACGCAGTCTAGGCAGTCAAGACAAGCATCAAACCCGTTGTCGTAGACCGAGAAATCATCCACATAGACCTCTAAGAAGTCACCCACCATGTTCAAAAAGATGGACAACATGCATCTTTGGTATGTCGCTACAGTGTTACATAAACAAAAGGGCATCCGTCTGAAAGCATATGTCCCAAATGGATAGGTGAATGTCGTTTTGTCCTAGTCTTCGGGCACTATGGCCACCTGGTTATAGCCGGAGTACCCGTCAAAAAGCAGTAGTGACTCTTCCTAGCTAGCCACTCGATAATCTGACCAATAAATGGCAGCGAGAAATGATCCTTCTTGGTGGCCTGATTCAATCGTCTGTAATCCACACAGACCCTCCAAGAAGTGGGTACCCGGGTAGCGATCTCCTCTCCAGGCTCACTCACAGTTCTAGTGATGCCCATCTTCTTGGGCACCACATGTAATGGACTAACCCACTTGGAGTCGGAGATGGGGTAGATAAAATCAATTCTCCACCATTTTGATATCTCTTTCATAACCACATCTCGAAGGTTCGGGTTCAGCCGTCGTTGGAACTCACGCGATGGCTTTGCATCCTCTTCGAGATAAATATGGTGGGAGCACAGGGCTGGACTAATCCCCTGGAGATCATCTATGCTCCATCCAATCGCCTTGCGGTTCCTTTCAAGAACCTCCATCAAACGGGATTCTTGCTCTCCAGTCAAATCCGTTGAGATAATGATTGGGTACATCTCTGGCTCACCTACAAGAAATTTGTACTTCATCGACTGTGGCAAGGTCTTCAACTCTGGGAAACTGGGAGCTGGCAAATCTGGCTTCTGAAAAGTCTGAGTAAAAGCAACCAGCATGGGAGAACTCTCACTGTACATGAAAATCTGGCGAAGACGCCCCTGTTGGTATCTCTATAATCTGTGCTGGCTCAATTTCCACCCTAGCTATCAGCTCTGTGGGAATAAGACATGGTAAATAATCATCAAACTCACCCCAATCAATGTCTGAATCCGAGGGATCTGAATCATAAGAATAAGAAATAAACTCTGCCTCGCTATCCTGCTTGTGATCGTCAGCCTCAAATGTGTCCTCTGCCATGAATGTGCTGTCCGAACTCTCGCCTGCCATAATATGTAAATCCTATGCATCTATAGGTGTGACAAGGGCTCATGCTGCTAGGTCTGACAATACGGCTTCATCATCAGTGATCACAAAGTCGCACTCCTGGTGGATGTCTCGCTCTACATCTATCATCTACTTTGCATCGCTAGACTGCTCGGAACAGGTTGGATCTCACGCTCTGGTCTCGTTGATCGTCTCTATTTGTACACTCTTTCCCTCGACGCGAAAGTATACCTTCCCGCTATCATGATTGGACACCACCTTGGCTGTGGCCAAGAGTGGGCATCCTAGTATGATAGGGGTATCTGTCACAGACTCAAGGATCTCCATGTTCAATATAACAAAGTCCACGGGGAATTTCATGCCCTGAATTTTGACGACCACGTCCTTCAACAACCCCTTCGGCCTCTTGACAGATCTATCAATAAACTGAAGTACTGTCCTACTCTGTCAAAGAGGACCAAACTCGAATCGGTCGAGTGGCTTCCGTAAGAAGGTTGATCGAAGAGCCGCTGTCTAATAGAGTCCGATCGAACTACTAATCATGAATATGGCATCTGACATTTGGAGCTCCTACATCTGGACTCTTGGTCGGCAATCGATTCTGGATGGCGAAGCATGTGGCTCGAGCGAGCATATGGATCTCTGCATTATGATTCCTTCTCTTCCTGCGGATCATGGTCTTCACTCTCAAATTCTTCTGGAAGAGAGGGATGTGCTCAAGTGCCTCCTATAGAGTCAGCTGGATCTGGAATCTGTAATCATCTACTGGTTGAACTCTAGTTGGTGTCTCTCTTTGGGATTTTCTGTTTTATTCCCCTTCGCTAAGCGGAGTGCTTGAGGGAAGGGGAAGGCTGGGCCCTCCTCAGATAGAGGGCTAGGAATAGGCTCCTGTGTAGGTGAAGGAGTGGAATCCATACCAATATCATCATGCAACACATATGGACTCGAAAAAGATGCAAGACTATTTCCTTTATTCATAATTTTGTACTTTTTTTTTATTTTTTTTCTATTTTTTGAGTTTTTTGGGAACTGTCTTGAGATACAACAGAAGGAAACACAACTAAAGTAGAAAAGGTGCATCAGCACCACCCACTGCATCTGTCTTTGCGGCATCAGTATCGCGCTTTGGCTCAACATCTGGAAGATTGGTAGCATCAGTACCGTTGATTGCATCTAAAGATATGACGGCCTCAGTACCATTAGTTGGATCATCATCTTTGGTGGCGTCAACACCACCGTCATCAACATCACTAGCGGCATCAACACTGCTATCCTCCTTGTCTGGCACTTCTAGATCTTTATCTGGTCATCGCTCAGACGAGGCACCACCGGATGGCATCCTACCGCTCCTAAGTGTCACAAAATCAACATCAAATATGTAGGAAGAAATATCACCCAAAGAATCACTAGGAGTGGTAGTCTATGTGAACTGTACCTGCTCAGACTCCCTCTTCTGATTGTTAGGGGTTGACTCAATCTAAGTGGGTATGGCGGCCTTACCCTTGATTATGTCCCTCATCTCCTATCGGATCTCATCCATTTCCTACCGGAAGGATGACTTCTGATCTGAGAGTAGGTAAGAGAGATCATCAAGGGCTGGGTTCTCATAGACTGGTCCATGAGAACTAGACGAGTTGCCTCGCTGGAAATGAGGCTGAATCTGCTGGTACTGGTGAAGGGGAGGTTGGGAATACTACTGAGACTGTTGTTGCTGCCTCCACTGCTATCCCTGATGGTAGGGATGAGGAAACTATTGATACTGCTGCTAGGAGTGATGGGGCTGGTGTTGCTGGTTGCTCTAGCTGCCCTGAGCTGGAGGCTGTTGCTGCAGGGACGAGGTGCCTCCGGTAGACCATCTGAATCCAGGATGATCACGACGGATCCCGGGCTGCTGCTGGTGCCGGTCGTACTAAATCTCGTTGACTTACAGAAACAGCTCCTGCTCGTAAGGGGAAGGGGGAAGAAATGCCAGTGGTTGATCCAGCTGATACACCACCATCTGAGTGTCCTTAGGTGGTGGTGGCTGGGAGTTATGCTACTGCTGTTGGACCAGAATATGGTGGACCTGGCAGTATGCAGAAGGCTGGGTGGAGCTGCTGCTGCTAGGATCAACCTGCGACTTGAGACGGGGCTGAAGAGCCGTATGTGTCTCCCGGAGACACATGATCTGGGTCTTCAGGTCACTAAGTGTCTATGCAAACTTATCTATCTAACTGAGGCCCTGGCATTGCTTCTTCTCTATAAACTCGATGTGGTTGGGCTTCTCGCTAATAATCCCCATGTCATCTGCAGATGACTCTGCCTGTGCTGCTATTGATGATGTAGAAGGACCTGCATCTATTCGTGCTATCCTCTGATAGGACACGACCTGTGGGAGGGGCTTCCCCTGTGTGTAGACCTGAGTCTGGGACATCACCGTGTAGTTTTCTACCATCTCCTTATAGATGTCTCAGACTTGGTCCTCATCCTTGGTGAAATAGGACCCCCCATATGAGGCATTCACAAGCCCCTGCAGATCCAGTGTCAGCCTACAAAAGAAGCTTTGTACTAGGTTAGGCTTGGAAATCTCGTGATGTAGACACCGATCGATGAGCTCTCTAAATCGATCCCAAGCCTTGTGGAACTGCTCGTTTGGGATCATGGTGAAATTGTTGATTATGGCTCTAGCTGCGTTGGTCCGACCGAGTGGATAGTACTTGTTCAAGTACTTTGTCCGGAGCTGCTCCCAGATGGTGATGTAACTCCCCAAATGCTTCAGCCAATAGGCTTCTCTATCAACCAATGAGAAAGGGAAGGCAATCATCTTGATCGTGTCCTCGTCCACGAATCTAACGTGGACAATACTGCAGATCATCTCATACTCCTAGAGATGAAGGTGCGACTCCTCGGTGGCAAGCCCATGGAACTTGGGCAGAAGCTGAATGGTCTGGTCTCTGTGGCTATCTTCTGTCGGCTCTCATCTCTGCAAGCTCTTGTCGTACCTTTGCCATGAATGCTCCCTGGTTATGAATCTTTCTCTGCATGGTCTCCAAGGATGCTAGAAGTGTGTTGTTGATGGCACCCTGATCAAGTACGTAGGTGGAACACTGGGGCTACTCATCGGTGCATCCCTCACTGCTGGCCATCTCTCGGGTCTCTGCAAAGGCAAAAGACCGCAACTCAGGTGCCGTCAAATGTACGTAAATCTATGCTGGCCTCTGCTCTGGCACCTCAAGACTAGTAGAAGAAAGGTGGTCAAGGGGGAACAGGGTGGTAGCGAACTCAGGTTCAAAGAGCTGATCGGGGCCCTCTGAAACTACCCTAGATGAATGGAAAGGAGCGCTCGGGAGCGGTGCTGTCAAAGGCAGCCTAAGGGACCTCCTTCCTATCATCGTAATGTAGGGATTATGGCGATGAGATCTGGAATGCAAACAGGATTCGAAATCAAACCCCCATTTCACCTACTCAATATTGAGATGATGACCATGAAAGGTCGATCGTTAATCTTGTCAATTTTATTTAGGTGATCAACCAATCTATTAGAGTGATTAACGAGCTGTTGGGAACCCAATACTTCCAGGAGACTAGCCCAATCCCATAGTTAGTTTTTTCCAGCCAATATGGATTGCGGACCATTTACCGACTACCCAATCTATCCACTTTGTTAAGGAAGTCCCAGACCGATTACCGGCTACCCGGTGAAATCCTCACTGGAGAACAACCAACCGCAAAATTGGTAGTCTGAAAGGAGTTCATGTATGTCTCTAGCCTCGTGTGCGGGTCACTCTCTCACTACAGATATACCAACCAATGAGGGGGTGACTCTCCCCAAAATAAGAGATTTTATGATGAAGTGTGTTTTAGGGTCTAATTTGCATTAGCAGTCCCTATTTTATTGGTTTCACCTTTTTAGGTATTTTTCAAATAAAAACAACACCTAACAAAAATTTTTCAATTTCCTTTGGTTATTTTGAGTCCAAAAACTAGGGGAGGAAGTCGAAAAAGTCGATGCCTGATCAAACACTATGATGCATGCAGAGATAGAAATGCGTATCTGTCACCAACAATCTACAAGCAGGGTGATCCGTGCATAAATTAAAGATAGAAAATAAACTAACTATATGATGCATGAAGAAATCGACCTTAGATGAGCAATTTCTAATGATAGTGAAGAACAAGTAGCTAACGAATTAGAGAGAGATGCCTAAGTATGGTCTCAGAGGTCAATCAGTGCCCGCCACAACAGATTGTACACGTGTTGTATACGATCTCTAACGGCACGTGGCCTCTCTAACGATCAAGTTAACTTTTTCTTATTTATAATTAGCTAGGTCCAATTACGATCTATTGGAACATGCGATCAATTAGGTGTTGGGCCTTTGATAGTTACGTCACAATCACCAAAAATCCTAAGTCTAGGGGCTAAAACTTCGAGAATCAAATAGAAAGAAAGGCAAACAAAACTTGACAAAAGCCACGGTGAGGTCCCCTGAGCGCACCGGCACTCGGTGAAACATACCCCAAAATGTTTAAGTCCAAGAGTGAGTCCAAGTCCACAATTATTACAATAATAATTTTCTGAAAATAAACTATCTATCTAATAAAACTAAGTCCTCCTGCACATCTGCTCCTCCTCAAGTGTTGTCTCCTCCAACAGAAAACTGAAGCATCCCTCGGGCGGTTCCTCATATGAAAAGAAAAATAGAGAAAATGTCAGAAACAATTTTATCAGATAGATACCAAAATAAGCAAAAATAGGAAAATGACTACTAAGCTGTGCTCCCTGACAATGACACCATTCTGATGAGTGGCCTAACGATTAAGGTTAAGTATCAAGATAAATCAATGGTCGTTGCGACCTCAATCAGTAGGCAAACTCAACAAGAAGAAGAAAACCACTCAATTAAATAAAACAATCAAGCACAAAGAATGTAAGCGGCTTCACTATATATTTTTACCTGGTATAGCAACCAGGGTCGAATACAAGAAGCACAAAAATGTACGAAGTAGTCAATCTCAGAAAATAAAATAAAATACTTTTTAGTGGTTTTAACTTTTGCAATTTTTTAAATTTTTAATAAGGGAACAAAATTAAGACAATAAGAAAACAAGCCACACTACAATCTTTTTGCTTCTTTTAATTAAGGCTAAAAATGCTCAAAAAATTAATATAAATTTTTTTTTGGGTTTTAAAACTTTTAAAGTGTTTTTGGTAATTTTCAAGGGTTTTTCAAATGTTTTTGTAATTCTATAAATATTAAACAATGTATAAAACTAAAAACAGTGCACAATCAGGACTAAATTGCAAATTAAAATTACTTAAATGCCCAAAAGTCCTGGGGAGCAATTTTATGAAAAATATGAATAAAACTCTACAAACAGGAACTGAAATAAGAATTTTTGGATTTTATTGATTTTTTTACGATTTTTATAAGTTTTTAGTTCTTTTATAATTTTTAGGGTTTTTTTAAGAAATTTTCAAACAAAAATACTACTGGAGATCAATCATAATAAAACATACTAATAATAATTTTTGTGGAATTTTAGGACAAATTTTCGAATTTTTACGAGTTTTTAAAAATATACATGACAATTTTTAGGGGTTTTTTATTTTTCAAAAATAATAAACGCAATGGAATTAATCCTAAAAAAATATCATAAATACTACATGTAAACACGAGTGAACAATAAATTTTAGGGAATATTTGGGATTTATTTGTATTTATTAAATTAAACAAGATACAAGCAGCTCACAGGTATCTACTTGCAATTAAAATAAAGCTTTGCGCCCAACAATAACACATATGAGAAGTTTAGGGCCTAAATCGCAAAAAGTCCAAGCAATCACACATGGAGCACATGACTCAAGCTCACAGGGGTATAACTGAGATTCTCAAAACATATAATTCATTCATTAGCCAACATAGAGTTTAGGACACAACTTGCTAATAACCCAATAAAACACGTGTAGTCCACGTGACTCTAACTTAGCTGGACCAAAAGGCAAATAATGAAAAATGCAAGGGTCTGACTCCAAAATGTCTAAAGTAAATAAACTGAGACAAATATTTACAGGACTAAGCAAACAAATGCAAAAGAAAGAGGGTCCTATGTGATATTTACCCCTTAGTAAGATGGCAACCATTGTTCGAGGGCGTTGCCCTTAAGATGGATGGTCAGGATCTATGGGTACCCCTTCGGCGATGAACGACCCTGGCTTGATCCTCAGATGGATTCCATCCAATGGTCGAGGCTCCTCGAGACTGGACGATGACGATGAGATCTAGGGAGGAGTCCCGATCCAACGACTGGAATGATATCTGGACGAACTGGGAAGGAACTCACCTCCGACGAGTTTCAATCAGCGAATGCGCACGACCAAGGCATCGACAGGAGCTGCTCTGATGGGGGAAATGTTGCTGACGTCCGTCCGCAGCTGTTGGAGTGCTCAGTAGGGTCTAGGATCACGGAGAAGGTCCTGGAGAGGTATGGGGTTCTGGAGCTGCTGTGTCGTGATTCTTTGACTCCTAGATGAAGTCCTCTTGTGCTATAACCTGCAGGAGAATGTATAGGCTCGGAGAGGATGCTGGCAAAGGGTTAGAGCACAAGTGTCGTCAGAAACAGAGGAGAGGTGGATGGTCTAGGTCTCTGGTGGGGTGGAGGATTCGACCTGCTGCTCGACTCCAACTTGGTGGTTGAAATCGGGGGAAAGGGTGCAGAGTGCGATGTAGAGATGAAGGGGGTCATATGAGTGTGTGCGAGTGTCGGAATGAGATAACGAACAGAGGATCGATATGGTTTTCGGAGTGGAAATGAGATGCGAGCAAACGATGGATTCAGATTGGAAATGAAGGTAAATAGAGTACCTGAGAGTGAATGCAGGCGCCAGTGAGGTGGACGGAATCCACGACGATGATAGCCTTGATGGTTGGCATGATCAGAGGATGAAGATTCCTCACGACGGAGCTCAAGGGCCTCGACGGACCTGGGGGTACCACGCGCCAATCACCACACTCACCTTCTCCCTCTCATGCTATCACTCTGAAAAGGAAAAGGCGGGTGCAATGGAAGTGATGGAGCAACTGAAGATGGTGAAAAAGGGGAGGGGTGCAAAGGTTTTATAGGCGACATGTCCGAGAAGATTAGGATGAAGCCCACGAACCAAGGCGTGGATCAAATGGGTGAAGAACGAGCGTGGATTAGGGATCCATGCTCCTCAATTGGGGCTTTTAATCGGAGGTGAAGATGAGAGGGATGGGTCAGGAAAAAGAGGCAAATATCGGATCAAACACGAATTGGGAGAAAAAAAAGGAGATAGGGACCAGTTGACCATGGTCAGCATTGCGGATGTGGACCAATCAGACGCGACGGAGGAAAAGGACAAGAGGCGCTAGAAGACAAATTTGGGAGTTAAATAAAGATAATTAAATTAAAAATAATAAATATATTTAAATTTAAAAGTGTATAAAATAAAAAAATATTTATTATTTTTCAAACTATTTTATGTGATTTTTTATTATTTTTATGAAAATTAAATTAATGTATATACAATATATAGTCTTATGTACCAGTATAATATACCTATGTATTATGTACATGTATTTTTATTTTATTATTTTTACAAAATACCCTTATTTTATATTTTATTTACTTACAAAATAATTTTAGGAGTATAAAGTAATTTTTATTTTATTTTTACTAATTATTTACATATATATGATAAATATGGAATGTGACATATACATGTGTATTTTATACAATGAATGGAGATTTCTATTTTTATCTTTCTTATTTTTATTTTATTTTATTTTATTTTTATTTTTAGGAAGGGTTTTTATCAGTTGTGCCCCTATGAGATATTGCAATTTCAGTTATGCCCCTCTCTTTTTTGAAATATCAGTTGTGCCCGTACCTTCTTGCAAAATTCACAGTTATGCCCTTCTGTTAAGGTAAAGTGGGGGCATAACTGATATTATGAAAGGGCAGAACTATGAATTTTACAAGACGGTAGCGGCACACCTGATATTTCAAAAAAGGGAGGGGCATAACTGAAATTGCAATATCTCAGAGGGGCACAACTGATAAAAACCCTTTTAGGAATATATACAAGCTTGTAGAATAATGAATTAATTTTATTTTGTCAAAAATAGGTATGTACAAATATAGGTAATATACACAATCACATTGTGGACCCTATTTCTCTCTATTCATTTTATTTTGCGATCAGGTCAAGGTTTGACCTTCTCTTGGGGTTGGGTCATTCCGTATTTATTCTAAATACTTCTTTCTTTTTCGTCCCCTTTATTCTTTTATTTTTGCACAAAGATGCATGCTAAATATGCAACAGTAACACATGCATGCAATTTGCTAAATTATTGTATTTACAAATAATTACTTGATGTTTTGCTAAGAAAATGAGCTAAAATAAAATAAAAAAGAATGAGAATCACAGATTTATCACGAATTAATTTGTAATAATTGCATATTTACAGTAGATTCTGCTTTGGAATCTCACGTGTGTACCCAGACCTTGACATTGGACCCTTCGTGGTCATGTGGTTTGCTTGACGTAGACTAGGACCTGCACTCGCGGATCTCAGAGCAAATTTATTTACTTGTTCTCGTAGCCTATAGGACCACACATTCCACTTAACGAGACGTACTTAGATCGCAGAGCTATTAGTCAAAATTAAATTGCGCATCACTTGCTAATAGAACTGCCTGTCTAGGAACGGTTTTCTCGCTTGCATTCCGTCTAGTGTAACATTCCAATTCAGTATTGTATCCTACATTGTAGAGAGCTGGAGGCACTGTAAGTCTTCTTACTCAAGCATTTATCATCATTTTCTCGATCGCATCGGCTTTTTCTGATTTCCTCTCTTAGTTTTTCTAACTTAGGATAAATGAATTACGACTAGACGTTAGACATGATTGCTTGTGTGGATTAACTAAAGTGACAGCTAATATCTAAAATCAGGACTGCTAATTGAATTGGACCAAAAATATTGACTAAAATTAACCATGTTTGTGAGAGAGTAATCCTGACCTTGATTTCAGGGTGAGAGAGGGTACAGAGAGTGTGCACACACTAAGATAGAACCCAAATCCCCGCCTTCCATATCATTGTACCCCACTCTTAGTGAATATCATAGGCTGAAGTATTCGAAGTCCAACTGACCAGCACCAAGTAGCCTCCGGTTGGCTCGGAAAGTAGATAGGGGTGAAGCAGCGGTGCGACGTGACAAGTTGCTTAGTAACCCCCCGAGGCGAAGTGAAAAGCCTTGTCAGCCTCTGCCTACTTCGGTAGGTAGATAGGGGCAGGTCCTTGAACTTCATCTGTATTAATCGAGTAAGCTGGTGATAGGAGTTAAGAGAGGAAGGGCGTTGGTATCTTAGGCGACAGGTTAAACAGGGGAGACGCAGCTGGCATTGAGCCGACTTTCCTATAGGCCACCACGTAATCCTTACTAACCTTACTTGAAAATCACACTTAAAATCAACCAGATCAACTGGATCTGGCTTCGGGTCCTTCACCATGTTGAGTTGGTGAATTTGGGGTTTGCTCTTGCGTTTGTTTTGTGCTTGTCCGTGTACATTATCCTGTGTACTTGCACATTTTTAACATGGATTCACTTACATTCATCGATTCCTATTCAAGATGTCGGGATATTAATCATCATATCCATGTCACTCCTCTTCGACCATAATCCGATCATCTTCACCTCTTATTCCTCCTCATATCCCCATCCAGACCATGAAGTCAGAACTTCGACTGACTTCCCCACTTCTTCGGACTTCTCACTTACCCCACCTTCTTACACCTCGGATCCACTTCCACCCTGGGTTGGTTCACCTTATAGTCGGATGCTTGCTGGAATCAAGGAATCATTTGAAGAGAAAGCTACTACTGAGACAGAAAAATGGCAGAATTTTGTGCCCCACATACATCATTCTCACCTCAAGTAGGGACCGGACAACAATTCACACATCCCGACTTGATCTTAGGGCGTGACTATTGGACATGCAGGCCCACGACGAGCCATTATGCGATAAATGTTATTGCGAATATCATTCCCTGATCTGAAATGAAGAATAACTAATTTGCATAATAGGTCCCTTAGTACAATTAGGTTTATGTACCATGGCCATCTTGATGACCATACAACTGTTTATTTAATTATTGAATCATAGAGGCTGGTTCTTGGATGAATATCTAAAAGTTAGATTGAGGACTCATCAAGTATCGTCAAATGATTATTAAGAGAGGATCTATAACCTGAGAAGGAGATGACAATCTTTTCTTTAAAGGCTGATATCTGACTAACCTCTTGATGCAGGTCCTCTACATAGGAATAGAGATTCGGAGGTGTCATATTAGTTAGGTTAAAAGAGTTGACTTGACAAGATTGAGATAACTAAAGACCTATGTCATATACTGTCACGATATAGGCATGCATCCTCTAACCAGAGACAGATGTGTTACTATATGTCTGAGTATGTACATTTGGCAGAACAATAGGTTGATGACCTAACCAAGGTCTATACACCGGCATGCTGGTGTGCATGCAGGGGCATATGAGTAATACGATCCCTCAAAGGGATCATACTGGTTCATTGCTGAACCGGAAGACATGAGCTCACTCATGAGATATTGGGAAGAATCAAATTCATGTACGATCATCTCGCTTTGGAAGCTTGACTGAATTTGTAAGGTTTGATATATGCTTTTGGAAAGTATATGATCAACACCTAGGTATGATATATGCTTTTGGAAAGTATATGATCGATACTAACTCCCAATGATCGAATGAGAACTGTAATGATGAAATCCTGAAGGAGACAATCTAGAAAGAGATCTAAAACTTTGGATTTATTCGGGTTCTTCTAGTATGCATGATGTACATGTATTAGGAATGCTTGAGGGTGATGTGATCATAAACGATTGTATAACCATGATGTTTCCATTCCGAGGGAGTGATGAAACATGTCTAGATTTTAGTGACTCCTCTCATCAAGAAGTAATATGATCTTAGTCCAAATATTGTACATTGATCTGAATGTGATTCATATGTAATGAGAAGATTAGATATGCGGTCTTGATTTAATCAAGCATCTATGGGAGGTCCGCAAGATCTGAATTTGAGATGTGATCTCAATATCCAAGTCACTATACGTTGAACAATGCAATCGCCCTGTCCTTATATCCAAGTATTTGTAGAGAAAGCGCATTATCCTTGAAAGAGTTCATGGATAATTTCATTGTTGATATATGTATCTGAGCATTGAGAAAATGGATAATTAAATGTGATTTAATTATCATGAATAATATGAATTTAATTAATATTATAAGGAGAGTTATCTAAGATAATTAAATGTGATTTAATTATCGAAGATGTGAATAATGTGAATGTGATTCATATTATTTGGGCACATGAGAATTGAGATCCAAGATGATTTAATGTGATTTAATTATAATGGATAAGAATAATATGGATAGCACTATCCATATTATTCGGGTATATTGTAAATGTGATTTATAATATATTAAAGAGAGTATATTGTGATTTATATTTTTAATTAATTACTAATGTGAATTGGATTCACATTGGATGATTAATTGAAAATATAATTTTCATTTTATTTTGGGATGTGAATGTGATTCACATTTTTCCAATGGCATGATTGCAATGTTCACAAGATAATTATGAATTATTTTTGTGAAATAATTTACAACAAATGTTGTTGTAAATCTTGAGATATCATGAGATAATACGATCTCATGAGATAATGAGATCTCATGGAATTTTGAGGAGATACACCCATTCCATCTCAAAGGAGGAGACGTGCCCCCCCTTTTTAGGGGATATGGTCAATCTTCTCATTATCTCCAAGACCACTCAAAGTAATTTAATTTTGAAATGATTTATATTGATTATAATTATATAATAATTAAAATTAAATCAATTGTTGTTGTGTTTTTTACAACAACATCATGGTCATTGAAAGAAATAAAAATCAATCTCATCCATTGATTGTGTGTTGTCCATGGATTGAGATCCATGGACTCCCAAAACCCTATATAAGAAGAGGCACCCCTTGCTCTTCGAGTGACACATTTATGACAACAACATATGCTCTCTTCCTCTCTCTCTACACGCCAAATGCTCTCTCCCTCTCTCTCTTAAGGCCGTCCACCATGGAGCCATATAGAGAGTTGCCATCACTGCATCATCATCATTATGTTGTCAGAGTGTTTGCTCGTGGATCTACGTCTCCTTCAGTGCGCCTTGCTCGTGAAGAAAACTTTGGATCTCGTGTGATGAGATCATGAGATTCTTCATTTGGATCATCTACATGGATTGCGAGGAGCACGCATCTCATCAACGTGCTCGCAAGCGTCTCCTCCGTCGGATCGGACTTGAGACAGGAGGTCTCTTCATTTAGAGACTCGATCGCAACCACGCTTCAAGAGGTAACCTTAATACCTATTGTGGTTTAGATGAAACAATACGAGAAATGTTCTTGGATCTTGTGATTTCATCACATTATTTTTTTAAAATTCCGCTGCATCGAGCAATTAGTACGACTAGTCGCTCCTGATCGCATACGATGCGATCCTCACGCTTACGTGATGTGCTTAAGGATATTCCCATATCCTTCAAGTGGTATCAGAGCTAGGTTGGAGGTTTTGGATATGATCCATTAACCTAAGAAGATTTGGGCTCATTAGGCTTCGTGAAAATTTTTATCGCATTTCAAATTTCGTAGCCCTGTTTTGTGGTTAATTTTGACACTGCTTAAAATGTTTAAACACGAAACTATAACTTGATAGTGTTTCCCATTAATTAAAGAAACTGTGGGATTTGAGTTTGCGTGATTTGGAATCTGATAACTCAAGATATGATCATTTTAATGAACATATATCCACTGTGGGATAGCAAATAATGACTTAATTAAAGAGTTATTTACTGTTTTGAAACACCTAGAAATGCATGATTATCACTTTAGTTCTGCTATAAATCAAATTAGAAAACTTTGGAAACTTACTTTGCATAATTTGGATTTAAAATTATTGAGATATGTCAATTTTAGTAAGTAGGGGTCATGCTGGAAATTGCATACTTGATCATGAACCCTGTGATTGTCATTTAATTTTTATAGAAATTAACAGTTAATTTCTTGAGATAATTATTGATAAATATTTGTCAAGTATTTAAAGATAATTATTTCATTAAATGACATTGCCTTAACCAATAATTGATTAGATATGATCTAGATCACAAATTAATTGCTTCAAACATCTACCAACAAACATTGGTGCTTGAATATGATTGGGGATTTGTTTAGCAAATCTACTTATAATGTTAATCAAAATGGTTTTGATTATTATTATATGGTATAACTTCGGTTGAAAAACCGATTATCATCTCAAGTACAAAGTGATCGACTTGGCATTATCTTTTCTCGAGGCAGATATGGTGTCTAGTCAGGGAGCGTTTGGGTAGATTGTTGCTCCATGTACGGTCTGTCCCACTCCCATCAATACTGGCCATGACAGTGGGTAGGGAATGGATAATGCGTGAGAAATCATGATGCATTTTTCTAATTATTAAAATTAAAAATAATACGTATTTGAGATAATACCATATTTCAAGTAACGAATAAAAAATGGTTGTTGGATATTAATTGGATCATTAATTTAATATGATTAGATTAATTGGAATCCAATTAAAATTAAAATACTCTGTTATAAATAGACTTGTTATTTACCTTGGAAGAATTAATTATGTGAATATAATTCATAATAATTAATTAATATTTGAACATGATATGGAGGATCACATAAATGACATCCATGGTCTCCCGTCAAGGCAAAGGGTTCCGTCGCCAGAGATTGTATGTAGGAGACACCTGTCCGAAGTGACAGCTCCTGCATACAAGCCATTTAGATTGGGCTCTTTGCTTCTCGAAAGAGTAAGGATGCATGCCTAGTGACTCCAATATGAAGTCCTCATATTACTGGGGCCATATTGGATTGCGCATAGCGAGTTGTATTCCTGTTGACAGTTAGTTCAATTAATGACGGGTCAACATCACCTTAGGGGTGGTGGGCCTACGTGTTAAAGACCGAATTTGGGAATGCAAGTTGGACTTGCAAGGCGGAATGTGTTCCCGCTTCTTTTTATCCGTGTTGCAAGTTCTCATATTATTGGGATTTGACAAAAATAAGAAAGGAGATCCCAGATCTTGCTTGATATATAATGGTAAGTATATCTCTTACATTGAAAGTGATTAAGGGAATGAACTTTCGGTGTTGACAAGGCAAGATAACTTTGATACAAAGTTCCTAAATCAAAGTAAAATGTGTATACAAATATTTATATATATTTATGCAAATTTCTTATTTCAGATAATCCTCATTAAACCCACTCAGTACTATACTCAATAATAACCAATAAAATATCATGGATTGGATCTACGATCAAGATATTGTACTTGCAGTTGGACACATAATGTATGTTTTTGCAACGTGCAAGTTTCCTTGTAATAACGAAGAATGACAATTAAATAGACCATAGGTCTAAAACCCTAGGGTTTGTATGTCTCTATAGTCTTGATCTTTCATCGAATGTACTTTGGAAGTGACATGTCAATGATGATCGTAATTGTCAAATAATCCTTACAAAAATCTAAGAAGATGTTTTGGCATTCATATGTGCTCTTGGCATTTAATCATAAAAGACATGGTTCACTGCATCTTGCAGAATGGTAGCTCTATAGGAGATGATGTATTCAAAATATTTGAGTACCTACCTGAACCTAAGTCTTTAAGAGTTAAGTGGTATGTAGATATAATGAGTGTCATCATTCTAATGTCTATATTTAAATCATTCATGAAACTTCATAATATTCATATTGTATGAACTAAATGAAGCATGTATAAATGTCGAAATACTCTTATATTGAAATCTTTTGAATTCAACATAAGAGATCCTTTGTCTTAAGCAATGATTGTTTAGAGATGAAAGGACCGTAGTGGAAGCATGGGTCAGACCCAGGTTAGAAGGAAAGTCAAAGAGTTGGTTGTAATTCTATGGTTTCCACACACATATGACACCTAAAGGGTCGGATAAATGCCAATACTGCAATGAGCTGATGTGTTCATAGCATGACTATCAAGTCTATCTAGGATCCTTAGAGAAGGACTCGGATAGTACATTAGAATAATCCACATTTAATCATTAAAATTGACTTTCTTATTGGATAAGATTAGAAGTCTAATCATTGTATCTCATTCTTCTAATAACACTTGAAATTGGTTGTATATATTTTAGAAGACTAGAAAATTTGATCTTAAGATTTAATAGTCATCCACATGGGTATTGATGCAATTGTTGCAACAATCTCTGTTGGATAGATAGACTTCATATTTTAATGGGGAGAGTCCTTAGTCTTAGAGAATGTCTCTACTACCTAGAAATTAGAAAACACTCATAGTTTATTTCTAAATGTTGGAAATAGACATGAATTTTGGAATAGACCTATCATAAAGAGTTATGATGGATATATTTCAGATAGTATTTTGATATCTGGAGGACTCTACAAACTTAGAAATTTATCAACGGTTCATTAGCATTTCTAATGCTGAAAATTAAACCTTAAAAGATCAATAGGAGGACAAAGATCATTTGATAATGATTTGGCATCAAGTCTTGGACATTAGTCTGCTGATGAGATCAATTGACTATTAAGAGATGAAACTTTAGAATGTATGAAATTTCAAATCTTACATACTTATGAATATTGTATTCGAAGTAAAAATTGTCCAATGCACCCTTCTTTGGGAATGGTGTATGATGTCAAGGTATTTAAGATCTCATACATATTGATGTATGTGGATCATCTGTGTCATAATAAACATTTATGATATGTGATATAATTCGATGATTATTTGTGATATGAGATTTCTTGCCTTCACCTTAGAAACCTTTGAAATGTTCAAAGATTTCACAATTTTGGTTTAGAACCAAGGTTTGAAGTAAGATGAAATGAATTCGATCTAACTTAGGTATCTAGTACCTATTAGATGAATTCCAAGAATACCTTATGGAGAAAGGAATATCATTACTATCTCACTCCTCCTAATGTACCTTAACTCAATAGAGTTATATGGAGATACAATTGGATCATGTGTGACATGATTTGATCAATGATGAATATTAGCATAATTACCTCTTAGTTTCCAAGGTATATATGTAGTAGAGACTACAATATATATCATTAAAAAGGTTCCATGCTAGTATGCTGGAATCAAGCACCGGAGAGTGCTACATCATTAGGAAAATAAAGGATGTTATTGGATACCTACTTTATGACCTTGAGATTCTTAAAAGATCTCATCTCTAAGGATATGATTCTTAAAGGATGACTCTCTTAAGAATCAAGATGAAACTGAAGTGAAGGAACTCATTTAATCATGAGAAAATAATGAGGCTCCTGAAATGGGAAACTAAAAGGACAATTAAAATGAAACACTAATACCACTTCAAATGAGTTTGGGGATGGATTCCATGTGTCAGTTAAATGATCTTACTTCATGTGGTGAAGCTTCTAAAGATCATGACATGGAAAGATGGATTTTAGCAATAAAGTCTATAGTAGACTTCATATACAAGTGTTGTATATGGTACCTCGAGGATCCACGTATATGGGTAAGACCCATTAAGGTGTAAATGGATCTTCAAGAGAAAGAGGGAACCTGATGAGAAGGTACATACCTTCGAAGCACGACTCGTAGCCATGAGCTATACACTGAATAGAAGACATCGCTTACGATGAGACTTTCTCTCCAATGACCATGCTTAAAATCATCAGATTATTTCTAACTATAGCTACACAACTTAACTTTGACATCTTTAAGATGGAAGTCAAGATTGCATTCCTCCATGAATATCTCTCCAAGGATATTCACATGAATTAGCCCCAGGGCTTCATGGTTTAGGAAAGCAAGGTGTGCAAGCTGAAGAAACTCCATCTATGGACTCGAATAAACTTCTTGTAGTTGGAACATCAGATTTAATGAAATCATAAATGTTATGATTTCAGATAGAATCTTCATGTATCATGTGAAGCTTAGTGGAAGTGCCATTATGTTCATCGTGCTAAATGTAGATTATACCCTAATCATTTGGAATTATATAAGGATAATAATAATTGTTTTATAGACTGACCATTCCATACCTTGAGATATGATCTCAAGGATACCTCTTAGATCTTAGTTCTGAAGACGTTCACAAGCAAAGAGAAGAAGGTATTGGGACCGTCACATTAGTAGTACACCTTGGACATGTTCCATTTTTTGAAAAATTCCTAGAAAGGCTTCCTTCCCTTAAGATATGGTACTGACCTATCTAAAGGGATATCACCTCAAAGAATTGAGGAAGTGAATGGTAGAACTACTTCCCTTGTGCATCCATTACGAGAAGCCGAGTGTTTGCTAGATGTGTACAAAAGTTAGATATCTGCCATGCAGTGGGAGTAGTAAATGTTACTAATCCTGCTAAGGAGATAAAATACTTGATTGCAGTAATAACAATATCTTCAAAGATGAAAAGATTTTTGAGATAGTGATCCCAAAGTCTTATATTCAAGAACTTAAAACTTTATAGATATTGATCGAAAAGGTCTTAACTGTGGATACCCTAGGAGATAGAGATCTCCAAGAATAAGGGTATTCTGATAACGATTATGGAAATACTAGTTATAATAATTATTAAGCTGTAGTGTCAAGGACACTATGACTGACAAAATTGAGTATTGGTTGCATAAGATGCAACATTTGCATTGGATGCGAGCAATGTTACTAGGGGATATGCAAGTGCCATAAAAGGACTTGGCGTAGTCCCTCGAGAACAGAGTGATTGATTAGCTTACCTAGCTATTTTTCTAAATAGACTATGATTGTCACATGAGTGCGGGTTTAAAGATTAGCCTGTTAATGGCTCTTTGGGCTAGTGGGCGATTGTTGGACATGCGAGCCCACGGCGAGCCATTATGTAATAAATGTTATTGTGAATATCATTCCCTGATCTGAAATGAAGAATAACTACTTTTCATAATAGATCCCTTAGTACAATTACGGTTATGTACCATGGCCATCTTGATTATCATACAACCGTTGGTTCAATTATTGAATCATAGAGGCTGGTGCTTGGATGAATATCTAAAGAGTTAGATTGAAGACTCATCAAGTACTGTCAATTGATTATTAAGATAGGATCTCTAGCGTGAGAAGGAGATGGCAATCTTTTCTCTAAAGGTTGATATCTGACTGACCTCTTGATTCAAGTCCTCTGCATATGAATAGAGATTCGGAGGTGTCAGATTAGTAAGGATAAAAGAGTTGAATTGACGAGATCAAGATAACCAAAGACCTATGTCGTATGTTGTCATGATATAGACATGCATCCTCTGACCAGAGACATATGTGTTACTATATGTCTAAGTATGAACATTTGGCAGACCACTAGGTTAATGACCTAACCAAGGTCTATACACCGACACACTAGTGTACATGCAAGGGCATATGAGTAATGCGATCTCTCAAAGGGATCATACAAGTTCATTGCTGAACCGGAAGAGATGAGCTCACTCATGAGATATTGGGAAGAATCAAATTCCGTGAACGGTCATCTCGATTTGGAAGCTTGACTGAATTTGTAAGGTTTGATATATGCTTGTGGAAAGTATATGATCAACACCTAGGTATGATATATGCTTTTAGAACGTATATGATCGATACCAACTCCCAATGATCGAATTAGAACCTTAATGATAAAATCCTGAAGGAGACAGTCTAAAAAGAGATCTAAAACTTCAGTTTTATCCGGGGTCTTCCAGTATGCAGGATGTACATGTATTAGGAATGCCTGAGGGTGATGTGATCATAAACGATTGTATAACTATGACGCTTCCATTCCAAGGGAGTGATGAAATAGTTCTGGATTTTAGTAACACCTCTCATGGAGAAGTAATCTGATCTTAGTACAAATGTTGGACATTGATCTGAATGTGATTCATATGTAATGAGAAGATTAGATTTGCGGTCTTGATTTAATCAAGCATCTATGGGAGGTCCGCAAGATCTAGATTTGAGATGTGATCTCAATATCTAAGTCACTATACGTGGAACTATGCAATCGCCATGTCCTTATCTCCAATTATCCGCGGAGAAAGCACATTATCCTTGAAAGAATTCATTGATAATTTCATTGTTGATATATCATGAATAATATGAATATTCATATTATAAGGAGAGTTATCTAAGATAATTAAATGTGATTTAATTATCAAAGATGTGAATAATGTGAATGTGATTCATATTATTTGGGTACATGAGAATTGAGATCCAAGATGATTAAATGTGATTTAATTATCATGGATAAGAATAATGTGGATAGCACTATCCGTATTATTCAGTACATGTGATTTATAATATATTAAAGAGAGCATATTGTGATTTATATTTTTTAATTAATTATTGATGTAAATTGGATTCACATTGGATGATTAATTGAAAATATAATTTACATTTTATTTTGGGATGTGAATGTGATTCACATTTATTTAATGGCATGATTGCAATGTCTACAAGATAACTATGAATTATTTTATTGAAATAATTTACAACAAATGTTGTTGTAAATCTTGGAGATATCATGAGATAATGAGATCTCATGAGATAATGAGATCTCATGAGATTTTAAGGAGATAGACCCATTCCATCTCAAAGGAGTAGCCGTCGCACCCTTTTTAGGGGATATGGTCAATCTTCTCGTTATCCCCAAGACTAGTCAAAGTGATTTAATTTTGGAATTGATTTATATTTATTTATCAATATATATTAATTTAAATTAGATCAATTGTTGTTGTGTTTTTTACAACAACATCATGGCCATTGAAAGAAACACAAATCAATCTCATCCATTGATTGTGTGTTGTCCATGGATTGAGATCCATGGACTCCCAAAACCCTATATAAGAAGAGGCACCCCTTGCTCTTCGAGTGAAACATTTACGACAACAACATATGCTCTCTTCCTCTCTTTCTCTCTCTACACGCCAAATGCTCTCTCCCTCTCTCTCTAATGGTCGTCCACCATGGAGCCATATAGAGAGTTGCCATCGCTACAACATCATTGTTATGCTGCCGGAGTGTTTGATCGTGGATCTCCGTCTCCTTCGGTGCGCCTCGCTCATGAAGAAGACGTCGGATCTCGTGTGACGAGATTAGGAGATTCGCCGCTTGGATCATCAACATGGATTGTGAGGAGCACGCATCTCATCAACACGCTCGGAAGCATCTCTTCCGTCGAATCAGACTTGAGACATGAGGTCTATTCGTTTAGAGACTCAATAGCAACCACGCTTCAAGAGGTATCCTTAATACCTATTGTGGTTTAGATGTAATGATCTGAGAAATGTTCTTGGATCATGTGGTTTCATCACATTATTTTTTTTTAAATTCCGCTGCTTCGAGCGACTAGCACGACTAGTCGCTCCCGATCGCATACGATGTGTTCCTCACGCTTCTGTGATGCGCTTAAGGATCTTCCCATATCCTTCAGTGACATGGTACATCGGACATACCAAATGGAGAGGCATGCACCTTATGATCTTCTTGATTTGGTTGACCCTAGTAATCAAGCCTACATTGACCAGCCTTCGTACCACACATTCGGAGAGCCTACACTTTCATAGGATTGGACTTATGAATTCAATCTACAAGCCCCCTCTTTATTGACTACATTATATGAGGCTCCGACCAATATCTGCCATTCAGATGGTCCATACTCAACCCATCATTACATGCCAGAGTCTAGGTATGTTGATCATGAGACCCCAAGTTCTTGGCAATATCCTTTAATTGAGCAAACTTCTCCCATGATTTCTCACAATGACTTTTTGGAGGATGACACTTCTCGACTTATCACAAAAAATGAATCATTTGGTACCAAGATAAGAGATGTCATGGACATATTGCACTCAATTTTTTACAGCTTGGGTATTAAAGTGGAAAATGAAATAAGTGGATTTGATGTTGAAAATCAAGCGGACATTAGGGAACCAACACACTTTGTACAGCTGAAGTCTAGTCTACCTTCCTCCTCTACTAACCACTTACCTTCCAATCTAGAGTCTAACCATTCACCCATCAAAAACACCAAAAATTTTGAAAATCTCAAAAAGACCAAAAAAATTGAAAAACCAGAAAATCTCATAAAAATTAAAAATGAAAATGACATAAAAAAATTGGATCCTACCCTAAGGGAAGCCCTTGCTGAGGAGTTGATTCTTAATCTTCCTTTAATAAAGGCCATAGATCACTTCCCCGACCTCAAGAGATTGATAAGGAGTAAATTGATGCCCAAGAAGTCAGGCAATAAAAGGACAAGGACTGAGAGACACATAGTGTCTATGACCACCTCCTTGGTGATGGGAAGAAGACCAAGAGCTGCAGAGTGAAGCAGTTGCCTAGGGTAGAATGTGAAATCAAAGACACTACCTTTACCCATGCAAGAATCAATGATGACCCTCCAATAAATATCCTCCTGGCCTCTGTGTTTGACAAGCTCAAATCAGGCCAATCAGAAAGTCGTGAGAGATCGTTCAGCTAGTTGATCGATCTATCAAACTATCGAGAGGAACCATTTCAGTCATCATTAATTTCCAAGGGGCTCTACTCCAGATAGACTTCACGATCATTGACATTGAGCACCGAGGAGAGTTTACCCAGTCTCCTATTATTCTCGGGAAGCCATTCTTAGCCTTGGCTAAGGCGACTATAAATTGCGAGACTCGGGAAAACGATTTTACAACATTGGAAGTACTTCGTCCTCACCCATTCTTTGACACACTCTACTCTAAGGTGACCCAGAAAGCTGCTGACAGTTGTGACCATCGAGAGGTAGATGAGTCCAACCTCTCTACTACACTTGAGATGCCGACTATTGTGCCGATCGTTGGTTTAGAGACTCCCCACACATCCATGAGTCTCGCTGCTTGCATCACCACCATTGTGTTAGCATCAATGAAAGACTCACAACCTGAAGCTGTCATTGAGTTGGACACGATTTTTGCTGATTGTCTTGACCATTTAGATGATCCGACATCTGTGACTAATAATGCCAAGACAACTTAGATCACTAGCACCTTCCCGAGACGTGCGTTGACACTTCAGGAATATTATAATCTATATGCTGGCTCATCTGATGAGGAACCCATGGTAAACACCGCACCACATCTCAGACCTTCAAAGCAGACAACCTGGATTAAATTTACCCCACCCAAAACCACAATTGCTCCTTCCTCTAGTCGGTTATCCAGTGAGAAGAAGTCAAGAATTGATTCATCAAGGTGTTCCCCCAACCCTCAAGGTGTGTCATTCTCCTCTCCGTAATGATTCAGGTTCTAGAAAACCGACTAAGAAAGTCTCCTTCAACATACCATAGAAGGAATTTTTGGAGGAATCCTCATCAGGTCCGGATGAGGCGATTTATATGAGGGAGCTCAGCTCAGCTGTTCTTAAGCCATATCTGAGCAAGCAACCGTGTGTCGATCCTCATTGGACGATCCCCACACCTCACTATTATTCATCTCAGGACGATTCTAACAACGTCACATATGTATATTACCCACCTCCTCGCTCCCGCAAGAAGGTCCTTCACAAACCTTCTTGATCCTTGTATATTCTCACTCCTCCTCGTATATATTTTCTTTCCCTCTCTCCCCAGTGATTTGAATCAATCGCCCTGGCTCCATATCATTTCATTTTATGGCTATACTTAGGATGACCAGATTGTATGTATAGGGGGGAGAGTGACCCAAGTCTCTTCATCATTCTCTGTACATTCTCTAGATCTCATCGGTTCTCACACTTACTCTAGTCATAGACTTAGGTTGACCATAGCCTAAGTATAGGGGTGACCGATGCCCGTGACGTATATATACTCATCGATTTCCCCTCTTAACCTTGCCCGCCTCATTTTTTGATCTTCTTCTACACTTAGGCTGCCAAAGCCTAAGTATAGGGGGTGGAGCAACTTCTATACTTTTTGTTATTTTGGCCCTCCTACGCTTAGTACGAGCTATGTCTTTTTCCTCGCTTCTAGTGCTCCGAGGATATAACACACGCTATGTATAGGAGGGTGTGTATATATTACATATATACATTACCTATAGCTCGTACTTTCGTGTATTTTTGTATATATTATGCAATAATTACATGGTGGGTAAGAAAATGAACAAAAAACTATTTGTAAAATACTTGTATAATATGTATTTTGTATAACATTTGTATAAGTTGTATAATACTTATAAAATTCTTGTAAATTTTGTTGTAAAATAGGAGGTATACAAAAACAAAAGCAAAACAAAAAAACAAAAAAATAGGCTTCTTATTTACTCTTGCATATCATCCTTGCAATTAAAAAAATTGTGTCTTGCACTTCATTCATTTCTATTGCATGCCATCTGCATCTCATCTACATATCTAGCATATGCAAAGTGAAAAGTTATTGGGTTTTGAGCCAAGTTATGAATAGATGTCGACGATGGATTTGATTTGACCTTAATCTACCTAATTTCAGAGGAACCTTATAGGAACTAGAATTAAGATTTTTTAGGTCAAATGACTTAATTCTTTGAGTCTGCAAGAAAATGTTCACATGTCATCCTCATTAGTATAAATAGAATATTTCATACACATGCACAATTATTTAAGACAATGACCTAATTTGGACAAGCAGCATGCACACAACTCTTCATTGACGAGTTGGTGAGGAGGTAGAATCCTTTGGATTGGAGTAGCACAAGGGTGGAAACATCTGTCCTCCTCTAGGGAGGGTAGTGCATCTTAACCTAGTCTAGTGGCATTGACATCTAACGACAGGATGCTGTGGGTTGCAATAATGCTTCAAAATAGGGATAGTCTACTAGTTCAAGAAGAAAAACTCCTTAAGTACATGTTGCACCTTGTATATATATCAAAAAAAAGGAGGAAAAAAAGAGAAAAAGATAAATGCAGAATCTCCAAAAGTGGACAGGCCTGATTGAAAAGTAAAATGCCCGCCGGAGTGTATATACAAGTTTAGAAAAATAAGAAGAGCTTCAAAACTTGTAGCTGGATGACTTTGCTACACTGGTCAAGCATCCTAGGATAGGTAGCTACACTGGCTAACCACCATTCTTCTCTCCACCCCTCTTCTTGAGCCGGTAGCACTTGAACTTAGAAGGGAATACCCCGCTCCCCGAGGAAAGAGTTGCTAGATTGGGGAATTAGAGTTACCTTATTAGAGGATGCCGTTTCTTTTCCATTTCTAATGTGGAGAGCTATATTTCACTTACATATTACAAGTAAGATTCATGGTCATCAGAATTTGCATATGAGAATCTGTTTTGACCTGACTATTGAGGCAACTTGAATAAGAGACTCATGAAACTTAAAGGCTGTTAGGTCTTAAATTCAATTCTCAATAAGGTTCCGCCACACTATTAATCAAAAGGTTGAGTCAACCTCCATTTTTACCTTTTATTCATGACCTTGGTATGGAACCCAATTTCATTTCACTTTTGCATTTCATTTTAGTTGCTCGGGGACAAGCAAGATTTAATTATTGTGGGTTGATGAAGATGTGATTCATCACTCTAAAAGTAGAAAATAGAGCCTTTTTCCTCTATTAACTAGCTGCATTTCATCACTTATATTTCATAATTAGCATTCATTCATGTGTAAATAAGATGTGCATTTTAGCATTCATATCTGCATTAAATAAGAAGCCAAAAATCTCTTGTAAATCTTCACCTGTATACTAAATTCACCTAATTGTATCTATTTTATACTAAATCAAAATCCAATAAAGTCACTCTATAATGTATATAGTACTATTACAAATAAAGAAAAATAACAAAAAATACTGACTTGTAAAAGTGACCAATAAAACCCGAATCCAAGTTTAAGATTAAGAACCTTAAAATACACATATCTCTCTCACACATTGTCTGATTTAAGTCTACTCACTTTAAAAGTAATATACATTCAAATACCTTCAAAACAAGATCAATTTGATAAAAATCGAAGTTTGTATGTGAAACTTGGGTTTTGGGCCCCTATTGTATTTTGTACATATTAACCAAAATACCCTTTTATTTATTTATTTATTTATTTTTATTTTTCTTAACTATTAAAAATCCAAAAAATAGATTAAATTGTAAATATTTTTTTCATATTTTTTAAACTTAATTTTGATTTTTCTCTTATTTAAAAATGAAAAAAATGCAAAACATAAAAATACGGTATTTTATACCTATAAGATACCACCCAAAAGAACACTTTGTACATATGGCTTATTTTGATTTTTGATTCTTCACAAAAGTTGTAGATTTCGTTGAGACGAGCAACTTTCATGTTGGCCACTTTTTTATTTGACCCTTTCTGTTATTTCTTTTTTATTTATATTTAATTTGAGATTTTTATAGGAGCGACACGTGGCAGCTCCGGGAGCCTCCATGTGTCATCCCATTTTATTATTATTATTATTATTGTTATTTAATTTTATTTATTTATTTATTTATTTCTTTATATATAATTATTTATATTTATTTATTTTCATTTTTTAATTTTTCTTCTACTTTCATTTTCTGTTCATTCTTTTTAGTAGCCTACTTATATACTTTATTTTGTTTATTTTATTTTTTCCATTTTACTTCTTATCCCTTTACTTGTTCCCCACTCCAAGTCACCACTCCTCCACTTCCTCCACCACTCCTCTACATTCTCCACCTCTTTTCTAACTTCCTCCTCCTTTTTATTCTCTTCTCCTCCCTTATTTTTCATCATCCACCATTCTATGAGTGGGAGAGGTTCTAGCCCCGTCGAAGCCGCGAGGTGATAGCTCCTTCTTCGACATCAAGCGATGATGAGCCGAAGGCGAGATCCGGTGGTCCGCACTACCATCACAAGTTTCTTCGAAGCTCGTCCAGCTTCTCTGCTCTGATTCCGCCCAGAGTTGATCGAGGAGACGATTAAAGTACAACATAGCTCCTCCAAAATTCTGTGAATCACAAGTAAGTATCCCTCTCTTTCTCCTTGATAATTTATTAATTTAACATTTTTCTTATTTGTTGTTCTATAATCATATTCGATCATTTTCTCAATTTGTTCTACACATTTATCACCACATCACATTTATCTATCACCCCAATTAAAATCAATCATCATCATCACCACCTCTCCATTTCTATATTTTTATTCCTGCTTACAAAAAAGTATTCAAAAAAATAAAAAAATTCAAAATAAAAAAAATAAAAATTGTAGGTCACCCTCGTACATCCTGCCTACCTTTCTACGACTGCGCTTCAAGCCTCACCCCTGGCGAGCGGCTCCCAGCCGCCCACATGCCTCCAGACATCTGGCCATTCTCCTACCTGTGTCCAACCATTCACCTGCAACCATCACACACCCAGGTTGTGCCACCAGCAGCAGCGCAGACTCCCTGCGTTGTCGTGCTCTGCCGCATACATGCCCCCTCCCAGTCGCGCTCTGCCACAGTGCCCCGCCAGCCGTCGCACCTTCCAGTAGCTTCCCTGGCCAGCAGCTCCCAGTTGCCTGCGTTGCACCCTCCAACAGCTCTAACCGCCCTTACTATCACGATCGCGCTTCAGTCCAGCTGCGTGTGGACGCCTTGCCCACGGTCGCCTAGTCGCACGCCCCCGCGACCCCCAGAGTCGCAGTGCCAGCACGGTTGTCCGCCATCACGCGATCGCTCCAGCCGCAGATCCTCACCCTCTGGTCGCACCGCTCTTACCGTAGGCAGCACCTGCCTCCACTGGCTACGTGCTCACGCCCATCGCCGCTCGGCCGCAAGTGGCCGCGCTCCTCCTCACACCGCCCACGCCTTCGGCCGCCCGCTGTGCCCTAGACGTGCGAGAATCACGTTCTCCTCAGAAGGTCGATTCCCCTTGTTTATTTTATTTTATATTATTTGTGAAAATTACATTTGAGTCCTCCCATGTTTATTTAATTTCAAAAGTGTCTTGGTACACATTTTTGGTAAAGCTTTTAATTTCTATATTACAAAGATACCCCTGCATTTACACATTAATTTGGATATTCATTTCACATCAATTTTTAATACAAAAATAACATTTTGTTTAGAAATTAATTCTGTACATTTTCTATTTATTTAGAATTTGGTGAGCATTGGGTAATTAATTAAATTGTTTTGGCAAAAAATTTGTACATTTTACGCATTTCGTGGTCTGTAATTCATATTTAATAAATATTGCTCCAAAAATTGTCAAAAATTCAGATTTGCCACCTCTATTTGTGCTTTAATTACTATCAAAATTTCATCTAAATTAATATTCTTGACCTCATGTTGTCGCTATGGCCGCAGGAGCCATCTAGTGATGGAAATGCGATCGGAGGGGGTGATCCACGCGCGGAGGAGGGCTAGAGGCTGTGGTGCGGTCAGCGCACACACTGCTGGCTTTGCTTTACTTTTTTTTTGTTTTGATTTTTTTTTGAATTTTTCAACAAAAGCAGGGATTAATAAAAAATATGAAGAAAGAGTAGAGTCAGAAAAGAAAGGATGATTGTGGTGATGGTTTTGAAAATGATATGGTAATTGTGAATATTGAACAAGAGAAACAAATGGACGTTAGATAAAAAAATGAAAAAAGTAGAGAGACACTTACATGTGATTTGTCGGATTTTGGAGGAGCTATGCTTCACTCCAATTGTTGCCTCGATCCGATTCGACGAAAAATCGAAGAAGCTCGGTTGTGACCTGAAAAGATGCACAACGACACGAGGAGGATCCCTTGTGGATCTCACCTTTGCGACCGTCATTGCTCGACCGAAGGGTGCTGAAGCTTTCACTGACAACACTCGGGGGCTGGTGGTCTCTCCTTCTCAATTGAAGAAATGGCGGATGATGAAAAATGAGGGAGAAGAAGAGAATAAAAAGGAGGAGGAAGTTAGAAAAGAGGAGGAGAACGTGGAGGAGTGATGGAGGAAGTGGAGGAGTTGTGACATGGATTGGGGAACAAGTAAAGGGAGAATAAGTAAAAGGGAAAAGATAAAATAAACAAAATAAAGTAATATAAGTAGGCTACTAAAAATAATGAAGAGAAAAAAAGTAGAAGAAAAATATTAAAAATAGAAAATAAATAAATAAATTTAAATAATTAATTAGAAAATAATAAATAAATAATTAAATCCAATTAAATAATGAAAATAATAATAATAAAAGGGTGACACATCACAGCTCCAGGAGATACCACATGTTGCTTATAGAAAAATCACAAATTAAATGTAAATAAAAATTTAAAAGAAATAAAAAAGGGGTCAAATCAAAAAGTGATCAACATGAAAGTTGCTCGTCTCGACGAGACTACAATTTTTGTGAAGTACCGAAAATCAAAATAAGCCATATGTATAAAGTGTTTTTTTGGGTGTTATCTTATAAGTATAAAATACCACATTTTTATATTTTATCATTTTTTTATTTTTACATAAGAGAAAAATCAAATTTAAGTTAGAAAAATATGAAAAAAATATTTACGACTTAATCTATTTTTTTATTTCTAATAATTAATAAAAATAAAAAAAACAATGGGTATTTTGGTCAATATGTACAATATACAATTGGGGCCCAAAACCCACATTTCACATACAAACTCTGATTTTTATGAAATTTGTCTTGTTTTAAAGGTCTTTGAATGTATATTACTTTAAAAGTGAGTAGACCTAAATCGGACACTGTATGCGAGAGATATGTATATTTTAAGGTTCTTAATCTCAAACTTGGATTCAGATTTTATTGGTCAATTTTATAAGTTAGTATTTTTTATATTTTTTATTAGTATTAGTAATATATACACTATAGAGTTGACTTTATTGGATTTGGAGTTAGTATAAAATAAATACAAATAGGTGAATTTAGCTAATATATATGTGAATATTTACAAGTGATTTTTGGCTCCTTATTTAATGCAGATATGAATGCTAAAATGCGCATCTTATTTACACATGCATGAATGCCAATTATGCAATATAAGTGATGAAATGCAGCTAATTACTAGGGAAAAAAGTTCTATTTTCATTTTTAGAGTGATGAATCACATATTCATTAATCTTGAAGGAGGTCCGATATGCCCACAAGATCGAGTCCAAAAGCTGTGACTAATCCTTTCGGTCTGGGACGGACGACCTTTTACAATATAGTCTTGATCTTCCTATTCGATACTTTAGTAAGACCATTGGTCTGAAGGTGATATGGATTGGCAACTCGATGGTTAATGCTGAACTCGTTAGCAAGGGCCTTTACCTTATCGTTGATAAAATGAGTCCCCCCATTAGTTATCAAAACTCTAGGTACCTCGAACCGTGAAATGATATTCTTCCTCAAGAATCTGCAAACGATCTTAGCATCTGCGGTTCAGGTGGGGATGACCTCAACCCAACGACTCACATAATCCACATCAAGAAGAATGTACTCAAATCCATGACTTTTAGGGAATGGACTCATGAAATCGATGCCCCTATGCGTCAAAAACCTCACAGAATTTATTGGGTTGCATCGACATCATATCACGATGTCCACATGTGCCCATCCTCTATCAGTCAGTACACCTCTTCACGAATTCATTAGAATCCTTGAAGAGGGTAGACTACCATAGGCCGGATTGGAGTACTTTTGGTGTTGACCTCCTCCCAAAATGTTGTCCTCCTGCCTCAAGCTTGTGGCAGTATGTGAGGACGCTGTGGTGCTCCTCCTGAGGAATGCACCAACGCCGGACGTTATCCCTTCCTTCATGATAAAGGATGGGATCTTCCCAATGGTACGACTTGGCCTTCGCAAGGAATGTCTTAGGTCGTTGCCTGGGCCAACTTCGTGGAACTTTCTTGACGAGAAGATAGTTTACAATGTCAGCGTACCATGGGAGCGAGGCGATAACAAGGATCGCCTCATTTGGGAAGGTCTCTGTAATAGGTGCAATCTGATCTAAATCCTCAAGGTTCTCGAAACAAGAGAGGTGATCCGCCACCACTTTCTTAACTCCAGGCTTATCCTTAATATCAATATCAAACTCCTGGAGTAGAAGGATCCATCTGGTCAATCTGACTTTGGCATCCTTCTTTGGCATGAGGTATCGGATGGCGATGTGATCTTTAAATATAATCACTCGGGATCCAAGAATATATGATATGAACTTATCCAAAGTAAAGATTATGGCTAGCATCTCCTTCTCAGTCACAGTATAATTCCACTGAGCAGCATCCAAAGTCCAGGTAGCGTAGTGTTTGGCATAAGGCAATCCATCCCTCCTCTGTCCTACCACTGCCCCTACTGCAAAATCAGAAGCATCTGTCATGATCTTGAATGGGAGAGACCAATCGGGTGACTGAAGGACATGAGCCTCATCAACTAATCCCTTGAGAGTCTCAAATGACACTAGACACTTATCATCTACAATGAACTCGGTGTCTTTCATCAGGAGACCAGTAAGTGGTCGGGCAATACGACTCAAATCTTGAATGAATCATCGGTAGAAACGACATGCCCCAGAAAAGACCGCAACTATGGAAAGTTGGACGGTGGATTGAGTTTCTTGATGATATCCACCTTATCCGGATCGACCTCCATGCCCATGTTGAGATGATATGGCCAAGCACCATCCCCTGAGTCACCATGAAATTACTCTTCTCCCAAGATAATACAAGATGGACCTCTATACATCGCTGAAGTACACGGTCTAGGCAGTCAAGACAAGCATCGAACCCATCGCCGTAGATAGAAAAATCATCCATGAAGACTTCTAAATAGTCACCCATCATGTCAGAGAAGATGGATAACATGTACCTTTGGAATGTAGCCGGGGCATTACATAAACCAAAGGGCATCTGTCTAAAAGCATATGTCCCAAACGGACAGGTGAATGTCGTTTTCTCCTGGTCTTCAGGCACTATGGCCACCTGGTTATATCTGGAGTACCCATCAAGGAAGTAGTAATGACTTTTCCTAGCTAGCCTCTCGATAATCTGATCAATAAATGGCATGGGAAATGATACACTTTGGTGGCCTGATTCAATCGTCTGTAGTCCATACATACCCTCCAATAAGTGGGTACCCGGGTAGCTATCTCCTCTCCAGACTTGCTCACAACTGTAGTGATACCTATCTTCTTGGGTACCACATGCAATGGACTAACCCACTTCGAGTCGGAGATGGGGTAGATAAAATCGGCGCTCCTCCATTTTGATATCTCCATCATAACCAAATCTCGAAGATGCAGGTTCAACTGTCGCTGGAACTCACGCGATGGCTTGGCATCCTCTTCAAGATAGATATGGTAAGAGCACAGGGCTAGACTTATCCCCTGGATATCAGCTACGCTCCATCCAATCGCCTTGCAGTTTCTTTCAAGAACCTCCATCAAACAAGATTCTTGATCTCCGATCAAATTTGCTGAGATAATGACTGGGAACATCTCTGGCTCACCCGCAAGGAATATGTACTTCATCAATTACGATAAGGTCTTCAGTTCCTCACAACTGGGAGCTAGCAAATCTGGCTTCTGGAATATTTGAGTGAAGGATACCAGATCTTCATGGGAGAAATCTCGCTGCATGTGAAAAAATCTGGCGAAGATAGCCCTTCTGGTGTATCTGTCATCTGTGTTGGTTCACTCTCTACCCTAGCTGCTGGCTCTGTAGGAATTAGACATGGTAAGTAATCATCAAAGTCATCCCGATCAATGACTGAATATGAGAGATTTGAATCAGAAGAACATGAAATAAACTCTGCTTCGCTATCGTGACCACGATTATTAGCCTCAAATGTATCCGATGCCAAGAGTGTGCTCTCTGAACTCTCGTCTGCCAAAATTTGTAAATTTGTAGTGTCTGATGGCATGATAAAAGCTCGTGATATTGGATCGGACCTAACTGCCTCATCATCTGTAATCACAAAGTCACACTCCTGGTGGACATCTCGCTTTGCATCTGTCATCTGCTCTGTATCGCTCGACTACTCGGAGCTGGCTGAATCTCTCACTTTGATCTCCTCGATCATCTCTATTTGTACACTTTCACCCTTGACGTGAAAGTGTACCTTCCCACAAACATGGTCGGACACCACCTTGGCTGTGCCCGGTGTATATGTTACAGACTCAAGGATCTCTATGTCCAATACAACAAAGTCCACGGGAAATTTCATGACATGGATTGTGATGACCACATCCTTCAATAACCCCTTCGGCCTCTTGACAGATCTATTATCAAACTAAAGGACCGTCCTGCTCTGTCGAAGAGGGACAAACTCGAATCGGTCGAGTAAGGATGCTGGAAGAAGATTAATAGAAGGCCTACTATCTAACAGGGTACGATCGAACTGCTGCTCATGGATATGATGTCTGACATATGGAGCCCCTGCATCAGGTCTCTTGGTTGCAATCGATTCTGAATGGTGAAGTAGGTGGCACGAGTAAGCACATGGATCTCTGCATTGTGGTTCCTCCTCTTCCTGCGGATGGTGGTCTTCTCTCTCAAATTCTTCTGGAAGAGGGGGATGTGATCTAGTGCATCTTGTAGAGTCAGCTATATCTGAAATCGATCGATCATCTGCTGGCTGAACTCTAGCTGGTGTGTCTTTTTTTTGGATTTTTCTTGTTTATTCCCCTTCGCTAAGTGGAGTGTTTGAGTAAAGGAGATGGTTGGACCCTCTCCAGAAAGATGAGGGTCAGTAATAGGCTCCTATGTAGGTAAAGGCATAGAATTCATACTAGGATAATCATGCATCACAAATGGACTCGAAGGAGATACATAAACCTTTCCTTTATTCATATTTTTGTTCTTTTCAATTTTTCCATTTTTTGTATTTTTCTGTCCTGCGATACATGCGAAGGTAACACAACTGAAGGAAAACTGGTGGCATTAGTACCACCTACAACATCTGGTCTAGCGACATCAGCACCACTCTCTAGAGAAGTATCTGGAAGGTTGGTGGCATCAACACCACCATCTACATTTGGAATCACGACGGCCTCAGTACTGTCGGCTGGATCAGCATCCTTGGTGGCTTCAATACCACCGTCATCCTCATCATGAGCTGCATCATCACCGCTCTCATCCTCGTCTGGTACTCTTGAATCTCCAAGTGGTCATCGCTCAGACAAGGCACCGCCGGTTGGCATTCTACCGCTCCTAAGAGTCACAAAATCTACATCAAATACATAGGAAGAAATATCACCCAAAGTATCACTAGGAGTGGTAGTCTCTATAGAATGTACTTGATCAGATTTCCTCTTCAAGTTGTTCATGTTGATTTCGATCTGAGCTGGTATGGTGGCCTTACCATTGATGATTTCCCTCATCTCCTCTCAGAACTCGTCCATCTCTCACCGGAAGGATGCCAGCTGGTCAGAGTGTAGGCAGGCGAGGTCGTCAAGGGATGGGTTCTCATAGACAGGTGATGAATACTCATTCATCACTCTTTATTCTTATATTTTAGCTACAAAAACCTCTGCAAATGCATGTAGATATGTGTAAATAGGAATAATTACCAAAAGCATGCATTATGTAAAAACCTATAATTAGCATGTTTTTGTACAAAAATAAAAGAATAAAGATTAAAAAGAAAAAGAGGGAAATATTTAGAATAAATATTGAACAACCTAACCCAAGGGAGGGCTCAGCATGGGCCTGACCGCATAAAAGCCAAAGTAGAGGGAGATAGGGGCTCATGTGTGTAAATATTTATGTAAATAAATAAAAATAGTTTTCCTCACAAAAATAGCCCATAATATGCTTGTAAATACTTGTACATATTTATAAGTATAAAAACAAAAGAAAAAGGGTAAAAATCAAAAAGAACAAAAACACCACTTTCATCATGTACATGAACCACACTTATATATTTATTTAACCTTGTAAATAAATAAAATTAATTTTTATAATTTTTGTAAATATTCTATGTTTTATAATGTAAATAAATAAAATAAAAACAATCAAAACAAAAACCAAATAAAAATAACAAAATTAAAAACACAAAATTATATTGTAAATATACCATGTATATAAATGTATATATGTATTTATTTTACCTATGTATATAAATAATAAAAATAAAATAAAAATATCTTTTTATTCCTTATTTTATAATGAAAATAAATAAAATATAAAATAGGAATAAAATTGCATAAAAATAATAATTAAAAAATCAAAAATTAAAAAGCCTATATTGTGCATATACCTATATATAGCTATATAATGTAAGTACCTTATTTTTATTTCTAAAAATTTATTAAAAATCACAAAAAATAGAAAAAAAATAAAAATATTTCATGTTTTAACTTTTTGCAAATTCAGCCATTTGCCACCTGTTATTTCACTTCCAAATAATATCCACGTGGCCTGTTCCTATTGGGTCCTGGGAGTGTTGACCGCCCGATCAACTCCCCCCCAGGACCACCCCGTCTCGGATCTGGGTGACGGACCCGATTTCTCCCTTTTCTACCCGCTTGATCCGACACCCATTTCACCAAACCCCGGGTCTGACTTCTTCGTGATACACCCGAGACCCTCGCCGGAGCCACCGCATCGAGATCCGCGCTCCTGATTTCCCTACCCGCGCGATTCTTTCCGGATCACCTCCACGTATAAAGCCAAGCTCCGCCACCCTAATTCACCATCTTTGGCCATTCGAATACTTCACCTGTGAGCTCCAGTGAGTGCGCGAGAGTGACAGCTCGTGCCCGGTGTTGTCGAAGCGAGGAGAGGAGGAGAGACCATCGATCCGGCGAGCTACGCCGCCGCTGCTCCGCCACCAGCAGGAGTACCGAGCCTCGGAGGGAGACGCTCCTCGAGGCAACGACCAAGAGCTTTCCCAGCTCCTCCCCAGTCTCTTCGTCCACCCAGGTATCCATTTCGCTCCGCCTTTTCCTTTAATTTTCGATTACGCCCAAATCGCCGCTCTGCCGCATTCCATCGATTCCGACCATCCAGTAGATAGATTCGATCATCAGACCCCACAGACACCTTCGCCCCCTTCCGACGCACCTTCTTCACCCCTCCATCCAACCCAGCTCGCACAGGAGCTGGGAGTCGAGCTCCTCCGTCTACCCCCTTCGCCGGAGCTCGCCATATCGACCCACAGACCACCGTCACTCCGCCTAACCGGGTCGAGGCAGTTTGCCCTCGACCCGCGAGTCTTCTGGATCGCTTTGCAGGTCGAATGAAGGCCATCTGAAGCCCTTCGTCATTTAGCCAGGAGGCACAGCTCCGCCGACCTTGCCCGAGCTCCTCAGAGCTCGGCTGGATCATCGGAGCCCACCACCAGTTGCGGGACACCCTTGCGGAGCTTCTCCGACCTTCGGGCGCAGCAGAGGAGCCTCGGAGCGAAGCCACCGGGCCGGCGAACTTCGTCGGTCATCTGTTCTTCGAGGATCCTCCTCCTCCATTCGATCAGTCCTCCCGCTCCAGGTGTCATCTGGGACGTTCATCCCTGGAGCTGCCTTTATCGTCATATCAGAGGAGAGTCGATCGCAGCCGTCGGTCCAGTGAGGGGTGTAGCCTCCGAGCGTCCTCGACCGTTTGATCAGACACGTGGCCATCACCCCGCCGTTGGATCACCCCGAGGAGAGCAGAGTTGGACCCCCAGTCGCCCTCGACCGCTTGATCAGACACGTGGCGTTCATCCTACGATCCGAGTATTAAAGGGTAATTTACCCTTAGGCCCCCTCTGCTATTTTATTTCGTAGTTAGTCCTGTAATTAGTTAATTTAGTTGTTTAGTTTTGGGAAAACTTGCATAGAGACCCTTGTGCTTGCCTTTATTTGCTGTTATACCCCTATACATGGTCTGACACGTGCTTCGTCACGTGGTTTCTTTGGGTTAATTGCACTATATGCCCCTGTTGTTCTGGATGTTAACAGTTGAATGAAACTTTTAGTTTATTTGCATTTATACCCCTGTATGTGATATATTTCAACATGTGCGTGATATTTTGGGTATTTTGCGAATAGGGCCCTGGACTTTTGGTTCCTGTTACCAATAAGTCCTTGGAACTTATTTTCATTACATTTGGGTCCCTGAGTGCCCCAGGCACGCGTGTGGTGCGTGTTTTGCTGGGTTAATTGCACCAGACCCCCCAGACTCTTGGGTATTTGCACTTTGGTCCCAGTGCACTGTGCCCTCTCTTTATTTTTGAATAAAATAGCAAATTACCTCCAAATCCAACGAAAATTGGACACATGGCTCCTGCCATGGTGTAAAATTTTCGAGGATTTTTGAGGACATTTTTGTTTTCATTTGATATTTTTAAAAATTCAAAAATCATTATTTTCTTCACTGTCTAACTTTAAAAATCAAAAAAAAATATTAAATAGTGTCTAAAAATTACAAAAAAATTGTGTACTGTCCATTTTCTTGTGTTTGATTTTATAGCCAATTTTGGCCATTTTTCATTACTGAAAACCACTAAAAATTGAAAAACACTTAAAAACTTATAAAAATTCTAATAATTAAACCAAAAATCCAAAAATAATAAAATAGGTACCTAAATTTTCCTTGTTTAATTCTCTTTACAGGTAAATTACCTCTCAGCTAATTTGTGGGCTTTAGATATTTTATCTAGGCCCTTTTAGCTCGGCTGGACAGTACCTTTGATTTCTGCCACTGTTTGATTTTTAGAAAATTAAATAAACATCAAAAAATTCTCAAACATTCACCAAAAACACTAAAAATTATAAAACACATAAAAATATTTTTGTTGGAATTTTTTATTGATTTTTAGTGTATTTAATAATTTCTTGAAGTGTGTGTTTACTTGTTTTTCTTATTTTCTTTATACATTAAAAATCCAAAAAAAATATATAAAATAATTAAAAACCACTAAAAATATTTTCTTCTTTTATTTTATTCCTTTTTACTACTTCGTTGGCTGAAAGGCCAATCCGTGCTCCTTGAGTTCGACCCTGGTCGCTATACCAGGTTAATCCAATAGCGAGACCGCTTTCGCGTTTTTGATCGATTTTATCTATATTAGTGGTCTATTTTTCTTGATTGTCCGCGCTTGATCGCTTGGGTCGCAACGACCAATTTAGTACCTTATACTCGAGTGCTCAGGCGTGACATCAGAATGGCGCCGTTGCTGGGGAGCACGGCTTCGTAGTTTTATTTTTATTTTCATTTTCATTTTCGCGGCTCTTTCAGAGCTCGCGACTTTTTCGCGGCTTTTGTCTATATTTTTTTGTTTTATTTTCTTTTATTTTCGTTTTCTTTTATTTGGTTGTTGTTTTATTTTGAGTGTTTATTTTATTTTGTAATTTTGCATATATACCCTTATTTTTATTTTCCTTTATTTTTTCTCTTATCATTATTTGATTATTTTAGTCTGACCACTTGTCTCTCTTTCTTGCGAGGGCCTGAGGACCGCGGAGGCGACTTTCGAGGAGCCGACACAACCGCAGGACTTGGAGGCGGCTCCCTTCTGTACGGAGCCGCAGGGGAGAGCGAGAGAGAGAGTTGAGTGGTTGAGGTTAGATTAGGTTTTATTTTGATTATTATTGTAATAATACAGGTACTCTCAGACTGGACACTTGTGGACTCTTGGACTTAGCGGGTCTGTTTCGCCGAGCACCGGTGTGCTCGGGGGACCCTTAGGACTTTTTCGCGGCTTTTTACGCGGCTTTGTTTTCTTTTCATTTTTTCTGCCTTTTCCGGTGTTTACGCGGTTTTTCATCGAGCCCCTAGACTTAGGATTTTCTCTTGCTTGTGCCGTAATTATTAGGGTCCCCACACCTAATTATCTGCTTGCTCCTATAGTACGCTTAATTGGACCTACTAATAATCAATTAATAAAAATAATCGACTCATCTCCTTCGTAGCCTACGTGCCGCAGTCCACCCTGTAAAGCGCTTTCTCCTACCCCCGATTTATCGGGCAGAGGAGGGGTGGGCCAAGACCGGACCCTTTGGCTTGGAGGTCGGTGACCGATTAGACGGTTCTGCGAGTAGAAATTGCTCATGTAGGACTCGGTTTTTCCCGCTGCATCATTTAGGGTAGTTTACTTTTCTGTCTTTAAATTCTGCGCGGATCACTTGCATGTAGAGTGCTGGAGGCAAGGTACGCATTTCTGACTCAGCATGCATCATTGATTTCATCACGCATCGGTTTTTTCGACTTCTCCCCCCTGATTTTGGACTAAATAACCAGGAGAACCGAAAAATTCGTTAGGCGTTTGTTTTCTATTTGAAAAATATTAAAAAGAAAAATCATAAAATTGGGACTGGATAAAACTATTGACCCTAAAAGACACTCACCCTAAAAATTTGTCTTGGGGAGAGCAACCCCCTCATTGTGTGGTTTGGATGCGCGAGAGAGTGACCCGCACCCTAGGTAGAGCCCTCCGGTGATATTCCCGACCGATTACCGACTCTTCCGTGCGGGCCAGTCGGTTAGGGTAGCATCGGGTATCCTAACAGGTCACGTAAGCGCTCTGATATCTTGTGTGTTCACCTAATAAAAATTGACAAGATAATTTGACCGAGCTTTCACGGTCTTCAGCTCGCGTTGTGTTGGTGAACCAGGGGTTTGCATTTTGATCATAGTTTCTCCAGATCTCATCCGCACTACTCGCCAGATCAAGATGATGGGTAGACTCTCTCTTAGGCAGCCTCTGGCTGCACCGCTTTCGGGCACGTCTACCCGATCATCTAGGTTGGCCCGCGAGAGCCGAGACCAGCTCTCCGAGCCCGAGTACGACTCCGCCCTGTTCCCCCTCGACCCCCTTTCTTTCAGACCTGAGCGACATGAGCCCGAGGAGAGATTAGCAGATTTGGCAGCACCTGAGTTGGGCTCATTTGATTTTGCAGACATTATGGCCGGCACTTCTGAGGATCGCTCCCGTCAGCCTGAGCACTTCGTATTGGATCAGGGAGGGATCAACTCCACCCTGATCGCCTCGTTAGAGACCGTCCAGCAGCAGCTGAGGGATCAGGGAGCATTCATGCTCGATATGAGGAGAGAGATGGAGCAGATGAGAGCAGAGCGAGAGCAGAGGAGAGAGGGACCGAGGATCCCAGATGATGCGGATGCAGCAGCCGCAGCAGCAGCCGCCGCAGCTGCGGCCGGAGGACCACCGAGACTGATGCGGGAGCTATACAACCCCAGATCGACGCTGACGCACCACTGGGTAGTACTTCCAGCGATCGTGGGGGACTTCAAGTTCCCCCCGAACACTTTGCAGCTACTCCCCCGCTTCCACGGACTCCCGACAGAGGAGCCCCATCTCCACCTCCAGGAGTTCTTGATGATATGCAGCACTGTCCACGACCGTCAGGTGGACCAGGACACGATCAGGATGATCGTCTTCCCCTTCTCCTTAGCTGACAGAGCAGCCACCTGGCTGAAGCATTTAGGGAAGTTTGTCTACACCTGGGAGCAGCTCCGCACCGAGTACTTGAACAAGTACTATCCACTCGGGCGGACGAATGCAGCGAGGGCCCTGATCAGTAACTTCTCCATTCTCCCCAACGAGCAATTCCACGAGGCATGGGAGAGGTTCCGAGAGCTCACAGACCGATGCCCGTACCACGACATTTCGAAGCCGAACCTTGTGCAGAGCTTCTTCAGCGGGTTGACACCAGAGCTCCAGGGCCTGGTGAACGCTTCTTGCGGCAGGTCCTATTTCGCCAAGGACCACGACCATGTCTGGGCCATCTACGAGGAGATGGCCGAGAATTACATGGTGATGTCCCAGACCCGGTTGTACACTCAGGGGAGACCCCAGCAGCAACCAGGACCCGTGCAGTACCAGAGGATAGCACGGGTCGACGCCGGTCCATCCAGTTCATCCGCAGTTGCAGCAGCACAGGCAGAGTTGTCCGCTGCGGATATGGGCATCATTAGCGAGAAGTTGGATCGGATGGAGCTGATCGAGAAGAAGCAGTGCCAGGGCATCACGCAGATGGAACAGATGGCACAGACTCTGAGCGACATGAAGACCCATCTCATGTGTCTCCAGGAGGCACAGACGGCTTCACAGCCCCGTTTGTCAGTCGCGAGGCGACACCGGCGGCAGCAGCAGCTCGTCCCAGCGCTCCAGCACCTTTCAGCAGCCTAGACAGGTTCACCTTGTACAGGCGGAGCCGTACCAGCAGCAGCAGCCCTCCTACCAGTCCCCACCATCTCCAGACTTGCAGATGGTGGTATACCAGCCGGATCAGCCTCTGGCAGTACTCCCGCCAGCCCCATACGATGCAGAGCCGTTGATGGATGTCAACGGGATTTGGTATGACTGCCCCCAGCCAGGGATCCGACGAGACCATCCCGGATTCAGGTGGGGGAGTGGAGGTACCCAGCCCCAGCAGCAGTCATCCGGTCAGGGAGGGAAGTATGGCCAGCAGAGAGATCACCAGCCGCAACAGCAGCCCCCAACCAATCAGTCATATCAGCAATCATCCTTCGTTCCTCGTCCCTATCAGCAGCAGGGACAGTCTTGGAGACGTGAGCAGCAGGCTCACCCACCACACCAGCAGCAGCATCCTTCCTCCTACCCCTCTTACCAGCAGCACCAGTTCCAGCAGCCTCAGCACCAGAGAGGCTACCCGTCGGGCTCCCATGAGAGCCCCGCCTTGGATGACATAGCCCACCTCCTCACGGACCAGCAGGCTACCTTCAGACGGGAGATGGACGAGTTCCGCCAGGAGATGCAGGACCTTGTGAGAAGGAAGGCCGTCATTCCTGCACAGATAGAGCCAAATCCGAACAACCTGAAGAGGAAATCTGAGCAGGTAGTTTCCACTGAGCACGCCACTCCTAGTGATCCATTTGATGATATGTTTTCAGATCTGTTTGATGCTGATTTTGTTACACTTAGGAGCGGTAGAGCACCAGCAGGAGGCGCCTCATCTGAGCGATGACTCGAGGATCCACCCAGGGCGCCAGATGAGGAGGAGGAGGAGAGCGGTACTGAGGCCACCGGTGTCCGTTTTGATAGAGATGTTGTTTTTCCTTCGGTTGATGTATCTCAGAACGCTGTTTTGAATAAAGGAAAAGGTTTAGTTTCTTCTGGTCCCACTGTGGTGATTGATGTATGTGCGGATCCGACCGTCGAGCCGTCTAGGCCTTTTCCCAGTCCTTTATCTGAGAAGGACCCTGTGATCCCCTTCCCTAGAGCCCTTCAGATGGGGAAGGGGAAGAAAAAAGAAAAAGACCCAAAAAAGAGAGAGCAGGAGGAGTTCAGCCAGAGCATGATCGATAGATTTCACATACAGCTGACTCTTCAGGAGGCTTTGCAGCACATCCCCCTTCTCCAGCGATCTTTGAGAGACAGGACCACAGTTAGGAGGAGGAGGAGGAACCACACTTCAGAGATTCATGTGCTGACGAAAGCCACGTGTTTCGCGATCCAGAACCGTCTGCCGGCCAAGAGGCCAGATTCAGGAGCCCCGTATGTCAGATGCCAGATTAGTGAGCAGAGGTTCGACCGGACTCTATTGGATAGCGGATCGTCTATCAACCTTCTTCCGGCAGCCCTTCTCGACCGCTTCGAGTTGGGCACTCTTAGACAGAGCAGGATAGTCCTTCAGTTTGCTGATCGATCTGTCAAGAGGCCGAAGGGGTTGCTGCGAGACGTTATCGTCACGATTCAGGGCCTAAAATTTCCCGTGGACTTCGTAGTGTTGGACATGGAGATCCTTGATTCAGTGGCCGATACCCCCATCATCCTTGGTCGACCGTTCTTGGCCACAGCCAAGGCGGTGACCGATCATGACAGCGGGAGGGTATACTTTCACGTCGAGGGCGAGAGTGTACAAATAGAGACGGTCGAGGACTACAGAGCCAGAGAGAGAGCACGCTCAGAGGCCAGCACAGATTCAGAGCAGCTGACAGACGATGGGTCAGACATCCACCAGGACTGTGATTTTGTGATCACAGACGACGAGGCAGCATGGGCAGACCCTGCAGCACAGGCCATCCTCTCATTTCAGACACAGCTGATGCCAAGATGATAGCAGAGGAGAGTCTGGAGAGCACAACCCTGGTCCAGGATACCACAGAGGGAGTAGAGCCGGTTCATGACCGCGACACGATCTCCAGTGATGGTGGTACTGATGCCACCTTGTTTGATGTAGATCCCTCAGATTCAGAGTCTGATTGGGCAGATTGTGATGATCAGATGCCAGACTTGAGTCCACCTGAGCCTACAGATGAGGAGGAGGTAGAGGCAGAGCAGATCAGAGACATCACAGTTGAGAAGCCTCCTCCAGATCCAGTTTGCGAGAGTTCGCTTTCTTTCTCCCAGGCAGATTTGGCAGACTTAGCAGCACTCACACACTTCTTCCAAGGCCAGATTTGTCAGCACTTAGCTGTCCAAAGCTGAAGCCGCTCCCTACTTCGCTGAAGTATCGATTCCTTGCGGGAGAGCCTGAGATGTACCCAGTCATCATCTCCGCCGATCTGACTGGAGAGCAGGAATCCTGTTTGATGGGGGTTCTTGAAAAGAACCGCAAGGCAATCAGATGGAGCGTAGCAGATCTCCATGGGATTAGTCCATCAGTGTGCTCCCACCATATCTATCTCGAGGAGGGGGCGAAGCCGTCGCGTGAGTTCCAGCGGCGGCTGAACCCCAACCTGAGAGAGGTCGTGATGAAGGAAATATCAAAATGGTGGAGTGCAGATTTTATTTACCATTTCCGACTCCAAGTGGGTTAGCCCCTTGCATGTGGTGCCCAAGAAGACGGGCATCACGACTGTGATCAGTGAGTTGGGAGAGGAGATTGCTACACGAGTACCCACCTCTTGGAGGGTCTGTGTTGACTACAGGAGACTCAACTAGGCCACCAAGAAGGACCATTTCCCCCTGCCTTTTATTGACAAGATCATTGAGAGACTGGCAGGAAAGAGCCATTATTGCTTCCTGGATGGGTACTCGGGCTACAACCAGGTGGCCATCGCTCCTGAAGATCAGGAGAAGACCACCTTTACCTGTCCCTTCGGTACATATGCCTTTCGACGCATGCCATTTGGGCTATGCAATGCCCCTGCGACTTTTCAGAGGTGCATGTTGTCGATCTTTTCGGACATGGTAGGGGAGTGTTTGGAGGTCTTCATGGACGATTTCTCGGTCTACGGCGACAGATTCGACTCTTGTCTTGACTTCCTAGACCGAGTACTCCAGCTATGTATTGAGTACCATTTGGTTCTATCTTGGGAGAAGAGTCACTTCATGGTGACTCAAGGGACGGTGCTTGGCCATATCATCTCCAACAGGGGCATGGAGGTGGATCCGGCCAAGGTTGATGTCATTAGAAAACTCGCACCGCCGTCCAACTTGAGGCAACTACGGTCATTTTTGGGGCACGTTGGATTTTATAGGAGATTTATTCAGGATTTCAGCAGGATTGCCCGGCCGTTGACTGACCTCTTGACGAAAGACACCGAGTTCCTTGTTGATGACAAGTGTCTTTCGTCCTTTGCGACTCTCCAGCAGTGTGTGATTGAGGCTCCTATCCTCCAGCCGCCTGATTGGTCTCTCCCATTTGAGATCATGACGGACGCCTCCGATTTTGCCGTAGGGGCAGTGCTGGGACAGAGGAGGGATGGAGTTCCATTTGCCATTCACTACGCTAGCCGCACATTGGATTCTGCCCAGCGGAATTATACGGTCACAGAGAAGGAAATGCTAGCTGTAGTGTTCGCCCTAGATAAATTTCGATCGTATATCATTGGATCTAGAGTGACTTTGTACACAGATCACACCGCCATCAGGTACCTCATGGCAAAGAAGGATGCCAAGGCCAGACTCACTAGATGGATCCTTCTACTCCAGGAGTTCGACATTGAGATTAAGGATAAGCCTGGAGTCAAGAATGTGGTGGCGGATCATCTCTCCCATTTAAAGCAGCCTGAGGATTCTGAGCAGACTGATTCCATTCGAGATATCTTCCCAGATGAGGCGATCCTTGCTATCGCCTCACTCCCGTGGTATGCCGATATTGTGAACATTCTCGTTGCTGGGAAAGTCCCACAAGATTGGCCTAGGCAGAGGCTTGAGACCTTCCTTGCGAAGGCCAAGTCCTACCATTGGGAGGATCCCATCCTTTACCACGAAGGAGGGGATAGCGTCTGGCGTCGGTGTATTCCTCAGGAGGAACACCATAGCGTCCTCACTTACTGCCACAAGTTTGAGGCAGGAGGACATCATTCTGGGAGGAGAACGGCACAGAAAGTGCTCCAATCCGGCTTGTGGTGGCCTACCCTCTTCAAGGACTCAGATGAGTTCGTGAAGAGGTGTACTGACTGTCAGAGGATGGGCACTTGTGGACAGCGTGATATGATGCCGATGCAACCCATTCACTTCTGTGAGGTTTTTGACGCATGGGGCATCGATTTCATGGGCCCATTCCCTAAGAGTCAAGGATTTGAGTACATTCTGTTGGCCGTAGATTATGTTAGTCGTTGGGTTGAGGCTATCCCCGCCCGAGCCGCTGATGCGAGGATTGTTTGCAGATTTTTGAGGAAGCACATCATCACGCGGTTCGGGGTTCCACGAGTTCTGATTTCTGATGGGGGGTCTCATTTATCAACGACCAGGTAAAGGCCCTTGCTAGCGAGTTCGGTATAGACCATCGTGTTGCTACACCTTACCATCCACAGACGAATGGTCTAGCCGAGGTGTCGAATAGGGAGATCAAGACGATATTGCAGAAAGTCGTCTGCCCTGACCGAAAGGATTGGTCACAGCTTTTGGACCCGGTCTTGTGGGTATATAGGACGTCTTTCAAGACACCATTGGTCACATCTCCCTTTTGCCTCATATATGGCAAGCCGTGCCATTTACCTGTTGAGCTGAGGCACAAGTCACTTTGGGCAGTTACGGATATTCTTATGGATCCAGATGGTATGGGAGACCAGAGGAGGGCAGAGTTGGCAGCCCTGGAGGAGCTTAGAGATACAGCATTCTCAAACAGCTACATTATAAGGAGAAAGTGAAGGAGTGGCATGATTCTCATATCAGCCACAAGCATTTTGAGATTGGACAGAGAGTATGGCTGTTTGATGCGAGGCTACGTCTATTTCCAGGGAAGCTACAGAGCAAATGGAAGGGACCCTACTTGGTCAGAAAGGTACACGACAACGGTAGCATTGATATATCTGAGTTGTCTTCTGAGAGTACCTTTCGAGTGAACGGCCAGCGGCTCAAACCATTTCTAGATCATGAGCCGCAGGTCGCTGATCTTGCCCCTATTCATTTTGCGTGAGATGTGGTCTTTGACTCACATCTAATGCATATCACGCCTGAGTTTCACTGATCTTCCGCCTTGTATAGATCCAGATGTCCATATCACTACATTCTTTAGTCCCACATCCCTTTCTTCATCTTGTGATTATGCTATACTTAGGGTGCACTTTACCCTAAGTATAGGGGGGATGTGAGACCTTTTGAGTATTCCTTTTGTTTCTGCCTACCCCTGTTTTGCTGCCTATACTTAGGGATATTTTACTCTAAGTATAGGGGGGGTAGACCCTGTACACTCTCCACTCGGTTTTCCCTTAGTGTACAGCCTGCTATACTTAGGATTATTTAATCCTAAGTATAGGGGGAAGACCCGAGACCCTCTTGACTTTTCATTCATTCGTCTTTGTATATAGCCTTTCTTTTCACTTCCCTATACCTAGTAAGAGTTATGTCTTCTTCATCGCTCTTGACTCTGAGGACATCGTTCGAGCTAAGTATAGGGGGGTGTGTATATATTTCATATATACTTTAGCCATAACTCGTACTTTGTGTGAGTGTGTTAATAAATAAAATGGCTAAAAATCACAAAAATTAAAAAATTTTCATGTACATAAACATTCTTTTATTTACACATAAATAACTAGTGTACAAATTATTTTTGTAAAAATATTTTCAAAAATCTTTTGTGTAAAGTTTGTGTAAATATTTTCTTATCAAAATTATGTATATAGTACAAAATTTTTCCAAAATGTTTTGAAAATCAAAAGTTTGCAAAAATCCTGTGTAAATGTGTGTAAATATCTTCTTGCAAAACTTGCACTTCATGCATCATTCATCCATGATTTCAAAACATTTTTCAAAAATTTTGCATGATTGTAAAATTTGTGTAAATAAGCATCTTTTTGTACATATGTATATAGTTTTTCTGGATGATAGTTGGCATTTAAACTATCCTGGAATCAAATTGAGAAATGGAGCTTGATTAAGATCTTAATCCACCTAACTTCTAAGAGGAACCTTATAGGGCTTAGGTTTAAGGCTTTTCAGGTCCATGGTGACTTAATTCTTTGAGTCCACTAGGCTATGATCACATGTCATCTCAATCAGCCTAAGTAGAGCACTTAACAACAACACATGACTCATATAGACAATGGCTTTACTTGGACACCAGCACTATGCACCGAGCTCTCCACGGATGAGGTGGTGAGGAGGCAGTCTTCCTTGACTTGGGGTAGCATATGAGGGTAGTACTTCTAAGCGGAACCTCTCTTCTTCTTTTAGTGAAGGAAGTGCATCTCAACTTGGTCTGGTTGCCATGAGGTCTAACGACGGGAGTTGTGGGTTGCAATAAAGCTTCAAAAGAGGGATAGTCTACTGGCTCAAGAGGAAAAATTCCTTGTATATATGCTGCACATGTACATGTTGTATAGATGCACTTGAAAAAAAATCTGCAAAAAGAAAATAACTCCAAAAAAGTGGTGGGTCTGAGAGAAAATGATAATCCCACCGGAGTATGTATATAGAGTGCAATAAGCAAAGCTTGGTTTCATGATCCACCTGATGTAGCTTGCAGCAGGGAGACTTGGCTACACTGGTCAAGCTCCCAAGGGTACTTGGCTACACTGGCCTTGACCCATTCTCTTCTTCCTCCTCTTCTTGAGCCGGTTGAACTCGAACTTAGAAGGGAATACCCCGCTCCTCGAGGAAAGAGTGGCCAGATTGGGGTCATAGAGTTACCTTGTTGGGGAGGGTTGTCAAGTTGCCATTTCTGAGGTGGAGAGCTTAGACCTCACTTTCACCGGACAAGAAAAGATTCATGGTCTTCAGGGTTTGTGATTGATGACTTGTTCTGATCTGGAGCATGGAGGAGTCTTGATTATAGAATAGTGGAACTTAGAGGCTGTTGAGTTTTAAACTTAGGTCCAAATAAGGTTCCGACACATTAATAATCCAAAGATCTGATCGAGCTCCATACCCCAATTTAATGAAGGCAAGTTTAATAATCAACCTTGATCCATGTACATCCTCTTTTTCTTTTTCTTGCTTTCTTTTTCACTTCTTTTTCAAATAAGTGTTTGCTAAGGGACTAGCAAAGTTAAGTATAGGGGGGTGATGAATACTCATTCATCACTCTTTATTCTTATATTTTAGCTACAAAAACCTTTGCAAATGCATGTAGATATGTGTAAATAGGAATAATTACCAAAAGCATGCATTGTGTAAAAACCTATAATTAGCATGTTTTTGTGCAAAAATAAAAGAATAAAGATTAAAAAGAAAAAGAGGGAAATATTTAAAACAAATATTGAGCAACCTAACCCAAGGGAGGGCTCAGCATGGGCCTGACCGCATAAAAGCAAAGTAGAGGGAGATAGGGGCTCATGTGTGTAAATATTTATGTAAATAAATAAAAATAGTTTTCCTCACAAAAATAGCCCAAAATATGCTTGTAAATACTTGTACATATTTATAAGTATAAAAACAAAAGAAAAAGGGTAAAAATCAAAAAGAACAAAAACACCACTTTCATCATGTACATGAACCACTCTTATATATTTATTTAACCTTGTAAATAAATAAAATTAATTTTTATAATTTTTGTAAATATTCTATGTTTTATAATGTAAATAAATAAAATAAAAACAATCAAAACAAAAACCAAATAAAAATAACAAAATTAAAAACACAAAATTATATTGTAAATATACCATGTATATAAATGTATATATGTATTTATTTTACCTATGTATATAAATAATAAAAATAAAATAAAAATATCTTTTTATTCCTTATTTTATAATGAAAATAATTAAAATATAAAATAGGAATAAAATTGCATAAAAATAATAATTAAAAAATCAAAAATTAAAAAGCCTATATTGTGCATATACCTATATATAGCTATATAATGTAAGTACCTTATTTTTATTTCTAAAAATTTATTAAAAATCACAAAAAAATAGAAAAAAAAATAAAAATATTTCATGTTTTAACTTTTTGCAAATTCGGCCATTTGCCACCTATTATTTCACTTCCAAATAATATCCACGTGGCATGTTCCTATTGGGTCCTGGGAGTGTTGACCGCCCGGTCAACTCCCCCCCAGGACCACCCCGTCTCGGATCTGGGTGACGGACCCAATTTCTCCCTTTTCTACCCGCTTGATCCGACACCCATTTCACCAAACCCCGGGTCCGACTTCTTCGTGATACACCCGAGACCCCCGCCGGAGCCACCGCATCGAGATCCGCGCTCCTGATTTCCCTACCCGCGCGATTCTTTCCAGATCACCTCCACGTATAAAGCCAAGCTCCGCCACCCTAATTCACCATCTTTGGCCATTCGAATCCTTCACCTGTGAGCTCCAGCGAGTGCGCGAGAGTGATAGCTCATGCCCGGTGCTGTCGAAGCGAGGAGAGGAGGAGAGACCATCGATCCGGCGAGCTACGCCGCCGCTGCTCCGCCACCAGCAGGAGTACCGAGCCTCGGAGGGAGACGCTCCTCGAGGCAACGACCAGGAGCTTTCCCAGCTCCTCCCCAGTCTCTTCGTCCACCCAGGTATCCATTTCGCTCCGCCTTTTCCTTTAATTTTTGATTACGCTCAAATCGCCGCTCCGCCGCATTCCATCGATTCCGACCATCCAGTAGATAGATTCGATCATCGGTCCCCACAGACACCTTCGCCCCCTTCCGACGCACCTTCTTCACCCCTCCATCCAACCCAGCTCGCACAGGAGCTGGGAGTCGAGCTCCTCCGTCTACCCCCTTCGTCGGAGCTCGCCATATCGACCCACAGACCACCGTCACTCCGCCTAACCGGGTCGAGGTAGTTTGCCCTCGACCCGCGAGTCTTCTGGATTGCTTTGCAGGTCGAACGAAGGCCATCTGAGGCCCTTCGTCATTCAGCCAAGAGGCACAGCTCCGCCGACCTTGCCCGAGCTCCTCAGAGCTCGGCTGGATCATCGGAGCCCACCACCAGCTGCGGGACACCCTTGCGGAGCTTCTCCGACCTTCAGGTGCAGCAGAGGAGCCCCGGAGCGAAGCCACCGGGCCGGCGAACTTCGCCGGTCATCTGTTCTTCGAGGATCCTCCTCCTCCGTTCGATCAGTCCTCCCGCTCCAGGTGTCATCTGGGCCGTTCATCCCTGGAGCTGCCTTTACCTTCAGATCAGAGGAGAGTCGATCGCAGCCATCGGTCCAGTGAGGGGTGTAGCCTCCGAGCGTCCTCGACCGTTTGATCAGACACGTGGCCATCACCCCGCCGTTGGATCACCCCGAGGAGAGCAGAGTTGGACCCCCAGTCGCCCTCGACCGCTTGATCAGACACGTGGCGTTCATCCTGCGATCCGAGTAATAAAGGGTAATTTACCCTTAGACCCCCTCTGCTATTTTTTTTCGTAGTTAGTCCTGTAATTAGTTAATTTAGTTGTTTAGTTTTGGGAAAACTTGCATAGAGACCCTTGTGCTTGCCTTTATTTGCTGTTATACCCCTATATATGGTCTGACACGTGCTTCGTCACGTGGTTTCTTTGGGTTAATTGCACTATATGCCCCTGTTGTTCTGTATGTTAACAGTTGAATGAAACTTTTAGTTTATTTGCATTTATACCCCTGTGCGTGATATATTTCAATATGTGCTTGATATTTTGGGTATTTTGGGAATAGGGCCCTGGACTTTTGGTACCTGTTACCAATAAGTCCTTGGAACTTATTTTCATTACATTTGGGTCCCTGAGTGCCCCAGGCACGCGCGTGGCGCGTGTTTTGCTGGGTTAATTGCACCAGACCCCCCAGACTCTTGGGTATTTGCACTTTGGTCCCTGTGCACTGTGCCCTCTCTTTATTTTTGAATAAAATAGCAAATTACCTCCAAATCCAACGAAAATTGGAAACATGGCTCCTGCCATGGTGTAAAATTTTCGAGGATTTTTGAGGACATTTTTGTTTTCATTTGATATTTTTAAAAATTCAAAAACCTTTATTTTCTTCACTGTCTAACTTTAAAAATCACAAAAAAATATTAAATAGTGTCTAAAAATTACAAAAAAAATTGTCTACTGCCCATTTTGTTGTGTTTGATTTTCTAGCCAATTTTGGCCATTTTTTATTACTGAAAACCACTAAAAATTGAAAAACACTTAAAAACTTATAAAAATTCTAATAATTAAACAAAAAATCCAAAAATAATAAAATAGGTACCTAAATTTTCCTTGTTTAATTCTATTTACAGGAAAATTACCTCCCAGCTAATTTGGGGGCTTTAGATATTTTATCTAGGCCCTTTTAGCTCGGCTGGACAGTACCTTTGATTTCTACCACTGTTTGATTTTTAGAAAATTAAATAAACATCAGAAAATTCTCAAAAATTCACCAAAAACACTAAAAATTATAATACACATAAAAATATTTTTGTTGGATTTTTTGATTGATTTTTAGTGTATTTAATAATTTGTTGAAGTGTGTGTTTACTTGTTTTTCTTATTTTCTTTATACATTAAAAATCCAAAAAAAAATATAAAATAATTAAAAACCACTAAAAATATTTTCTTCTTTTATTTTATTCCTTTTTACTACTTCGTAGGCCGAAAGGCCAATCCGTGCTCCTTGAGTGCGACCCTGGTCGCTATACCGGGTTAATCTAATAGCGAGACCGCTTTCGCGTTTTTGATCGATTTTATCTATATTAGTGGTCTATTTTTCTTGATTGTCCGCGCTTGATCGCTTGGGTCGCAACGACCAATTTAGTACCTTATACCCGAGTGCTCAGGCGTGACATCAACAGGTCCATGAGAATCGTATGGGTTGCCTCGCTGGAAATGAGGCTGAGCCTGATGCTAGTAGTGAGGGGGATGCTGGGAGTACTGCTGGTGAGGTTGCTGCGGCTGCCTCCGCTATTGTCCATGATGGTAGGGCCGAGGACGTTGCTGGTGCTGCTGCTGGTACTACCGGGAGTGATGGGGTTGCTGCTGTTGCTGGCTGCTCTGTCCGCCCTAAGCTGGAGGCTGCTGCTGGGACGAGGTGCCTCCGGTGGACCATCGAAAACCTGGGTGATCACAACAAATCCTAGGCAGTTGTTGGTACCAGTCGTACCAAATCCCATTGACTTCCATCAACAGCTCCTATTGGAAATGTCCGGCTGGTAGACTACCATCTGTGTTCTATGATGGTGGTGGTTGGGAGTAGTGCTGTAGCAGCTGGATCGGCTCTGCCTGAATGTGGTGGACCTGTCAGTACGTGGCAGATGGCTGGGTGGAGCTATTGCTGCTTGGATCGGCCCATGACCTTAGATGGGGTTTGGAGCCGTATGCGCCTCCTGAAGACACATGATATGAGTCTTCAGGTCACTCAGTGTTTGTGCCAACTTATCAATCTAGGTAAGGCCCTGGCACTGCTTCTTCTCAATGATCTCGATGCGGTCTAGCTTCTCGCTGATGATCCCCATGTTAGCAGCCGAGGACTCGGCCTGTGCTCTTGCTGACGAAGTAGAAGGACCGACATCGACTCGTGCAATCCTCTAGTAAGATACGGCCGGTGGGAGGGGCTTCCCCTGAGTGTAGACCCTAGTCTGGGACATCAATGTCTAGTTTTTTCCATCTCCTCAAAGATGGCCCAGACTTGGTCCTCATATTGGCAAAATAGGACCCTCCACACGAGGCATTAACTAGCCACTACAGCTCCGGTGTCAGCCCACAAAAGAAACTCTAGACTAGGTTGGGCTTAGATATCTCGTGATGTGTACACCAGTCGATGAGCTCTCGAAATCGATCTCAAGCCTTGTGAAACTGATCATTTGGTATCATAGTAAAATTGTTGATCATGGCTCACGTTGCGTTGGTCCGGCCGAGTGGATAGTACTTGTTCAAGTACTCGGACTGGAGCTGCTCCTATGTAGTAACATACCTCCCCAAATGCTTCAGCCAATAGGCTGCTCGGTCAATTAAGGAGAACGGGAAGGCGATCATCTTGATCGTGTCCTCGTCCATGAATCTGTCATGGATAGTATTTCAGAGCATCTCGAAATCCTACATATGGAGGTACGACTCCTCAGTGGCTAGCCCATGGAACTTGGGTAGTAATTGGATGGTCTGGGTGCGAAGCTCAAAGTCGCTTAAGATCTCCGAAAGCTGAATCCAACGGTGGGTGAGGGTTGCACCAGGGTTGTGCAACTACCTCATCATCTGTGCTGGCCTCTGCTCTGGCTGGTCATCGAGGCATCTGTCTCCTCCTCCAGCTGCTTGTATCTCTTTAACGGTTGGTCTCTGCAGCTCTGCTTTGCTTGCTCGCATCTGCGTCAGCTCTTAGCGTACCTCTGCATAAATGCTCCCTAATCTCTGATCTATCGATGCATGGTCTCCAGGGAGGCTAAACTTGTGTTGTTGATGGCAGCCTAGTTGAGTACATATGTAGATCCCTGCGGCTACTCATCAGTGCATCCCTTACTGCTGGCCATCTCGTGGGTCTCTACAAAGGCAAAAGACCCCAACTTAAGTGTCGTCAAATGAACATATAACTGTGCCGGCCTCTGCTCTGGCACCTCAAGATTGGAAGAAGGGTGGTCAAGGGGGGACAAGGTGGTAGTGAACTCAGGTTCAGAGAGCTGGTCTGGGCTCTCTGAAGCTGCCCTAGATGAATAGAGAGGAGTGCTCGAAAGCAGTGCTGTCTATGGCAGCCTAAGGGACCTCATGCCCATCATCGTGATCTAAGGATTTATGAAGATGAGATCTGGATGCAAACAAGATGAGAAGACAAACCCCTTTTCACCTATTCAATACTCGAGCTGATGATCATGAAAGATCGGTCGTTAATTTGGTCAGTTTTTATTTACTGTGACAAATCAAGATATCAGAGCGATTAAGCGAACAGTTGGGAATCCAATGCTCCCAGGAGACTGGCCCGAATCTCGCAACTCATTTTCCTAGCCAGTATGGGTGCAAACCATTTACTGGCTACCCGATCTACCCAATCTACTAAGGAAGTCCCGGACCGATTACCAGCTACCCGGTGAAGTCCTCACTGGAGAACAATCAGCTATGAGACCAGTAGTCTGAAAGGGGTTCGGATGTGGCTCTAGCCTAGTGTGCGAGTCACTCTCTCGCTATAGATAAATCAGTCAATGAGGGGGTGAATCTCCCCAAAATAAGATTTTTAAGTGAAGCGTATTTTAGGGTCAAGTTTGCATTAGCAGTCCCAAATTTATTTTGTTTTTACTATTTAGGTATTTACTAAAAAAAACAACGTCTAACGAATTTTTCAATTTCCTTGGTTATTTTATGTCCAATAAAACAGGGGGAGGAAGTTGAAAAAGCCGATGCGTGATAAAAAACAATGATGCATGTAGAGATAGAAATGCGTACCTAACTATAACACTCTACATGCAGGGTGATCCACTCATAAAAGCAAAGACAGGAATAAAACTACCTATATGATGCAACGAGGAAATCAACCTTAAACGAGAAATTTCCATTAATCGTGAAGAACAAATAGCTAACTATAGGGAAGAGAGTCTAGAGTCCGGTCTCTAATGTCAATCGGTGTTCACCATAATGGGTTCTGCCAGCGCTGTATAAGGACTCTCTCGACACGTGGTCTCTAATCCCTATAAGTTAACTTTTTTGGTTTATTTTTAGCTAAGTACAATTATGATCTATAGGAACATATATGCAATTAGTTATGGGGCCTTAGCTAACTACATCACAATCAATAAAAATCCTAAGTATAAGAGCTAAATCCTTGAGAATCAAAAGAAAATAAAAAGCGATAAAACAAAACTCGAAAAGCCACGGTGAGGTCCCCCGAGTACACCGGTACTCTGTGAAACAAACCCCGAAGTGTCTAAGTGTCCAAATATATGTCGAAGTCCAACAATTATTACAATAATCAGATGTTTTGCAAAAATAAACTACTTTATAGAATATAACTACTCTCTCCTACTCCTCTGCTCCTCCTCAGGTATAGTCTCCTCCAAAAGAAATTGGAAGCATCCTTGGGAGTTTCCTCGCACAAAAAGTGAAATAGATAAGTGTCAGAAAATAAGTATATCAAATAGAAACAAAAGAATGGACAAAAGTGAAAAAATGACTACTAAGCCGTGCTCCCCAGAAACAAAGCCATTCTGATGAGTGGCCGATCGATCACGGTTAAGTATCAAGTAAAATCCACGGTTGTTGCGACCCCAATCAATCAGTCGGGCTCAATCGAGAAAAATAACCACTTAGAAAAAATCATCACATGTAAGTTGTTTGCTATTTTATTTACCTAGTACAGCCACCAGGGTCGTCGAACACAAGGAGAACAAAAGAAGTATGAAGTAGTCAAATTGCTCAAAATTAAAACAATTTTTAGTGGTTTTAATTTTTAGATTTTTAATTTTTTAATAAAGGACACAAGCACAAAAATAGGATAAAGTAAATACCAAGATCTTTTTGGATTTTTCTAAAGGATTAAAAATGTTCAGAAATATCTGATAAAAATATTTTAGAATTTTAAAGGTTTTAAAATGTTTTTTTGATAATTTTATGGGATTTTTCTAATTTTTTATGGTTTTATAAAAAATCAAATAAAGCTAAAAAAGGTAAGCAGTGCACAACCAGGACTAAATTACAAGTTAAAAATATTTAAAATGCCCTAAAGTCTTGAATAGTAATTTTATGATAAAATATGAAAAAAAAACTATAAATAGGAACATAAAATAGAATTTTTGGATTATTCTTTGATTTTATATGATTTTTATAAGGTTTTGAATGTTTTGTGATTTTTAGGGTATTTATAAGGGGTTCTCAAACAAAATTAACAATGTAAATAAAACACATAAAAAGGCATACACATGAATTTTATGGGATTTTCTAAAATATTTTTTAAATTTTTATAAATTTTTCTAAGGCAGAAATGCATATTTTTTAAGGTTTTTAAATTTCAAAAATATAAAATGCAAAGAAACCGGTGAACAGAAATTACCACATCAAAAGTAGAATTTTTGTAGAATTTTTGGGACCAATTTATTATTTATTTCAATTAATGAAAGGTGAGATGTTAAGAACAATTTACATGGAACCAAGCGTAATTATTCTAACTTTCAGGACCTAACAGATAACCAATATTAAAACTACAGCCCAAATGCACAAAAAGACCACTCGACGAATGGGCTATACAAGATCCAGGTTCACAAGGGTATAAATGCAATTCTCAAAACATACAATTCATTCAAGAACTAGCAGAAAATTTAGGGCACAAGTTGCAAATATCCCAATAAACCACGTGTGATCACACGCCACTCTAACTCATCAGGACTAAAATGCAAATGTGACAAATGCAAGGGTATAACTACAAATTATCCAAAGTAAATTAAAAACAGAAAGGGGCCTAAGTGAAGTTTACCCCTTATTATGCGCTGTCCAACGGATGAGGGCATTCAGCTTAAGATGGACAATCGGGATCTGGGGATACCCCTTCGATGATGGATGGCTTTGGCATGATCCTCAGGTGGATCAAATGATCGGGGCTCCTCGAGACTGAATGGTGAAGATTAGAACTGGTAGGAGTCTGGATCCAATGACGGGAAGGTTGCCTCGATGAACCAACTAAGAATTCGCCTCCAGCGAGTTTCAATCAACAAATACGCACGACGTAGGCGTCCCCCGGAGATGCTTGGATGGGAGAACGATGGTTGAGGTCTGTCCATAGCGGAAGAGATGCTCAGAAGGGTCCAGTAGCACTGAGAAGATCCTAGCGAGGCGTGGCGAGCTGGAGCATTCAGAAAGGGTCGTAGGCACGAGATATCCTCCTAACCGGAGGTCTTGGGCACTCGACCTGCAAGGTTACACGCTTGCTCGGAGATAGAACTCTGGAAAAGGGTTAAGTTGCAAACTTATAGAAAACAGGGGAGGTGGATGGGTCAGGTCAACAACGTACGAAGGATTCGACCTGAGGTTCGATTCCAACCCAATGGTTGGATTCGAGGGACAGATCATGGAGCTTGACGTAGAAGCGGGCATGAGTCGTGTGGGGTGTGTGAGGGGTAGATCGAAGTGACAGAAGGGATATTAGGTGAATGTCGATGCGAGATGTGAACCTGAGGTGACGAGAAGAATGCAAAGGAGATGGAGCTATGTAGAGTACCTATAAGTGGATGTTGATGCCTAGACTGGAGGACGAAGTCCATGGCGGTGATGGACTCAATGGGCTATGTGACCAGAGGCTGGGAGCTCCTCATGGCGGAGCTGGACGAAGACGTCGTCGGACCTAGGGTGCTACATTCCAAATGCTACCCACACCCGCTCCCACTCTCGGCTATCACTCTGAAAAGGGAAGGCTGGCGTAACCGATGGTGGAGCAACCGAAGGTGGGTGAAAAAGAGGAGGGTGTGGGAATTTTATAGGTGTCCCAGGTTCGAGAAGAATCAAGTGAAAACCCACGAACTGAGGTGGGGATCTGGGGGATGAAGACCAGGCGTGGATTAGGGACCCACCCCCTTTAATCGGAGCTCTTAGTCGAAGAAGGACTCAACCGGATCGAGTCAGGACAAATCTATCAAAATGAAGCAAACCCGATCCGGCAAGACAGAAATGAAGGGGGGACCAGCTGAGTGAGGTCAACAAAGCTGAAGTGGACCAATTAGAGACAAGCTAGGAAACAGAAAAATAGGCTAGAAGACAAAACAAGGAGATAATAAAGATAAATAAAAAAATAATAAATGAATTTAAATTAAAAAGTGTATAAAATTAATTTCTTATTATTTTATAAACTATTTTTCTGTGATTTTAAATCATTTTTATGAAAAATAAATTAATGTATATGCAATATATAATAGTATATTCGGGTATATTATATCTATGTATCATGTACAAGTATTTTTATTTTATTATTTTACATAAATATCCTTATTTTATATTTTATTAATTATAACATAATTTTATGAGTATAAAATAATTTTTATTTTATTTTTATAAATTATTAAGGGTATATAATAAATAGAGGATGTAATATGTACATGTGTCTTTTATACAAGGGTTTGATGATTTTATTTTTATTTTTCTAATTTTTATTTTATTTTTATAATATTATTAGAACTATATACACGGGTGTAAAAGGAATAAAATAATTTTGGTTTTATCAAGAATAAATAAATAATATGTACAAGTATAGGTGATATATACACTACAAAGTGAACCCTATCTCTCTCTACTTATTTTGTTTTGCGATCAGGTCAAGTCTTGACCTTCTCTTGGGGTTTGGGTCACTCTGTATTTATTCTAAATACATCATTCTTTTTCTTTCCCTTCATTCTTTTATTTTTTCCAAAATTAAATATACAATATTAACATGAGCATGCAGAAAGCCAAGTTATTATGTTTACAGGTATTACAGGGTATTTTGCCAAGAAGAAGAACTAAAATAAAAGAATAAAGAGTGATAATCATGGATTCATCAATACTTCATTTATTTTTATGTTCTTTTCTTTATTCTATAATTTTGAATTTAAATACATGTATTGACACATTAATAGCATATCAATGTTAAATGTTAATTTATGCAAATTAGTTGTATCTACATGTAATTTGCTCGGGATTTAACGATAAAATGGAAGAGTAAAGGTAGATAAATGACTATTCATCAATTATCTTCCGTCTTTCGATATCTATATTGTGATGGTGTTTCTCTATGATGAGGAGACCATCGCATTAGATGAGATAATTCTTTCTTGCTTATGAATGAGTATCGGTGGAGGTTTATATTTGAGGTAACAAATGATGAAGATCATGTGCTATCAACCAAGAAAAGACATTCTAGATAAAGGGAGATTTGATTCATAAGTCAATCCAAGCCACATGGTCCATTCAGATGTCTTTGTTGTGACAAAGAAGGTCACAAAATAAGACATTTTATGGGACATGATAAGGAGAAAGGGAAGAAGAAGGGTTGCGATTTGGACTCATATCAAGAAAATTTCATTACATTCTATGACGAAGACTGATGAATATGTGATTCATCACTCTAAAAGTTGAAAATAGAGCTTTGTTCTCAAGTAATTAGCATCATTTCATCACATATATTGCATAATTAGCATTCATGCATGTGTAAATAATATCTGCATTTTAGCATTCAAATTTGCGTTAATAAGAAGCATGAAATTCCTTGTATATATTCATCTGTATATTAGACAAATTAATCTTTTCATATCTATTTTATACTAACTCCAAATCCAATAAAATCAACTCTATAGTGTATACATTATTAACACTAATAAAGGAAAAATATCAAAAAAAATACTAACTTGTAAAATTGACCAATAAAACCTGAACCCTAGTTTGAAACTATGAACCTTAAAATACACATATCTCTCTCATATAGTGTCCGATTTAGGTATACTCACTTTTAATGTAATATACTTCAAAAATCTTCAAAACAAGACTAATTTCATAAAAATCGGAGATCGTATGTGAAACTTGGGTTTTGGGCCCCTATTGTATATTGTACATATTAACCATAATACCCTCCATTTTATCTTTTTATTTTCTTAATTAATAAAAATCCAAAAAAATAGATTAAGTTGTAAATAACTCTTTCATATTTTTTCTAATTTTAATTTGCTTTTTCTCTTATTTAAAAATGAAAAAAATGCAAAACATAAAAATAAGGTATTTTATACCTATAAAATACCAACCAAAAATAAACTTTGTACATATGGCTTATTTTGATTTCTGATTCTTCATGAAAGTTATAAATCTCATTTATACAAGCAACTTTTGTGTTGATCAATTTTTGAAATGACTCCTTTTGTTATTTCTTTTTTATTTTCTTTACATTAAATTTTTTATTTTTCTAGGTGGGACATGTGGCAGCTCTTGGTGGTGCCACATATCACCCTATTTTTTAATTAATTTATTAATTTCGTATTTTATTTTATTTTATTATTTATTATTTACTATTATTAATTAATTAAATTAATTATTTAATTAAATTTATTTATTTATTTTGTTTTATTTATTTTCCCTTCATTATTTTAGTAGCCTACTTATTTACTTTATTTATTTTATTTTCCTTCTCCTTTTACTTCTTCTCTACTCCAACTTCTCATCCATGTCACCACTTTCTCCAGCACTCCATTTTCTCCACCTTTTTTCCAACTTCCTCCTCCTCCTCTTTTTATTCCCATCATCCCCTTCATTCACCTTCATCCGCCGGTTGAGAGACGGGAGCCATGAACCCCCCCTCGTGTTGTAGGTGACAGTTGCGACACGTTTAGGTAGAGAGATGATGTCGATTCCCTTCGGCGAGATCCGTGAACTTTTGGTTCACCTTGCAGTAGAACTCCATGTCCACTACCAGAGCTTCGGAACACCCGCCATCTCCTTGAAGAGATGACCGGAGTTGAGGTCCACCTCCTCCAATATTGGCGAATCACAGGTAAATTTCTCTCTTTTCACTTTGTCATTTTTTTATCTAACGTCCATTGTATGTTTTGTATATCTTCATTGCATTTTAACTACCATCAAACATACAACACCTCATAGTTTTATTTTTTAATACATCATCAACATACCAATTCCCTAAATCCACATATATTTTTCATCATCATCACCACCACCTTTGCATTTCTATATTTTATTTACTGTTAAAAAAGATACAAAAAAAGTTAAAAAAATAAAGAGAGGGGAAGCAGCTGCAACCTCCCTCCTCCGCACTCTAGGTCGCCGCCAACTTCCAGCCCCCGACCTCCGCCAGCCCTCTAGCTCGCGCAACCGCTCGTCGTTGCTCCAAGACCTGCAGCCACCTGCCACCAGCCACACGCCCCTGGCCGCCAACCACCATAATGTGCATACCAACCCTCCAGGTCGCACGTCTCCAGCCACCGTCATCAGCTTTCGTGCTTCATCCTCCCTCAGCGGCAACTGCTCCTGTTGTTGCGGCTGACCATGTGCTTCAAGCCACGCAAACGTATGTGCCCCCTCCAGCGGCCCACGCCCCCATCACGTGCAGGCCACTACTCTCCAACCTCCCGTCGAGCACGTGCTCCTCCCCGCCAACTAGGCAGCATGCGGCCACAGGCATCGCCCTTGCTCCTCGAGCCACTCGCCAGCTCTGCCCTCTACTGCCTTGCGTACCCGGCGGTCAGCAACTACAATTTTGCGGACGCAGATCTCCACGCGCCCCCATGAACGACTGCATCCTGCTCCCTCCTCGCGTTCAGCTGACCACAACTGCATGCTTCTCCAACGCCAGACGCAACCGCCTGCTGGCCATCCTGCTTGGACGACCGCCCCTGGACATGACTACGCCAGCATCGCGCTCAATACACCACCAATCGCGCTCCGCAACATCGCCATCGCGCGTACGGCCATACGCTCCGCTCGCCCGCAACGTGTCCCCGCCGTGCTCCACCGCCCGCTATTGCCCACCTCTGCACCGCCTCCACCACGCGTCATGCACGCCCCCATCCGCGTCGCCCTCCAAACGCACCTCCAACCCTAGCATGGAACATAAACCCACGAAGGTCCATTTCTATTTCTTTTTTTATTTTTTATGGCAAAACTGCATTTGCTTCCCTTCAGGTTTTTGAAATTACAAAAGTACCCTTAGGCACCGTTTTATTATTTATTTCACTTTCTGTATTACAAAGACACCCCTGACTATGTATGATAATTTGGACATCTTTCTTACATCGTTTATTTTAATGAAAAATAGCACATTGTTAAGAAACAAATTCTTTATCATTTGGATATTTATTTGCATTTTTGTGGCCATTGGATAGTTAATTAAAAATTAGAGTTTGAAATTCAATATATTTTACCCATTTTTACTCTGAAATTTGCACATAATTAAATATTGCTCCAAAACTTATGCAAGAATTGTAGATGATGCTTCATAGTGTTGCTTAATCACTACCCAAATTTCTTCAGAAATGGATGAGTCTTATGCATAAAATAATGCATGAATTGTAGATGATGCTTCAAGTCTCTTGGATTGTTCACTAAAATATCTATTTGAAATAATTTTGCTTCTAGATAAATTGATTTTGTGGATTAATTAGGAATTAAATACTCATAGTCACTTTGTTTTCAGTAACAAAATCATAAAAAAATCGTTTTTTGTCAAAAAAATACAAAAACATTAGTGTAGCTTCATTTCATCATATTTCACTTCTAGTAAATTTTTCATATTTTTTGCATTTTTACATGAAAAATTGCATAAAAACCCTAAAAAGTTTGCATTTTTCATTGTGCATCTTAAATCCAAAAAGTCCAAAAAAATACATTTCGCATTCATCGTTTGATTAAGTTTCCAGGAAAAATACAACTTGGTTAAATTGAACTATTTTCGCATTAAAATTAATTTGGCTAAATTGCTTGCTTCCTTAATAACCTAGTTCAAACATATTTTTGCATCTTCCTTTTTATTGCATAAAAAAATACAAAAAAATCCCGCTTGAAAACCGTAACCTAATTCCTCTATGTTGATCTAATGTTGTTCCTTTGCCTCCTTGAGTCGACCCTAGGGCTTGCCCAGGTTAAAAATACATAAAACCGCATGTTAATTCATTTATTGATTATTCGATTCGTGCGATTAATTTTTTATCGATCCTAATTACCCGACTACAATAATGCGACACATATTTTAATCAAATTTGGGCAATTTTTAGATAAAACAAATGGCGTCGTTGCAGGGGAAGCAAACAGCTTAGGATCATTTTAGAAAAATTAGATTAAGGTTTTCATTCACTCAGGTAGTTTGACCCCTGAACCACTTGTAATTATTCCATTTTTTCATTTTTTTTCTTTTTTGGATATCTCTCTCTGACATAAATATTATCTTTTTGTGCAAGGGCCTGGTGGACTTGGAGCAGCTTTCTTGAAGTCGATTCATCTCGAAGTACATCGGAGGCTGACGATTCGTGGATCAAGTAGTATATTGAGATGCCAAAGAGATTTTCATTTTCATTAATTGTGTAATAATTTCATTTAAAGCAGTTTCCGTTTGGGTTATCGCATGTGTACCGAATAAAAAGACTCTGTGTTGTGTGTTTACTTGTCGTAGAATAGATCCTGCACTCGCGGCTCTTAGACCTTTCGAGGACTGTTTGTGCTCGTAATTTCTAGGACCACACTTCACTATTAAAAGAGGCACTTAGACCGCAGGACTTAGCCAAATTTAAATTCATTCTTCACTCGCTAATAGAATTGCCTGTCTAGGAGCAGCTTTTTATTTCTTGCATTCATTTAGTGTAAAATTTCAATTCGATAGCATCCTGCATTGTAGAGAGCTGGAAGCACTGTAAGTCTTCTTACTCAAGCATTCATCATCGTTTTCTCGACCGCGTCGGCTTTTTCCGATTCCCCCTCTCATTTTTTTGCTAACTTAGGATAAAGGAATTGAGACTGGACTGTAGACGTGATTGCTTGTGTGGATTAACTAAAGTGATAACTAATCTCCAAAATCCATACCGCTAATTGAATTGGACCAAAAAATTGACTAAAATTAACCCTAGTTTGTGGGAGAGCAACCCCAACCTTGATTTCAGGTTGAGTGAGGGTACAGAGAGTGTGTGTACACAAACTAAGATAGAGCCCAAATCCCCGCCTTCCATATCAACGTACCCTGCTCGTAGTGAATATCACATGATGAAGTATCTGAAGTTCAACTGACCAACACCAAGTAGCCTCTGCTTGCTTCGGCAAGTAGATAGGGGTGAAGTAGCGATGCGACGCGATAAGTTGCTAGTAACCCTCCGGGGTGAAGTGATAAGCCTTGTCAGCCTCTTCCTACTTTGGTAGGTAGATAGAGGCAGGTCCCTGAACTTCATTGGTATTAACCGAGTAAGCTAGTGATAGGAGATAAGAGAGGAAGGGTGTTGGTATCTTAGGCGACAGGTTGAACAGGGGGACGCATCCGTCATTGAGCCGACTTCTCTATAGGCCATCATGTAATCCTTGCTAACATTGCTAGGAAAATCACACTTAAAATCAATCAGATTAATCGGACCCTGCTTCTGGTCCTTCATCGTGCTGAGTGTGAACTCAGTGTTTGCTCTTGCGTTTGTCTTGGCGTCTGTTTGTGTGTGTTCTCGCCCTGTGTTTTTGTGTGTTTTCACTTCAATCCTCTCTCATTTCTTATCAAAGATGTCGGTTCATCAGTTTCCGCATCGACCATCTTCATCATCTTTCTCCTCCATGCACCCTCTCTTCGAGACGGTTTCTCCACAGCCACCCTTCTTCTCTCCATCTCACCTTGATTATGAAGTCATAACTTTGACTGACTTCTCCACATCTTCGCATTTCTCACCTACTCCATATTCTAACACTCCGGATCCACTTCCATCTTTGGCCGACTGTTCTTATTCTCAAGAGCTTGTTAGAATCAACGAACCATTTGAAGAGTAAGCCATTGCTGAGACAGATGACTAGCAGAATTACCTACCCCCGCACCCCTCATTTGACTCTCATATGAATGTTGGGACATGTCCACAAATTACAAATATACATCCTGACTAGACCTTAGGGTATCATATGGTTGACCAAACACACCGAATGGAGAGGACTGCACCTTATGATTTTTCGGACTTGATTGACCTTAGTGATTAAGTATGCATTAACCCGCCCTCACACCACTCATTTAGAGAACCTACACCTATAAGGGATTGGACTCATGAGCAAAATCTACAAGCCCCTTATATATCTAGTCCACATGAGGCTTCGACCATTGTCTGCAATTCGTCATGCCAGAGTCAAGGTATGTCGAGTACGAGACCTCAAGATCTCAGCGGTATCCTCAAACTGAACAGACTTCTCCCATGATTTGTCATGAGAACATTTTGGAGTATGACATTTCTAGACCTATTGAGAAATCATGACATTTCTCCCATGATTTCTCCCATGATGTCTCTCAAATATTGCACTCAATTTCTGCCAGCCTGGGTATTAAAGTGGAAAATGAAATAAGTGGATTTGATGTTAAATCAAGTGAACATTAGGAAACCCACACACTCTGTACATCTAGAGTCAATTCTACCTCCCCCTTCTACTAACCACTTACCCTCCAATCTTGAGTCTGCATTTTCTCCCTCCCCTCCTTCACATATCAAAAAAAAACATCAAAAAATTTGAAAATCCTAAAAAAACCAAAAAATGAATAATCAAAAAATCACATAAACTTGGAAATAAAAAAGATCTAAAAAAATGGATTCTACCCTAAGGGAAGCACTCGATGAGAAACTGATTTTTAAGCTTCCCTTAATGAAGGCCATATATCACATCCCCGACCTCAAACGATTTGTGAGAAGTAAATTAATGCCTAAGAGGTCGGGCAATAAGAGGACAAGGACTGAGAGACACATAGTGTCTATGGCCACCTCCTTGGTGATGGGGAGAAAGACCAAGAGCCACAAAGTGAAGCGGTTGCCCCGAGTTGATTGTGAAATCAAAGACACCATTTTTACCCATGCAAGAATCGGTTATGACTCATCAATAAATATCCTCCCAACCTCCATGTTTGACAAGCTCAAACTCTGATCACTTAGGAAGTCCAGAGTAATTGTTCAGTTGGCTAATCGATCCATAAAATGGGCGAGAGGAATCATTTCAGTCATCATCACTTTCCAAGGTGCTCCACTCCAGGCGAACTTCATGATCATTGACATTGAGCACCGAGGAGTTTACCCAGTCTTCGATTATTCTAGGGAAGCCGTTCTTAGCCTTGGCTAAGGCGACTATAGAATATGAGACTCAGGAGATTGATTTTACAGCATTAGGAGCGCTCCGACCTCACCCATTCTTTGATACACTTTACACTAAGGTGACTCGTATATCCGCAGACTGTCGTTACCAACGAGAGATAGATGAGTCTCATCTCTCTACTACACCTGAGTTACCGACTGTCCGGACGACCGTTGGTTCAGAGACTCCCCACACCTCTACTTCATCAACTGCTTGCACCACCATCGTGACAGCTTCTAAGGAGGACTCATGACCCAAAGCTATTATTGAGTCGGACATGACTTTTGCTGATTGCCTTGACCATTTTGATAATCCGACACAAGAGTCCACTGGTGTCAAGCCAACTGAGATCACTAGCACCTCCCCGAGACGTGTGCTGACCCTTCAGGAATATTACAATCTATATGATGACTCGTCTGATGATGAACCCATGTCAGCACCGCACCACATCCTGGACCTTCAAAGGAGACAACCAAGACTAAATTGACCCCACACAAAAACACGGTTGCTCCCTCCTCTAATCGATTATCTAGTGAGAGAAAGTTGAGAATTGATTCCTCGAGGTGTTCCCCCGAACCCCTCAAGGTGCGTCTCTCTCCACTCCCTCTTAATGATTCAGGTTCTAGAAAACTGACTAAGAAAGTTTCCTGCAACATTCCGAAGAAGGAATTTTCGGAGTAATCCTCATTGGGTCCGAATGAGGTGATTTATATAAGTGAGCATAGTTCGATTATTCTTAAGCCATATCTGAGCAAGCAACCGTGTGTTGACCCTCGTTGGATGATCCCTACACCTCACTATTATTCATCTGAGGACGATTCTGACAGCAACACATATGTATATTATCCACCTCCTCGCTCCCGCAAGAAGGTTTGTCACAAACCTTCTTGATCCTTGTATATTCCCACTCCTCCTTGTATATATTCTCTTTCCTTCCCACCCCAGTGATTCGAATCACTTGCCCCGGCTCCATATTGTTTCATTTTATGGCTATACTTAGGATAACCAGATCCTAAGTATAGGGGGGAGAGTGACCCGAGTTTCTTCATCATTCTTTGTGCATTCTCTAGATCTCATCAATTCTCACACTCACTCCTATCCTAGACTTAGGCTGACCAGAGCCTATGTATAGGGGGGACCGATGCATGCCTTGTATATATATACTCATCCATTTCCCCTCTTAACCTCGCCCGCCCCATTTTTGATCTTCTTCTACACTTAGGTTGTTAGAGCCTAAGTATAGGGGGGTGGAGCGACTTCTCTACTTTTTGTAATTTTAGCTCTCCTACGCTTAGCACGAGCTATGTCTTTTTCCTCGCTTCTCGTGCTCTAAGGACATAGCACACGTTAAGTATAGGGGGCGTGTATATATTACATATATACTTTACCCATGGCTCGTACTTTCGCGTATCTGCGTATATATTATACAATAATTATGGGATGGGTTAATTGGTAAAAAACTTTTTTTAAAACACATGTATAGTTGTATAGTATGTATAGTGTATAATTTTGTAAAAATAAGTGTAAAATAATACTTTCGTAAATTTTGTTGTGAAATATGAGGTGTAACAAAAAAATAAAAAATAAAAAAAACAAAAATATGCTTCTTATTTACTCTGCATTTCAAAAAAAATGTGTCTTGCACTTCATTCATTTACGTAGCATGTCATCTGCATCTCATCTGCATATCTAGCATATGCAAAGTGAAAAGTTAGCGGGTTCTTAACCAAGTTATGAATAGATATCGATGATGAATTTAATTCGACCTTAATCTACCTAATTTCAGAGGGACCTTATAGGAATTGGAGTTAAGATTTTTCAGGTCGAGCAACTTAAGTCTTTGAGTCTGCAAGTCTATGTTCACATGTCATCTCGATTGGTCTAAGTAGAATATTTTGTACATATGCATGATTCTTTTAGACACTGACCTAACTTGTACGAGCACCATGCACTTAGCTCTTCATTGATGAGGTGGTGAGGAGGTAGAATCCTTTGGCTTGGAGTAGCATACGGGTGGAAACATCTGTCCTCCTCTAGGAAGGGTAGTGCTCTCAACCTAGTCTAGTGGCATTGACGTGTAACGGCGGGATGCTGTAGGTTGCAATAATGCTTCAAAATAGGGATAGTCTACTGGCTCAAGAAGAAAAACTCCTGATGTACATGCTACGACTTGTATATATATATATATATATATGAAAAAAAAGAAAAGAAAAAGAAAAGAAAAATGCAGAATCTCCAAAAGAGGTCAGGCTTGATTGAAAAGTAAAATGCCTACCGGAGTGTATATACAAGTATAGAGAAATAAAGATCTTCAAAGCTTGCAGTTGGATGACTTGGCTACATTGGTCAAGCATCCTAGGATAGGCAACTACACTGGCTACCATCCATTCTTCTCTCCACCTCCTCTTCTTGAGCTGGTCACACTTGAACTTAGAAGGCGATACCCCGCTCCGCGAGGAAAGAGTTGCTAGATCGCGGAATTTGAGTTTCCTTGTTAAAGGAGGTTGTTTCATTGTCATTTCTGATGTGGAGAGCTATATTTCACTTACACAGTACAAGTAAGATTCATAGTCATCAGAATTTGCGTATGATAGTTTGTTCTGACCTGATTGTTGAAGCGATTTGAATAGAAGACTTGTGGAACTTAAAGGTTGTTAGGTCTTAAATTCAGATCCCAATAAGTTTCCACCACATTATTAACCCAAAGGTTGAGTCAAGCTCCATTTTCACCTTTTGTTCATGACCTTGGTATTGAACCCAATCTCATTTTACTCTTGCATTTCATTTTAGTTACTCGGGGATGAGTAAGGTTTAAGTATAGGGGGTTGATGAATCTGTGATTCATCACTCTAAAAGTTGAAAATATAGCTTTATTCCCAAGTAATTAGCTGCATTTCATCACTTAATAAGAAGCCTGAAATTCCTTGTATATATATCTGCATGTGTAAATAATATCTGCATTGTAGCATTCAAATTTGCATTAATCAGAAGCTTGAAATTCCTTGTATATATATTCATATGTATATTATCCAAATCAACCTATTCATATCTATTTTATACTAACTCCAAATCTAATAAAATCAACTCTATAGTGTATATATTATTAACACTAATAAAGGAAAAATATCAAAAAAATACTAACTTGTAAAATTGACCAATAAAACCCAAGCCCTAGTTTGAAACTACGAACCTTAAAATACGCACATCTCTCTCATATAGTATCCGATTTAGGTCTACTCACTTTTAAAGTAATATACATTTAAAGGCCATCAAAACAAGACTAATTTCATAAAAATCAGAGATCGTATGTGAAACTTGGGTTTTGGGCCCATATTGTATATTATACATATTGACCATAATACCCTCCATTTTATCTTTTTATATTCTTAATTAATAAAAATAAAAAAATAGATTAAGTTGTAAATATTTTTTTCATATTTTTTCTAACTTGATTTTGATTTTTTCTTATTTAAAAATTAAAAAAATGCAAAACATAAAAATAAGGTATTTTATACCAATAAAATACCACCCAAAAATACACTTTTTTACATATGGCTTATTTTAATTTTCGATCCTTCATAAAAGTTGTAAATCTCGTCGAGACGAGCAACTTTCAAGTTGACCACTTTTTGATTTGACCCTTTTTGTTATTTCCTTTTGATTTTCTTTACATTTAGTTTTTGATTTTTCTAGGTACGATACGGGAAGCTCCTGGAGCCGCCACGTATCACCCTATTTTTTAATTAATTTATTAAATTCGTATTTTATTAAATTCATATTTTATTTTATTTTATTTATTATTTATTTTAAATAAATAAATAAATTTATTTATTTTGTTTTATTTATTTTCCCTTCATTATTTTAGTAGCCTACTTATTTACTATATTTATTTTATTTTCCTTCTCCTTTTACTTCTTCTCTACTCCAACTCCTCATCCAAGTCACCACTTTCTCCATCACTCCTCCATTTTCTCCACTTCTTTTCCAACTTCCTCCTCCTCTTTTTATCCCCATCATCCCTTTCATTCACCTTCATCCGCCAGTTGAGAGATGGAAGCCATCAACCCCCCTCGTGTTGTAGGTGACAGTTGCGACACGTTTAGGTAGAGAGACGACGGCCATTCCCTTCGGCGAGATCCGTGAACTTTTGGTTCACGTTGCAGTAGAACTCCACATCCGTTGCCAGAGCTTTGGAACACCCACCATCTCCATGAAGAGACGACCGGAGTTGAGGTCCACCTCATCCAATATTGGAAAATCACTGGTAAATTTCTCTCTTTTCATTTTGTCGTTTTTTATATAACGTCCATTGTTCGTCTTGTGCATCTTCATTGCATTTTCATCACCATCAAACACACAACACCTTATACTCATATTTTTTATTACATCATCATCATACCAATTCCCTAAATCCACACATATTTTTCATCATCACCACCACCACCTTTGCATTTTTATATTTTATTTCCTGTTAAAAAAATGCAAAAAAAATTAAAAAATAAAGAGAGAGGGGAAGCAGCCTCCCTCCTCCTCCACGTTCTAGGTCATCGCCAGCCCCGTCCTCCGCCAGCCCTCCAGCACACGCAGCCGCTCATCGCCACCCGCCACCAGCCACACACCCCTGGCCGCCAGCCACCTCTACGCGCGCGCCAACCATCCAGGCTGTGCGGCTCCAGCCACTGCCGTCGTGCTTCCTACTCCCCCAACGATAGCAGCCCCCCGCTACTGCGGTGGGACCTCTGCTCAAAGCCATGCAAAAGAACGTGTCCTCTCTAGCGGCCCACGCCCCCATCATGTGCAGGTTGCCGCCCTACAACCTCCTGTCGTGCGCATGCTCCTCCCCGCCAGCCAAGCAGCGTATGCCCCCAAGCGTCACCCCTGCTCCTCGAGCCAATCACTAGCACCGCCCTGCACCACCCCGCGTGCCTGACGGTCAGTGTTGAGCGAGCCGAGCGACTAAGGTTAAGTTATATCAAAGGTCATTGCGACCTCAACTAATCAGACCGGGCTCAACAAGAAAAATAGACCACCAACTAAAGAAATTAAACGATCAAACAAGGTAAGCGGTCTTGCTACTTTATTTTACCTGGTATAACTGCAAGGGTCAATCACAAGGAGCACGGGATGACATGTCTACGAAGTAGTCGGGCAACCAAGAAAAAGAAGAAATTGGTGGTTTTTAATTTTTCATTTTTTTATGATTTTTATAAATGAATAAAGGAAAGTCAAAAGTAAAACTCAAACAATTATTTAAGGGTCCAAAAATATTCAAAAATTCAAAACAAAAATGTTTTTATGTTTTTAAAATATTAAAGTGTTTTTGTGAATTTTATTGGGTTTTTCTGATTTTTAATTAATTATGTAAAAATAAAAGAAAGTTAAAAACAACCAACAATGTATAACCTGGATATAAAGGCAAATTAAAATTATTTAAAATGCCTATAAAATCCTAGCAGTAATTTATGTGAAACTAAAACTAAAATCTAACTGCAGAAAAAGAAAAAATATTTTTTTTGTTTTTTATGAGTTTTTAATGATTTTTATAAGGTTTTACTCTTTTTCAATTTTTATAGGTTTTATAAATGGGAATGAAAAAATGCATATAAACTCAAACAACACAAAACACACAATCAGAAGTTTTTTTTGGAATTTTTCGAGATATTTTATTATTTTTTTCATAATAGACAATGCACTTTTTAAGGTTTTTGAATTTTAAAATTGATAAACGAAAACAAAACATAACCCAAAAATCACCAAAATTCCTATACAGTAGTAGGGGCTACGTGTCAAAATTTCAAGATTTCTGGAGCAATTTTGCTATTTATTTAATAAAAAATAAAGCACACATATCACAAGGACCAAAATACAAATTATTTAAGTTCTGGGACCAAATAATAACAGGCACTAAAAGTCCAGGGGCTTATCCGTAAAATTTCCAATAAAATACGCACATGTCAGAAATCAACGTTCACAGGGGCATAACTACAATTCTGAAAAACATCCATTCAATCCATAACATATATAAAGCACAGGATAAAAGATGCAATTATCCCAAATGCACGTGACCAGGCACGTGTGCCCGAACAAATAGGGCTAAGCTACAAATACTAAGAACTATAAGGGCTAAAATGCAAAATGGTCCAACTGTATATTTTATTTTACAGACTAAAGCATAACATAAAATAAATGTAGGGGAAAAGATGCAATATACCCATGGATGCACATGAGGTGCGCGTGGGGGACAAGTGTTAGTTGTTGGCAGGGTGTGATCGGGCGGCTCTACTCCACTACAACGATTGATCTGACGGACATGGAATGTTCCCTACATATGGCGCAGATCTATCAGATGGCATCAGATCAACAGTCGAAAGGCTGCTCAACTGGATGGCTTAGATGAAATCTGGAAGGCTGCTCCGCATCCAACTACAACAGAAGACGGTGAACGAACATGGCTCTGGCGGACTTCGAACGATGATCTTGGCGAATCCTTCCGGTCGATCAGACTATCAATGGGTCGAGCACCTCCAGGGAAGCACTCCGCGTCGAATCGTGGGCTCCGATCAGCCGGCGGATGGTCACATGGACAGGACAGTGGTGTTGGGGTCTAGGGTAGCTCCGTCGAGCAACTAGGAAGCCGATAGAACTCCTCACGGCTCCAAAGAACCTGCGATGCGAAGCTAAGACTCGGAGGTACACTCCAAGCCAGGTTATTAGGGAGAGAAACCAAAGAAGCGACGGTGGATGGATGGGGGTCTCCGGCGAAGGTGGTAGGGGGAGACCTATCTCCTAATCTTGACGCGATGCCGATGGTCAGGGTGATCAAGATGCAGAAGAAGAAGGGGGGTGAGCGCGTGCGTCGATCTGAACGGATAGATGAGGGTGACAAAGCTCCGACCGGCTGGTCGGAGCTGGCGGAGCGACGATGACGTGCAAATGAAAGATTTAGCAAACAACCGATCTAGGAACGATCTGAATGATACATGAAGGTCCGAATGAGATCCTGAGCTCCAGGGGAGGTGAACGACGGGGTTGTGGCCTCGACCACGCTGCGGCTAGCAAAGGAGACTCCTCGCGGCGGTTCTCCGGCCATGATAGGTTAGCTGTGACTACACAGCACCTCTCCGAGCACCAAAGGTAGCCTTCGACGGCTGTCACTACGGCGAAGGAATCTATGGTATCAGAAAGGGGTGTGGCACGAGCTGACGAGCTGGGGAAGCAAATGTAGACTTTATAGAGCAGTCCCAGGTAGTCGGAAGATTCGGATCAAAGCACGCGAACCGAGGGGCGGATCCGTAAAGGAATCAATGGGCGAGGATCGTGGATCTCCCCTCGATAATCAGAGCCTCAAAATGAAGAAGATGGTGGTCGGATCAGGTTTAGATAATTCGATGAAATGCATGCAGAAACCGGATCTAACGGAAGGAAGGTCCGGGGGGTAGTTGACTGGGGTCAACAATCTTCCCTGGACCAATCAGGAGCGGTAGGGGAAGATGACAAAATAGACTAGACGATAAAATAGCAGAAAATTCAAAAATAAATAGATAAAAAATAATAAATGATTTTAAATTTAAAAATTAATAAAATGAAAAATAATTCTTATTTTTCAAGGGATTTTCTATGATTTTTATTTATTTTTGTGAAAAATAAATTATGGTATATATAGTATAATGTATTATATACAGGTATGAAATACCTATCTATTTTGTACAACTATTTTTATTTTGGTATTTTTTACATAAATGCCCTAATTTTATATTTTATTTATTTACAACATAATTTTTGGAGTATAAAATTATTTTTATTTATTTTGTTTTTATTATTTATTTACAAGTATAAAATAAATAGGGAAAGATACCTATATACATGTATTATATACAAGGTGAGAGAGGGTTTTATTCTAGTTTTATTTTTATTTTGTTTTTCTAATATTTTTTTTATTTTTAGAAATATATAAAAGGAAATAAAAATATCTTTTTATTTTTATTTTTGTAAAAATAAATTATATACATAGGTGGTATATGTGTACAAGGTGAAGTAGCGCTATCTCTCTCTACCTATTTTATTTGGTGATCAGGCCCATACTGGGCCCTCTCCTGGGTTTGGTCACTCAATATTTATTCTAAATATTTCCTTCTTTTTCTTTTATTCTTTATTCTTTTATTTTTGCACAAATACATGCTAATTATGATATATTAACACATGCATAGTTATTGCTAATTTATTGTATTCACAACTATTTACATGATGCTTTGCCAAGATAATTAGCTAAAATAAAAGAATAAAGAGTGATGAATGAGGATTCATCACCCCCCATACTTTACTTTTGCTAGTCCCTTAGCAATCACTTATTTGAAAAAGAAGTGAAAAGAAAAGAAAAAGAAAAAGAAAAAGAATCAAGGTTGATTATTAAACTTGCCTTTATTAAATTGAAGTATGGAGCTCAGTCATGCTTTTGGATTATTAGTTTGTCGGAACCTTATTTGGACTTAGGTTTAATACTCAACAACCTCTAAGTTCCACTAATCTATGGACATGACTCCTCAACAATCCAGATCAGAATAAGTCTGCATACACAAACTCTAATGACCATGAATCTTTTTTTGTACTGTGTAAGTGATATTAGCTCCCCACCTAAGAAATGGCAAAGTAATAACCCCCCTCAGCAAGGTAACTCTAATGCCCTAGTCTGGCAACTCTTTCCTCGAGGAGCGGGGTATTCCCTTCTAATTTCAAGTGCAACCGGCTCAGGAAGAGGAGGCAGAAGAGAATAGACCATGACCAGTGTAGCCATGTATCCTTGGGAGCCCAACCAGTGTAGCTAAGTCTCCCTGCTGCAAGCTCCATGAGATGGGAATGGGTAACATAAGCTTTGCTTTATTTGGCTATATACACTCCGGTGGGTATTTCGTTTTCTATCAGACCCACCACTTTTTTAGAGTTTTTCTTTCTTTTTGCACATTTTTTTCAATGTGCATATGTACAACATATCTACATGGTGCAACATATATACATAAGGAGTTTTTCCTCTTAAGCTAGTAGACTATCCCTCTTTTGAAGTATTATTGCAACCCACAACTCCTGTCTTTAGACCTCAATGCTGTTGGACCAAGTTGAGATGCACTTCCTTCACTAAAAGAAGATGAGATGTTCCGCCTAGAAGTACTACCCTTGTATGCTACCCCTAGCCAAAGAAGATTGCCTCCTCACCACCTCATCCGTAGAGAGCTATGTGTAAGGTGGTGGTGCAAGTAAAGCCATTGTCTGTGAGAGTCATGTGTGCGTTGTTAAGTGTTCTACTTAGGCTCATCAAGATGACATATGATCATAGCCTAGTGGACTCAAAGAATTAAGTTTCAAATGGACCTGAAAAGTCTTAACCCTAAGCCCTATAAGGTTCCTCTTAGAATTAGGTGGATTAAGGTCTTAACCTAGCTCCATTTTCCAATTTAATTCCAGGCTAGTTTAAATGTCAACTATGATTCAGAAAAACTGTACAAATATATACAAAAATCTTTTTATGTAAGTTTTTGAAAATGGTGCAAAATTTTTGAAAAATGTTTGAATGAATGAATGCATGAGTGCAGAAGTTTTGAAAACTATTTACACACATTTACATAAGGGTTTTTGCAAACTTTTTTTTCAAACATGTTACAAAAAATTTGTACTATATACATAATTTTGATATTAAAATATTTAAAAACTCTTTATACACAATATTTTTACAAACATTTGTACAAAAATAATTTTATAAATAGCTATGTATGTGCAAGAAAGAATTTTATGTACAAGAATTTTTTTTAATTTTTATGGTTTTTAAGATAAAGGATTTTAGCCACTTATTTATTAACACACTCACATAAAGTACTAGTTATAGCAAAAGTATATATGCAATATATACGACACCCTCTATACTTAGCTCGAACGATGTCCTCAGAGTGGATCAAGATCGATGAAGAAGACATAACTCGTGCTTAGTATAGAGAAGTGAAAAGGAATGGTATACTACAACGACGAACCAAAGAATAGAATGGAAAAGAATCTCGATGTTTCCCTCTACACTTAGGATCAAGTAATCCTAAGTATAACAGACTCTACATAAAGGGAAATCTGAGTGGAGGGATGTACATGGTCTACCTCCCCTATACTTAGGGTAAAATATCCCTAAGTATAGGCAGCAAAACATAGGTAAAAAGAATCAAAAGGAAATCAAAAGTCTGACACCCCCTATATTTTGGGTAAGGTACACCCTAAGTATAACATATTCAAAGATGAAAATAGGGTGTTGGACTGGATCTATACAAGGTGGAGGACAGTGATATTCAGGCATGAGATGCAATAGATGTGAATCAAAAGGCCACATCTCACGCAAAATGAATAGGGGTGACGTCAATGACCAGTGGCTCATGATCTAGATATGGTTTGAGCCGCAACTCGTAAACACGAAAGGTAGAATCAGATGACATTTCAGATATGTCAATACTTCCATTGTCATGTACCTTTCGGACTAGGTATGGTGCCTTCCACTTGCTCTGCAACATCCCTGGAAATAATCTAAGCCGAGCACCGAATAACCATACTCTCTGGTCTGGCTCAAACTACTTGTGGCTGATATGAGAATCATGCCACTCCTTCACTCTCTCCTTGTATTGTAGGCTGCTCGAAAATGCTGCATCTCAAAGCTCCTCAAGGGATGCCAACTATGTCCTCCCCTGATCTCCTACACTCACTGGATCCAAAAGTATGTTTGTGATGGCCCAAAGTGACTTATACCTAATCTCAACAGGTAAATGGCAGGGCTTCCCATAAATGAGGCGAAAGGGAGACATACCCAAAGTAGTCTTGAAGGAAGTCCAGTATGCCCACAAGACCGAGTCCAAAAGTCATGACCAATCCTTTCGGTCAGGGCGAACTACCTTCTGCAATATAGTCTTGATCTCCCTGTTTGACAATTCAGCAAGACCATTGGTCTGAGGATGATATGGAGTGGCTACTCTATGGTCAATGCTGAACTCGCTAGCAAGGGCCTTTACCTTGTCATCGACGAAATGAGACCCCCATCAGGTATCAACACTCTAGGAACCCGAACCATGAAATGATATTCTTCCTCAAAAATCTGCAAATAGTTCTAGCATCTGCGGTCCGAACGGGGATGGCCTCAACCCAACGACTAACATACTCAATGGCCAACAGAATGTACTCAAATCCCTGTCTCTTAGGGAATGGACCCATGAAATCGATGACCCATGCATCAAAAACCTCACAGAAGTGAATGGGTTGCATCGACATCATATCATGCTGTCCACAGGTGCCCATCCTCTGACAGTCAATACACCTCTTCACGAATTCATCAGAATCCTTGAAGAGGGTAGGCCACCATAGGCCGGATTGGAGCACTTTACGTGTCGTTCTCCTCCTAGAGTGATGTACCCCTGCCTCACGCTTGTGGCAGTAAGTGAGTACTCTATGGTGCTCCTCCTGAGGAATGCACCGACGCCAGATACTATCCCCTCCTTCATGATAAAGGACGAGATCCTCCCGATGGTAGAACTTGGCCTTCGCGAGGAAGGTATCAATTCGCTGCCTGGGCCAACCTTGTGGAACTTTCTTGGCAACAAGATAGTTCACAATGTCAGTGTACCATGGGAGCGAGGTGATAGCAAGGATCGCCTCGTCTGGGAAGGTCTCTGATATGGGATTATTCTGCTCAGGTTGCTCAAGATGCTCTAATCGGGAGAGATGATCCGTCACCACATTCTTGACTCTAGGCTTATCCTTAATCTCAATATCAAACTCCTGGAGTAGAAGGATCCATTTAGTCAGTTTCGCTTTGGCATCCATCTTTGCCATGAGGTAGCTGATGGTAGTGTGATCTGTAAAGATAGTCACCTTCGATCCAATGATGTAAGATCTGAACTTATCTAGGGAAAAGACTATGGCTATCATCTCCTTCTCAGCGACAGTATAGTTCCAGCACATCTCCTAGGGAAAAATCGGAGGCATCCATCATGATCTCGAATGGGAGAGACCAATTAGGTGGTTGAAGGAAAGGAGCCTCAACAACTAGACTCTTGAGAGTCTCAAATGATGTAAGACACCTATCATCCACAATGAATTCGTTGTCTTTGGTCAGAAAATCAGTCAACAGTCGGCCAATCCTGCTGAAATCATGAATGAATCGTCGGTAGAAACCGATGTGCCCCAGAAAAGACCGTAATTGTCGCATGTTGAATGGTGGATTGCGTTTCCTAATGATATCCACCTTGGTCGGATCAACCTCCATACCCCTGTTGGAGATGATATGACCAAGCACCGTCCCTTGAGTCACCATGAAGTGACTCTTCTCCCAGGATAATACAAGATGGACCTCGATGCATCGCTGAAGGATGCGGTCTAGGCAGTCAAGACAAGCATCAAACCCATCGCCATAGACCGAAAGTTCATCCATGAAGACCTCCAAGCACTCACCCACCATGTCCGAGAAGATACACAACATTCACCTTTGGAATGTCGTCAGGGCGTTACATAGACCAAAGGGCATCCATCTGAAAGCATATGTCCCAAAGGGACAGGTTAATGTAGTCTTGTCCTGATCTTCGGGCACAATGGCCACCTGGTTGTAACTGGAGTACCCATCAAGAAAGTAGTAGTGACTCTTCCTAGCTAGCCTCTCTATAATATGATCAATAAAAGGTAGCGGGAAATGATCCTTCTTGGTGGACTTGTTCAATCGTCTGTAGTCCACACAGACCCTCCAAGAAGTGGGCACCCAGGTAGCGATCTCCTCTCCAGACTCACTCACAACTGTAGTGATGCCCGTCTTCTTGGGCACTACATGTAATGGACTAATCCACTTGGAGTCAGAGATGGGGTAGATAAAATCAGCGCTCCACCATTTCGAGATTTCCTTGATGACAACCTATTGAAGATTCGAGTTCAGCCGCTGCTGGAACTCACGCGACGGCTTGGCATCCTATTCGAGATAGATATGGTGGGAGCACATGGCTGGACTTATCCCCTGGAGATCAACTACACTCCATCCTATCACCTTGCGGTTCTTTTCATGAACCTCCATCTAATGAGATTCTTGCTCTCCAGTCAAATCTGCTGAGATAATGACTGGGTGCATCTCATGCTCACCTGCAAGGAACCTATACTTCAGCGACTGTAGCAAGGGCTTCAGCTCTGGGCAATTGGGAGATGGTGGATCTGGCCTCTGAAAAGTCTAAGTGAAAGCAACTAAATCTGCATGGGAGAACTCTCACTGATTATGAAAATCTAGTGAAGACTGCTCTGCTGGTGTGTTTGTGCTCTGAATAGGATCAATGTCCACCTTAGTTGTTGGATCTGTAGGAATCAGACATGGAATCAACTCCTCAAACTCTGCCCAATCAGTATCTGACTCTAAGGGATCCGAATCTGAATCAAGAGAAATATCAACTGCCTCGCCATCCTGAACGCGATCTACAGCCTCAAATGTGTCCTTTACCAAGAATGTACTCTCCAAGATCTCCTCAGCTGGAATCTAGGAATTAGCGGGATCTGATGGTGAGAGGATGGCTCGTGAAATGGGATCTGGCCAAGCAGCTTCATCATCTGTGATTACAAAATCACACTCTTGGTGGACGTCTCGCTCTGCCTCTGTCATCTGTTCTGAATCACTGAGCTGCTCTAAGCAAGTTGAATCTCACGCTCTAGTCTCGTCGATCGTCTCTATTTGTATACTCTCACCCTTGACGTGAAAGTATACCTTCCCGCTATCATGATCGGACATTGCCTTGGCTGTGGCCAAGAACGGGCGTCCTAGAATGATGGGGGTATCGGTCACAGACTCAGGGATCTCCATGTCCAACACAACAAAGTCCACAGGGAATTTCAAGCTTTGAATTGTGACGACCACATCCTTCAGCAACCCCTTTGGCCTTTTGACAGATCAATCAACAAACTGAAGGACTGTCCTGCTCTATCAAAGAGGGCCAAACTCGAATCGGTCGAGTAAGGCTGCTGGAAGTAGGTTGATAGAAAAGCCACTGTCTAATAGAGTCCGATCGAACCTCTACTCATGTATGTGACATCTAACATAGGGAGCTCTAGCATCTGGCCTCTTGGCCGAGAGACGGTTCTGGATGGCAAAGCAGGTAGCCCGAGTGAGCACATGGATCTCTGAATGATGGTTCCTCCTCTTCCTGTGAATGTTGGTCTTCTCTCTAAGTTTCCTCTAGAAGAGAGGGATGTGCTCCAAGGCCTCCTGTAGAGTCAGCTGAATCTGGAATTTGTATCATATACTGGCTGAACTCTAGCTGCTGTGATTTTTTTGGATTTTCTTTTTTAGTCCCCTTAGCCAAGCGGAGTGCTTGAGAGAAGGGGATGGTTGGGCCCTCCTCAGATGGAGGGCTAGGATCGGGTCCCTGCTGATGTGGTGAAACAGAATCCATACACATATCTCCAGGCATTGCAGATGGACTCACAAATAAAGAACCCTTTCTTTTATTAGATTTTCCAGAATAGTCCCGAGATACATAAACAGAAGGAAATGCAACAGGAATAGAATGGGTGGCCTCAGTATGACCCGCGGCATCTGGACTTGTGGCATCAGCACCGCACTCTGGCTCAGCATCATCATCTCTAGTGGCATCAACACCACCTTCTGCATATGGTGAAGAGACGGCCTCAGTACCATCAGCTGGATCTATATCCCTGGTGGCATCAACACCACCGTCATCAACATCATCTTGATCAGCATCAGTACCGCTCTCCTCCTCATATGACACTCCTGAGTCCTCATGTGGTCATCGCTCAGATGAGGCACCACCGGCTGGCATCCTACCGCTCCTAATTGTAACAAAGTCAGCATCAAAAGTATATGCAGAAAGATCACCAAGTGAGTCACTAGGAGTGGTAACCTCTGTAAACTCTACCTGCTCAGACTTCCTTTTCAAGTTGTTCGGATTCGGCTTGATCTGAGCGGGTATGACAACCTTGCCCTTCACTATCTCCCTCATCTCTTGACAGAACTCATCCATCTCCTGTCTGAATGTATCCTGCTGCTCGGAGATAAGGCGGGCTAAATCATCTAAAGCTGGATTCTCATAGGCGGGCCCATGAGAACCGGACGGGTGGCCTCTCTGAAAGTGAGGCTGCTATTGCTGCTGCTGAGAAGGATGAGGGGGATACTGGTGAGAGAACTGCTGAGGCTGTTGCTGCTGCCTCCACGGTTGTCCCTGCTGATAGGGACAAGGACCTTGTTGGTAGTGTGGCTGTGGGAACTAGGGTTGCCGTTGCTGCTGGACGTACTGGCCAACCTGAACTGGAGGCTGTTGTTGGGATGAGGTACCTCCGGTTGACCAACGGAATCCGGGATGGTCTTGTTGGATCCCATGCTGAGGTCGGTCATTACATACCAAATCCCGTTGACTTCTGTCAACGGCTCCTGCTCGTAAGTGGGTGTGGGAAGAACTGCCAAGGGCTAACCCGGCTGGTAGACCACCATCTGAATGTCCGGAGACGGTGGTAGCTAGACATACTGCTGCTGCTGAAACGGCTCCGCCTGAACATGATGCACTTGTCAGTAGTGGGTGAAGGGATGGGTCGAGCAGCTGCTGCTGTTTGGATCTACCCGTGACCTGAGATGGGGCTGAGGAGCCATCTGTGCCTCCTGGAGACACATGATCTGGGTCTTTAGGTCACTCAGCGTTTGTGCCATCTAATCTATATGAGATGTGCCCTGGCACTGCTTCTTCTCTATAAGCTCGATGCGGTCCAACTTCTCGCTGATGATACCCATATCAACAGCCATCGACTCTGCCTGTGCTGCGACTGTTGAAGATGTAGACGGACCTGCATCGACACGTGCTATCCTCTAATAGGACACGACCTGTGGTATGGGCTTCCTCTGTGTATAGAGGCGGTCTGGGACATAACTGTGTAGTTCTCTTCCATCTCCTCGTAGATGGCCTAGACCTGATCCTCATCCTTGACGAAATAGGAACCTCCACAGGATGCGTTCACTAGCCCTTTCAACTCCGGTGTAAGCCCGCAGAAGAAACTCTGGACAAGGTTGGTCTTGGATATGTTATGGGGACACCGGTCAATGAGCTCTCTGAATTTGTCCCATACCTCGTGGAACTGCTCGTTGGGAAGCATGGAGAAGTTGTTGATTAGGGCTCTGGTTGCATTCATCCGGCCGAGTGGATAGTACTTATTCAAGTAATCGTTCCGAAGTTGTTCCCATGATGTGACATATCTCCCTAAGTGCTTCAGCCAATTGGCTGCTCTATCTACGAGGGAGAACGGAAAAGCCATCATATTGATGGTATCCTCGTCCACGAGTTGATTGTGGACCGTGCTGCAGATCATCTTGAACTCCTGGAGATGGAGGTGTGGCTCCTTGGTGGCAAGCACGTGGAATCGGGGTAGTAGCTGGATGGTCTGAGGTGGGAGCTTGAAATCTCCCAGAATGGCTGGCAGCTGAATCCATCTGTGGGTTAGAGTTGCACTAGGGTTGTGCAACTCTCTCATCGGACATGTGGGTGCTGCTGGCTGTGCTGGCTCCTCAGGCTCTCCTCCCTCAGGAATGTCTCCTCCTCCACTGGCTCTACGTTGATCTCTGTCTACTCGCATCTGCTCCATCTCTCGGCGTATATCGACCATGAAAGCCCCCTAGTCTCTGATCTGATGATGCATGGTCTCCAGGGAGGCTAACATGGTGTTGTTGATGGCACCCTGGTCAAGTACATATGTGTGGGTTCCGTCGGGTCCATCGGTGCGCTCCTCGCTGCTGGCCATGGTCTCTGCAAAGGCAAAAGTTCCAAACTCAGGTGCTGTCAAATGATCAAATGCCTGTTGTTGTCTCTGCTCGGGCACCTCAGGACTGGTAGAAGGGTGGTCGAGGGGGAACATGACAGAGTCAAACTCGAGTTCGGAGAGCGGTTTTGGGCGATTTTATTTAGGTGATCGAGCAGTCTTTCAGAGCGATTAAGCGAGCTGTTGGGAATCCTACACTCCCAGGAGACTGTCCCGATCCCAAGGGTAGATCTTTCCTAGCCAGTATAGGTCGAGGACGATTTATCGGCTACCCGATCCACTCGCTCTGTTAAGGATATCGCAACACGCTTTACCGGAAACCGGAGCGATCCTCACTGGAGAATGACTAACCCGAAATCAGTAGTATGAGGAGAGGTCGGATATGGCTCTAGCCTAGTGTGCGGGTCACTCTCTCACTCATCCAAGCCAGACAATGAGGGGATTGCTCTCCCAAGACAAATTTTTTAAATGTGGTGTCTTTTAGGGTCAAGTGTGTTTAGCACTCCCAATTTTATGATTTTGTTTATGTATTTTTCAAGCAAACAACGCATAACAAATTTTCCGATTCTCCTGGTTATTTTAAGTCCAAAAATAGGGGGAGAAGTCGAAAAAGCCGATGCACGGTCAAACATTATGATGCACGCAGAGTAAGAAATGCATACCTAACTCCAGCTCTCTACATGCAGGGTGATCTGTGCATAAAATAAAGACTGAATTAAAACTACCTATATGATGTAAGAAGAAATCGGCTTAGACAGAAAATTTCTACTCGAGAATAACGATAACAAATGGGTCAACAAGAGGGGTCAGGGACTGGTCTCTAATGCTGATCGGTGTCCACCACAATGGATCCTGCCAGTGATGTATACGGCCTCTAGCGACACATGACTCCTCAGGTGACTGAGTTATCTTTTTCTTTTGTGATTTAATTAATTAGGTCCACTTATCGATCTATAGGAACATGCAAGAAATTAGGGATGGGGCCTTAATTAATTACGTCATTGTCAAGAAAAAATCCTAAGTCTAAGGGCCAAAAACTTAGAGAATCAAATATAAAAGAAATGCGATAAAACAAAAACCTGGCGTAAAATCTACGGTGAGGTTCACCGAGCACACCGGTGCTCGGTGAAACCGACCCCGAGATCAAGCCAAGTCCAAGTCTGAGTCATGTCCTGTATTATTACAATAATAATAGCAATGAAAATAAAACTAAGGCTAAAGCTCCTCCAAAAGTCATGCTCCTCCTCTCCTACGCTCCCCTGCGGCTCGATGCAGAAACGAGCCACCTCCGCTTCGCTCGGGTGCCTCAGCGCTCCGAAGATAGCCGCCCTCGCTCGTCGGGCCCTCGCAAGAAAGAGAAACAAAAATAGGTCAGGCCACATTTATAAAAATAAAATAAAATAAAATAAAATATATTAAAACTAAAACAAAGAAATAAAAAAACAAAACTAAAAAGCAAATAAAGAAAAAAGAAGAAGAAAATCAAATCAAAAATCGAAAATGGAAAACCGACTACTAAGCCATGCTCCCCGGTAACGGCGCCATTCTGTTGAGCGAGCTGAGCGGCTAAGGTTAAGTGATATCAAAGGTCATTACGACCTCAACCACTAGGACCGGGCTCAACAAGAAAAATAGTCCACCAACTAAAGAAATCAAACGATCAAACAAGGCAAGTGGTCTTGCTAATTTATTTTACCTGGTATAGCTGCCAAGGTCTATCACAAGGAGCACCAGAGGACAGGTCTACGAAGTAGTCGGGCAACCAATAAAAAGAAGAAATTGGTGGTTTTTAATTTTTCAATTTTTTTATGATTTTTATAAATGAATGAAGAAAAGTCAAAAGCAAAACTCAAACAATTATTTAAGGGTCAAAAACTACGCAAAAATTCAAAACAAAACTGTTTTTATGTTTTTAAAATATTAAAGTGTTTTTGTGAATTTTCTTGGGAGAAAGTTATAAACAACCAACAATGTACAACCTAGATATAAAGGCAAATTAAAATTATTTAAAATGCCTATAAAATCCTAGTAGTAATTTTATGTGAAACTACAAATAAAATCTACCTACAGAAAAAGAAAATATATTTTTTTATTTTTATGAATTTTTAATGATTTTTATAAGTTTTTTCTCTTTTTCAATTTTTATTGATTTTATAAATGGGAATGAAACAAAAATTACATAGAAACTCAAACAACACAAAACACACAATTAGAAATTTTTTTTGGAATTTTTCGAGATATTTTAATATTTTTAGTTGATTTTTAAAAACAGACAGTGACACTTTTTAAGGTTCTTGAATTTTTAGAAATGATAAATGAAAACAAAACACAACCCAAAAATCACTAAAATTCCTACACAGTAGCAGGGGCTACGCCAAAATTTCAAGATTTTTGGAGAAATTTTGCTATTTATTTAATAAAAAATAAAGCACACAGATCACATCGACCAAAATGCAAATTATTTAAGTTCTGGGATCAAACAATAACATGCAGTAAAAGTCCAGGGCTTATCCACAAAATTTCCAATAAAATACGCACGTGTTAGAAATCAACGTTCACAGGGGCATAACTATAATTTTGAAAAACATCCATTCAATCCATAACATATAAAAAGCACATGACAAAAGATGCAATTATCCCAAATGCACGTGACCAGGCACGTGTACCCGAACAAACAGGACTAAACTGCAAATACTAAGAACTATAAGGGCTAAAATGCAAAATGGTCCAACTATATATTTTATTTTACAGACTAAAGCATAACATAAAACAAATGCAGGGGAAAAGATGCAATATACCCATGGATGCACGTGAGATGCACGTGGGGGACAAGTGTCAGCTGCTGGCAGGGTGTGATCGGGCGGCTCTGCTCCACTGCAACGGTTGATCTGAGGGACAGGGACTGTTCCCTACGTGTGGCGCAAATCTGTTAGATGGCGTCAGATCAACGATCGAAAGGCTGCTCCGCTGGACGGCTCAGATGAAATCTGGAAGGTTGCTCTACATCCAACGACAATGGAAGATGGTGGGCGAACATGGACCTGGTGGACTTCGAACGATGATCTGGGCGAATCCGTTCGGTTGATCAAACTATTAATGGCGCGTAGAGTCATGGGCTCCGATCGATCGGCGGACGGTCGGATGGATAGAACGGTGGAGATGGGGTCTAGGGTAGCTCCGCAGAGTAGTTGGGAAGCCGATAGAGCTCCTCACGGCTCCAAAGGACCTACAATGCAAAGCTAAGACTCGGAGGTACACTCCGGTCCAGGTTATTAGGGAGAGAAACCAAAGAAGCGACGATGGATGGATGTGGGTCTCCGGCGAAGGTGGTAGGGGGAGACCTATCTCCTTATTTCGACGCGATGATCGATGGTCAGGGTGATCAGGATATGGAAGAAGATGGGGGGGCGAGCGTGTGCATCGATTTGAATAGATAGATGAGGGTTACAAAGCTCCGACCGGCTGGTCGGAGCTGGCAGAGCGACGGTGGCATGCAAATGAAAGATTTAGCAAACAACTGAGCTAGGAACGATCTGAATGATACCTGAAGGTCTGAATGAGATCCTGAGATCTAGGGGAGATGAACGGCAGGGTTGTGGCCTCGACCATGCTGCGGCTGGAGAAGGAGGCTCCTCGCGACGGTTTTCCGGCCACGACAGGTGAGCTGCGGCTACACAACACCTCTTCGAGCACCAAAGGTAGCCTCTGACAGCTGTCACTACGGTGAAGGTATCTAGCGTATTAGAAAGGAGTGCGGCGCAAGCTGAGCAGCTGGGGAAGCAAATGAAGACTTTATATAGCAGTCCCAGATAGTCAGTAGATTCGAATCAAAGCGCACGAACCGAGGGGCGGATCCGTTAAGGAATCAACGGGTGAGGATCATGGATCTCCCCTCGATAATCAGAACCTCGAAATGAATAAGATGGTTGTCGGACCAGGACTGGATAATTTGGTGAAAAGCGTGCAGAAATCGGATCCGACCGAAGGAAGGTCCGGGGGGCAGTTGACTGGGGTCAACAATCCGCTCTGGACCAATCATGTGCGGTAAGGGAAGATGACAAAATAGACTAGATGATAAAATAGCAGAAAATTCAAATATAAATAGATAAAAAATAATAAATGATTTTAAATTGGAAAATAAATAAAATGAAAAATGTTTCTTATTTTCAAGGGATTTTCTATGATTTTTATTTATGTTTATTAAAAATAAATTATGGTATATACAATATAATGTATTATATACAAGTATGAAATACCAATGTATTTTGTACAATTATTTTTATTTTTTTTTTATTTTTACACAAATAACCTAATTTTATATTTTATTTATTTACAACATAATTTTTGGAGTATAAAATTATTTTCATTTTATTTTTATCATTTATTTTCAAGTATAAAATAAATAGGGAAATATACCTATATACATGTATTATATACAAGGTGAGAGAGTTTTATTCTAGTTTTATTTTTATTTTGTTTTTCTAATTTTTGTTTTATTTTTAGAAATATATACAAGGAATAAAAATATCTTTTATTTTTATTTGTGTAAAATTAAATTATATACATAGATGGTATATATGTACAAGGAGAAGTGGCCCTATCTCTCTCTACGTTATTTATTTGGCGATCAGGAACTTACTGGGCCCTCTCTTGGGTTTGGGTCACTCAATATTTATTCTAATATTTCCTTCTTTTTCTTTTATTCTTTATTCTTTTATTTTGCACAAATACATGGTAATTATGAAATATTAACACATGCATGCTTATTTCTAACTTATTGTATTTACACCTTTTTACATGATGCTTTGCCAAGATAATTAGCTAAAATAAAAGAATAAAGAGTGATGAATGAGGTTTCATCAGTCAGCAGCTGCAGCCCAGCCGTGGCCATAGACCTCCACATGCCCTCGCGAGCGACTGCCGCCCGCTAGCTCCTCACATTTAGCTGACCGCGGCCACACACTTCTCCAATGCCAGGCGCAGTCGCTCGCCTGTCATCCTGCTCGGCTGACCACCCCATACCACGACTCCGCCAGCACCATGCTCTGCTCACCACTAGCCGCGGTCCGCAGCGCCACTGCCGCACGCACGGTCGCGCGCTCCGCTCGCCCACAATGCGTCCCCATCGTGCTCCACCGCCCGTTGTTGCCCACCTCCACGCCTCCTCCACTGTGCGTCGCGCATGCCCACATCCGTGTCGCCCTCCAAATGCGCCTCCAGCCCTAGCGAGGAAAAGGAACCCACAAAGGTCCATTTCTATTTCTTTTTTTATTTTTTTAACAAAATTGCATTTGCTTCCCTTCAGGTTTTTGAATTACAAAAATGCCCATAGGCACATTTTTATTGTTTATTTCACTTTCTGTATTGCAAAGACACCCCTGACTTTGCATGATAATTTGGACATCTTTCTTACATCATTTATTTTAATGAAAAAGCACATTGTTGAGAAACTATATCTTTATCATTAGGAAATTTATTTGCATATTTGTAAGCATTGGATAATTTATTAAAAATCAGAGTTCGAAATTTAGTGATATTTTACACATTTTTACTCTGAAATTCGCACATACTTAAATATTGCTCCAAAAAATATGCAAAAATTGTAGATGATGCTTCTTAGTGTTGTTTAATCGCTTGAAAATTTCATCAAAAATAGATGAGTCTTGTTCATAAAATAAATCATTGAGTGATTTCTGTAATTGATTTTTAATTAAAACCACAAATATTATTTTGTGAAATTTCAACTTTCCTGATCATTTAAATATCTATTTGAGATAAATGGCTCTCTGAATAATTTGATTTTTTGTATTTATTTAAAATAAAATACTCATAGTCACTCTTTTTTATTTAAAAAATTCATAAAAATTTCATAAATTGTTAAAAAATTTCAAAAATATTAATGTAGCTTCATTTCATCATGTTTCACTTCCAGTAAAATTTTCATAATTTTTGCATTCTATTTGCATGAAAATTGCATAAAAACCCATAAAAAATTTGTATTTTTCATTTGTTCATTTTAAATACAAAAATTCCAGAAAAATACATTTCACATTCATTGTTTGATTAGGTTTCCAGGAAAAATACAACTTGGTTAAATTGAATTAATTTCACATTAAAATTGATTTGGCTAAATTGCTTGATTCCTTAACAACCTAGTTCAAACGCAGTTTTGCATTTGCATTTTTATCGCATAAAAATTGTCAAAAAAATCCCACTTGAAAAACCGTGAGCTAGTTTATCTAATTTGATCTGAAGCTATTCCTTTGCCTCCTTGAGTCAACCTTGGGGCTTTCCCAGGTTAAAAATACATCAAACCGCATATTAATTAATTCATCGATCCATCTTTGCGGTTAATTTTTGACCGATCCTGATTTCCTGACTACAACAAGAATGACACATTTTAAATTAAATAGGGCGATTCAGTGGTACGTCAAAGACTCACCATCATTCTTAAGAGAGATGAAGGCAGATTCAGGATGGCTTCTTGACTTAGCATGTTCGTATCACATATACTCATCTAAAGAGTAGTTCTGTATATACAAGAGATGCAATAATGGTACATTCAAGATCATAGATGTAGAGGTTCACCATGTTAAGGGAGTTGGATTAGTGTAGTTTCACAGATATGATGGAATGCTGCAAACTTTGATAGGTGTCAAACATGTTCCTACAACCAACAAAAATATGATTTCACTGGGAATGATTGAGTCATGAGGACATCAAATCACCATTGGAGGGGAGTTCTTAGAGCAAGCAAAGGAACACGCATGGGCATGCAAGGGATGAGGACATTGAATATGGTGTATAAATTTAAGGGTAGGGTCGTGATGGTAATGGAGCTCCAATTATTCCCAGGATGAGAAGTACTAGAAGAGAGCAACATGATATCAAAATATCTATTGCAAAAGCACTTAACATGGAGAAGTAAGTGTGATTCGCTTTACCAAAGGATGTTGGTGTAATCTCTAGTCATAAGAGATACCTGATGCCACGTCATGAGGTGCTACACTGAGTTTTGTGAGCGTGTCTTGGAGGAGGCATGTCAGGGATACCCAGCAATGAGTGTGGCACTGGAGGAAGTGAGTCCCGAAGAAGGAGACTTGTATATAATAAGGATTATCGATTGCAAACTGAAAATGACATATAGATCGTGATGTAATTTAACTAAAGGGGATATTGTTGGGATTACTTTCACATTAGGATTACAAATCCTATATGGATTGGACTTCTAATCCTAATAGCAACCAATGTGTATTCAACATACAATATGTGATTATGCTTTTACTTGGGCTATATATAGAGGGGACGATGAGACATTATGTAATAAAGGTTATTACAATTCATTCCTTAAAAAGAAATGAAGAATAACTAATTTTTAAAATAGGCCCCTTAGTACAATTAGGATTATGTACCATGTCCATTTTGATATCATACAATTGTTAATCCAAAGGTTGGATAATAGATGTTTTTATGTGGTTGAATATCTAAAGAGCTAGATTGAGGACTCAACCATACTACTATGTGATTATCAAGAAGGGATCTCTAGCCTGAGAAGGCGATGGAAATCCTTACTCCAAAAGCTGACATCCGACTGACCTTTTAATGTAGGTCCTCTACATAGGAATGGAGATTCAGAGGTGTTGGATGAGTTAGGTCAAAGTGTTGACTTAATGAGATTGATATAACTAAGACATATGCTGTATGTTGTCACGTATATGCATACACCCATACAGATCTATTACCATCTGTCTTAGTACATACATTACGCAAACTATTAGGTTGATGACCTAATCAAGGTCTATATACCGACGAGCTGGTTTGCATTGATGAATATCCATTCATTCACCATTATTCTCTTATTTTTACATTAAATCACTATTAAAATACATGTACATATCACTAACTTGTATGAATTAAAATCATAATAATGCTATGTAAATAGTGTATTAATACATGTATTTAAACCCAAAATAAAAGAATAAAGAAAAGAAAAGAAAAATAAAGGAAATATCAAATATACTAACTAACCCTAAATCCTGAAACCAAGTCAAATATTAACTAGGTTTACAAGGAATAAAGTAGGGGGAGATAAGGGCAAAATAATGTAGACAATTATGCACAGAACCCTAGAAACCCTAGGTGTTCAATGCACTATATATGGCATACATTTACATTATTTTGTACACACTCATACATACCTCAAATCAAATCATTTTCAACATTAAACATGTGCATAATAGTATAAAAGAATAAACAAATATTAGCACAAATAAATCATGCATAAGTCACTACGTACGCTCAATTGAAAAAGCCGCAAAGAGAACTTCGTTGATCAATATCTCCTCCATATGGAATCAAAATTTATCAAACTTACGTCCATTGTATTTCAAATTGAATTATATTTAAAAGAAAGGTTGTTTCATTTAAATTAGAGTCAAGATGCAAAAGCTCGCTAATTGGGGTACTATGGTCCTTGTACATATGCATATAAAGCCCGAATATTTTACTTTTTATATTTTTAACTTATTTTATTTTTTCTTTATTTGTACATATTATTTAACACCTATATAAAATATGAATAAAATTAAAAGCATTAAAAATATCAAAAACAATTAATAAACCATGAATACGAAAGTATACGATACCTATATTGTAATTATACATATTTATTTGGATATGTATACAAAATAATAAAAATACCATACAAATTTGTAAATATGTATTAAATAATAATAATATAAGTAAATAAATTTTGTAAGTATAATTTTATTTATAAAAATAATAAAATAAAAATTCAAATACAAAGTATATATGTATAAATACCTATACATGAAGTATGTAAATAATATATACTCTTAAATAAGTCGATAAAAATAAATAAAAATGACCTAAAATATTTAATAAATAAGAAACAAATTTCTTGTTTTGATTTTTTATTAATAAAATCATCTTCTATTTAATTTTTGCATAATTTCCATTTTCATCTCTGTTTAGTCTTCTAGTGGTCCACATGGACCAACCTGCGCCCGCCGCTGGACGACCGGGGTCAACTCCCCCATTCCCTCCTTTAGACCGGTCCCATGCATGCAAATTCCTCTTTTCACCAATTTTTCTAGCCTGATTCAGACCCTCTACACCCAATTCTTTCATGAAAAATCTTTGCATTGTAGCCGTGTATCACACAAATCAAAGATCTCCAGTGGTCAACCCTCGATTCAAGCACAAACCCTAATCGAAGAGCCACCTCCAGTAACATGGTATAAATATTCTCCTTCACCTCCAGTATGCCCCAATCCTTCATCATTCCTCTGTAACCCCTAGATCAGTGCATGGAGTGGACCCCTAGTGACAAGAGGTGATCCCCCGTTAATCCAAGTCGAGGAGAATGATGAGGAGATTGATCCAACCATCACTGTAGTTGCTCCAGGTTATTCTCTGCTCGCAGCTGTTCGAGGTTAGGTGAGCTAGGTATCTTTAGCTCTTTTGATTTGTAATTTAATCCTTAGCATAGTTTGGGTTTTTATTTCATTTGATTTCATCTATTGTAGATTAAAAATCCAAAAATTACTTTCCTAGAGCCCTAGGCTCTAGACTTTTTCCCACCATTGTAAGCCCTTCTTTTGACTCCCTAACGCCCTCATCAGCTTCCCCATCACATTCTCCATCATCTTGATCCATTATCCACCCTTTATCTTGCACATATCGAGGTATTATGTATTCATTCACCACCCTACACCAAAGACCTCCACCCCATCCATTTCCTCTTTCTTTTATGTAGCCCTTGGGTCGAAGAGCATCACCCTAAAGCCCTATTCATTTTGGTGTAGGTACGTGCCCAGGAGAACCCCTTTCGAGGCGATTCAAGTCCAATCCTCGAGCTCTATCCAAGCGAAGCTTCATCTAGCTCTAGGTCTCTCCTCAACGAGACTTGGAATGTTCTAGCACCATCGAGACCTGCAAAGTCCCCGTAGGAGGCTTTTACAAGCTCCAACATTAAAGAAAGTGGGAGGAACAAGGAGAATCGACCGATCGAAGCAGCCCTGGGTGGCCATTCTTTCCAGTTCTTCCAAAAACCTCTCCGTCATCCGATCAAAGCGTTGCACCAGATCTAATTGCCTTCGTCTAGCCAAAGCAAAATGTTGCACCATCTGGAGAGTCCATGTGGATGAGTGCGTGCCTTCAGCCATCTACCAGTATGCGATTGGGGGTATATTATTGATTTAGCGGCCCCACATTTTGTTATTTCTTTTTAGTATTTAGACATTCCTCTATTGTGTAATAACTTTAGGTATTTTTGAACTTAGACCCTTGAATTTTCAATTATTTACATTTCGGTCCCTGTCAGTTAAGCTTACATGCCACTCCACGTGATGCATTTAATGGGTATTTTGTAGGGTACCCCCTATTTGTGGACTTGTTATTAAATTCATATAATGTTTTGTATAATTTCATTTTATTCCTTGCCATGCACATATAATTTATAGTTTATATTTTAAATAAGGCATATTACGTGTTTGTCCCTCATACTTTGTGTAGTCATTCTGAAATGCACGGACACTTAATAGATTTTGCAAATAGGTCATTGTACTGCTGATTTATTTTATTTCTTATTTTATTTGTTTTAAGTACTTCCCTTTTGTCTAAAAATATAGGAAAATTAGGTTAAATACCTGGAACCATTTCACTTCACAAATATTATTCTTGTGGAGTATAATAGTTTTCCTATTTATAAAAATACAAGAAACATGCCATTTTCTCCTATTTAGCTATTAAAAATTCATAAAAATTTGAATATCTGTCTAAAAAATCCAAAAAATAATATTAGTTATATTTCAGCATCTTTTAACTCATATCCAAAAATCCCAAAAAATACAAAGTAGAAATCTTAAAAATTACAAAATCTTAAAAATCTTATAAAAATTTGCAAAAAAAATTAGAAAATTCCAAAAATGTGTTTGTTTATCTCTGAATTTTATTTATTATAAATAACATATATTAAAATTAGTTAAAGGTTAATTTTGAATGAATATTTATTTTTAAAACCATAAATAAGATTCTAAATTAAGGTTATTCATTGTTTGTGTATTTTCAACCTTTAAAATCTAAAAAAATAGAAAAAAAATCCACAAAAACCATAAAAATAGAGGCAGATATCAAAATCCCAAAAACATTTTATTTTTTCTATTTTAACTTTATTTGACTTGATTAAAAAAATCCAAAACACGTTTTCTCTTTATATTATCTATATAGTATGGGAAAAATGGGGATGCCCCCTGGGGGCAGCCAACATAGCTTCCCCCACATCATTTTTCGCAAATGTTTTTTTAATTTTTTGAAAAAATATCACCATGTATATTCATTCCTATATCCCTCCTATATGCCATTCGAATTTCGTCAGAAACAGAGACTCCTACGGCCTTCATCCAGGCGTCATTTTTTTAACGGTCACAGGACTTTTAAATCGACCCTGTTTGGATGGAGGCCGTAGGAGTCTCTGTTTTTGATGAAATTCGAATGACATATAGGAGAGATATAGGGATGAATATACATGGTGATATTTTTCAAAAAAAATAAAAAAAATTGATAAAAAAATAGGGCAGGGCAGCCATATTGGCTCCCCCCAGGGGGCAACCCCATCATCCCATATAGTATATATTATTTATATCTATATTATTATATATCCTATTTTCAAAATTTAAAAAGAAACATTAAAAATTTGTAAAATTTAAAACATAAAAAATAATGTAAAATATTTAAAAATCATAAAAATTTGAACATCATTAAAACATACAAAAACATAAAAGCAAAAAAAGACATAAATAAGCAAAAGAAAAAAAATTCCAAAAATATTATTAATTAGCAATATTTAATAATAATTTTGTCTAATAATAATAATTTTGTCTATCCTCGTTACGCTTCCTTGAGTTTGACACTCTACCATACTTATACCTATACACATTATTATAGGGTTATAATAAGTTTTAACTCACACACTTGATTGATTTATTCGATTGTGGGTTGATTTGTTGATATATTGTGGATCGATCGCTACAAAAACTGTTGATCTAGTGTGTTAAATTAGCAGACCGTTTGTCATGATTATCAAATGGAACCGTTGTCAGGGAAGCAATAGTTAGGATAGTTAGTTCTTTTTGTTTATTTATTTCCTTTATTTCTGCTTTTTTATTTCTTTTGAATATTTTTGTATAACTTGTTCTGACCCGTCTCTTGTTTCACCTTTGTTGTAAGAGCCTACAGAGAGAGGGAGGACAACTTAGGGAGTCCAGAGAACCCACGTGATGCGGAGGCCGGCTATTCGGCCTAGCTTAAATTTATACCTGGTCAAGTCCATGGTTGAGCACAGTGATACGAACAATTATTTAATTTAACTAAGGAGTCAATTATCTACTTGAGAGATCTATAGGCTCTCTAGGTCACACCAAATGCACAAACAAAATGCATGATTTTTTCTAAACATTTTTATGCATTTAATAAATGATAAATAATGCAATGCATTCGCAGAGTAGATGCACAATTCACAAACATAGTCCTGATTTAAGTAAATAAATTACTTGTGAAACCAATTAGCATATTAATGAGCAATCAATGCAATAAAGAAAGCAACTCAACCTCAATACGATTTAATTTGGAATTAATAACAGGACTAAATAGAAAAAATCAATCCTCTAAAATTTAATATGTGAATTGTAGATTAAATCAGTAAATTAATTCCATTAAATTAAAGAGCATGAAATTAGCTTTCAAATGTCACCAATTTCATTAAATTTAAAGATGTTGTTCACAAGTTATTGAAGGGACAATGTAGGGGCATACATGCAATAAAATTATAAAATTTTATTAAAAATAAAACAAAAAAGGACAAAAAAGGCATTTACAAAAAGCTGCTTGGACAAAAATATAAAATTTCTAGGCGTGATGCTTATTTATAAAGTTGAAGAATTCTTAGGCCTGGTCTGCAAAATCTCCACCCTCATGTGTGCCAGGTGTATGACAGTCTAGGCTTGGGTGGCTTCTAGGCTCGGGCCACGTGTCAATATCTTTTGCTTCATAGCAGGCTCGGACGTCCTAACCTAAAGGTTGAATTATTGCTTCGTCACTAATCTTGGATAAGATCCATGCAATTGGATCTGATCGAGGAGATTAAATCCGACGACAACTGCTTCTCGAGTTCGTCCCCCTCCTCCGTACTTGGCGGCGCACTAGAGTAGCTCCGGTGGAAGAGTCTTGGCTCCTCCTGACTCGACTGCCTGTCCTGATTGTCCGAGAAGAATCCTCAAGAGTTGGCAAAGAAGAAGGTGTGAATAGCATTCAACACCTTCTTGCATAGCTGATCAAGGGCTGATCGTTGGAAAATATGAAGCTGAAGTCAAATCCGACCCACGTCTGACCAGTGAAGTCCTTGAAAACTCAAGAAACACACTCCCACACAAAGAGAGTCTCTGGAGATAGAATTGGGGCTGAACAAAAATCTCAAAAGAGGAATTATGCTTAAGCTTGTCCTGATGGGTTCTAAACCCCTTTACATGGGCTTAGTAATATCTAGATGGAGACGATAATGGAGAAACTGATAGAGGAAGAAGATGAATATGGTGATGCTTGAAGGATGATCGAATTAGAGTAATAGTACGATACATATTAATAAAAAAATTCGAGAAGTAAAAGAGAAATAAGGAATCAATATTAGATTTCTTAACTGGAGGGTGAAGATGATAGATTGTGATGACAAAAGATTGATGGAACATGCCTAGATATTGTAGCAACTGATGCTTCATCTTCGCTTATGGCACCTGAGGCTACATGACCATAGCTCAAATAGTTCAGAAGTTGTAACTCGTCAGAGAAGACAAGGATCTCATCGGAGGAAAACTCTCCTTCTTTGCTATCAATAACACCTAATCTCTGTCACTGATCAGTAGTTGACGCTTGAAAGTTTCTTCCAAGAGAGGTGGATTTGCCGTTAACGGTGGTGGGTGAGGTTTATTTGAAGAAAGAAGAAGGTAGATGTTGTTGAGGTTGATGGCTTCAACTGCCCTCACGACTGCAGAGGTTACTTGTAAGGGCTATATAAGTTAGCGCGAAGTAGAGGGAAGTTAGGGCTAGATAATGGCTGAGGAAGTTGGGAGGGAGGTTATCAGAGATGGTTGGGAGAATAAGTTGAAGTTAGGGTGGTTCTCGGGTTCACGTCCTTTGGGAGAAGAGGGCTGGAGGTTGAAGGAAGTGATCTGACCATCCAATTTGGATCCAAAGGCTGAGATGAAGGTGCAAGAGAATGGTTGTGATCAAATTAGCAAATCGATGGTGAAAGATGGAGGCAAGTGTCTCAAAGAGAGCAAGCCACGTGGTGCAATGAGATGGCGCCATGTGGCCCAATCAGGAAATCAAGAAATGAACTAAATACAATAAAATGTAAAAGAAATAAAAGGAGATTGAATCTGAAAAAGTTATCAATATGAAAATTCTAGAACTCAAAGAGAAAATAAGTCATCTATACAAAGTAAATATTTTTATAAGTAATTTAAAATAATAAATTACTTATTTTAATTTCTTTTCTTAATTTTTGATTTTTATTTTATAAATTATGTTAAATAAATTATTTAATATAATTTTTATTAGATTTTTATAAATAAAAACACATAAATTATAGGCACAATAATAGGATGATTAATATTCAATAATTAGAGTCATTTATGCACAACACATAGTTAGTTAATTAGTTATAATTGTGAAGGTATTAGTTTTCTTAAGTTAAAGATAATATAGAGAAATAATGTAGATGAATTTGGGATTCATCAGAATCCTATTCACAATTAAGTTTCAATAGAATATTCACACTCTCCATGATTATTATGGATAACGCTATCCATATTAATCTTATTCATGATAATCAAATCCAATTTAATTATCTTAGATATCTCTCTACATATGTCTAAAATAATGAAGATATTATCTGCATTATCCTTGGATGACTGTGGATAACACTGTCTAGGATAATGTTATCCGAGACGATTCAATCTAGTTTAATCATCCTCAAATTTCGTCCTTTTTTTCAATACTCAGATCTTGAACTCTTTCAAGAATAGTATGCCTTCTCCATGGATACTTGGATATAGGGACAATGCGACTGTATATGCCATGTATAATGACTTGGATAATGAGATTTAAACTCATATCCAGATCTAGAAGACCCCTCAAAGAAGTCTGATCATATCAGATAGTGTATCCAATATTCTCATTATCTCTGAATATTATTTAGATCTATATCCAACATTTAGACTAAGATTGGATAATCGAGCTATTGAGTGAAGTCACTAAAATCTAAACATATTTCATCACTCCCTGGAATGGAAGCGCCATGGTATACAATCTAATAAGATCACATCACCTCTCGAATATTCTCAATACTCGCACTTCCTACATATTCAAAGATTGTGATTAAACCTAAAGTTTGGATCTCATTTGAGTTGTCTCTTTCTAGATTTTGTTGATAAGTTTCTCATTCAATCATTGTGAATCAATATCAATCATATGCTTTCCAAAAGCATATATTATACCTTCAAAATCTTCTCATGTTTCCAGAATAAGACGATCAATGTTGAAATTTAGTTTATCCCAATATATCATGAGTGAGATCACGTCTTTTGGTTCAATAGTGAACATGTATGATCCCTTTGAGAGATTGTGATATGCTCATATATGCACACCAACGCACTAGTGTATAGACCTTGATTATGTCATCAACATAATGGTTTGCTAAATGTACATACTCAGACATATAGTAATACATCTGTCTCCAGTCAGAGGATGCATGCATATATCGTGACAACATACGATATATGTCTTGGTTATCTCAATCTCGCTAAGACAACTCTTTAACATAACTGATCTGACACATCTGAATATCTATCCCTATATAGAGGACCTACATCGAGAGGGTGGTTGGATGCCAACCTTTGGACTAGGGATTATCATCTCCATCTCAGGTTGGAGATCCTTTCTTGACAGTTACTTGACGTTGTGGTTGAATTCTCAATCTAACCTTTTAGATATTCCAACCTGCACCAGTTTCTATGATACAAGATTTAGATCCATAGTTGTATGATATCAAGATGACCATGGTGTATTACCCTAATTTTCTGAAGTGACCTATTATAAAAACTATATTCTTTATGTCAGATTAAGGGGTGATTTGCAATAACTTGTTATGCATAATGGCTCACCATAGGCATTATCGACATATGCTTCAAAGGTAATTATTAATACTCTTGTAGATATGTGAAATGGTTTTGGAAAACATTTCCTAAACAATGTGGTTTTGCGTCAAATTTTTTGGTATGCATTGTATCAGTTTTCGTACAATGAACACCTTTCATATGCGAATTTGATTTGCATTTTCCATGTTTCCCTGATGTGCGAGTCATGATCAATCAGGACTGGATTAAGGTTCATTTCATATTTTTGATGCAGATGGGACTTTTTAATCGATAAGCTATATGTATAATATTGAATGAGAGACAATATCCTTAATTGAAAATTGTTGGTTTATTGAAGGAAGAGTTTGTAAGATTGGATTTTGACAAATATGTGTTCATGATGTTGACGGAAGTCAATGTGGAAACATACATATCTTTGTGGAGAATGGGGAAGAAATTCATTGTGCTCTTGATAATAAGAAAATGTACATTGATTAAGCAACGCAAACTTTTGGAATTTATAGCTCAGAGAAGAACATCGATGACTCAAGCATTATGCACAACCATGATCATGAAGACACCGATCTTTCAAGTTGTAATTTAGATGTTGACAATAAGAATGAGTTAATTAATACCATGGTAGTTTATAAAGAATGGAATGGTAAGAATGGTGTATTTCTCTTTGATGCTCTATTATTGATGAGCAGAGCTAGAAGCTTCCTCATGATAAGAAGGGAAAAGGAAAGAAAGATGGTGGAGTGGCATGCCTTTACTTGTGGGAGATTATGATTTAACCAGTGATGAGTTTAGAAGTATATTGGGTTTGGATCAAGATGACCATGGTTTGGATTCAAGTATAAAAGAGTTTTAATGACCATGAAAAGGACAATCCAAACCTAGGAGTTGGCTTAGCTTTTTCTAGTACAAAAAAGTCAAAGGCGGTTATCAGTCAAGACAACATACTTTCCAGCCATGACTTTAAATTTCTGAAAAACAACAAGCAAAAGCTACTTGTTGTTTGCAAAGATAAAACCTGTTCTTTGAGATTGCACACCTCATGGGCTACACATCAAGAACATATGTGACAAAACCGTCAATGAGGTGTATTCCCTCAAAATTCACAAATAGCTTAGTCACTTCTAAGTGGCTTCCAGAGATATTTATTGACAACATCAAAGATGATCCAAATTGCAAGATCAATACTTTACAAATCATTATACACCAACAATATTGTCTCCATATCCAAAATAAAAGTTTACAGAGCAAAGAGGTCAGCTATGAAAGTTGTTTATGGTGACCATGTTGTTCAATATGCTAGGATGTAGGACTATATAAATATTCTTAGGCTAGAGATGCTAGCAAGTAAAATACAATTACAAGTTCAATATGATAGGATGTGGGACTATGCAAATATTCTTAGGCTGGATATGCTGGGTAGTAAAATACAATTACATGTTATTGGTGGGTCCTCGTCTTCCAAGAGCAATTTTTGTAGAGTATTTATTTTCCAGCAACCAATAATTGAAGGATTTCTCAAAGGATGTCGACCATTTATTGGAGTGAACGTTTGACATTTGAAAGGACCTTATGGTAGTCAGTTAGTGTTTTTGGAAGAGATGGGAATAATCAAATATCTCCCCTTGCAATTGCAGTTGTCGAACAGAAAACCAAGGACACATTGATATGGTTTCTTAGAATCTTAATTGAAAAAATTGGCCCAATCGATGAAAAAGGATGGACTTTCATTTCATATAGATGGAAGGTATATCTCTACTTTTTATTATTGTACTGAAGACTCGTGATTTATTACGATGTTCTAATATTAAATAATATTGTAGGAAGTGATGAAAGCATTTACTCAATATACCTATTTGAGAACTTTAAAAAGAAGTTCAAGGGCTTATCAATGAAGAATTTATTCTGAAAGGCTGCAACATCATACCGAAAATTCTACATTTAGGATGCCATGAACCATCTCAAAAAGAAATGCCAAATGGAGTAGAAGCTTATAATTGGCTTATGCAATCAAAATCGAGATTTTGGTACAGAGCTCGTTCCATATCACATTTAAAATGTGACATGTTAAAAAGTCCTTGTGAATTGGAAGTAAAATGATACTTGCCACAAGATACAAGTCAATTATCAAGATGTTGGAATTCATTACGAAGTTATCGACGAAAATGATGCAAGTTCAAAGAGGCACTACAAAAAAATGAGCTATAGTGACAGTTTTGAAAAAATCCATCACTAAATTAGCCGTTGTTAAACATATAATGACGATATTATTCGATGCGAAATGAGTTTTCGTACTCAAAATTAGCAACGAATATCATATTTGTTGTTATATCATTAGCAATGGTCCACATAGCTACACTTATTCGTTGCTATTTTTCAAAATTTTAGTTAATCGTCGCTAAATCTTGAACTAAAAAAATAGCAACGATTAATTGATATTTTGAAAAATAATAACGGATAAGTGTCGCTGTGTGGACCGTTGCTAATGATATAACGACATATATGATATTCGTTGCTAATTTTGAGTACGAAAACGCATTTCGCAACGAATAATATCGTCAATATATATTTAACAACGGCTAATTTAGTGATAGATTTTTCCAAAACCGTCACTATAGCTCAATTTTGTTGTAGTGAGGGTTTCTATCAAATCATCAAGGAAGCATTTACCTCGTACTTCAATCCAAATTGGAGTATCGTAAGCAAGACACAAGGTTTTACGATATTCTATTTGAGTGTGAGAAGAAATTTGAGGTGGATTACATGAATGGCACGTATGAGGTTGATTTAGCAGCATACTCATGTGGGTGTATGGACTGGGACTTGACCGGCATTCTATGCTTACATGGTGTTGATGCTATATATTACTGCAATAAAGTTCCAAAAGGATCACGTTAGCAAGTACTACTTAAAGAGTACTTTTATGCTAACTCATGAACCAATTGTAAATGCTGATACTTTACTCCACAGAATGGTTGATCATGAATTATGCACCAATAGAGTCTCCAATAAGAATAAAAGTACTTGAAAGATAAAAAAACGTCGGAAAGCACCCTATGAAGCAAAAAATCTACATAAGTTAATGAGAACTTACCATTCTCTTAAATGCAACATTTGCAAAATTTTTTTGTCATAATGCTAGAATACGTAAAGATGGAAAAGGGCAGCATATTTATTGCGAAGTGTACAGAACAATCAAGTGACATTCAACAACATGGGTATTTAATATGGTACCACATAATCTTTTATCAATTTCAACTAAAATAGATATTTTACCTTGTAATTTTTTTTTAATTTATTAGTCTTCTCATTGCCGGATACCATTGGATTTTGCAACTACAAATCCACTAGGATCATTGAGGAACCAATCGTGTTTCTTTCTAAAAGGGCTGTCTAAATTGGATGGCTAAATATAGCTACACAATATGGGCATTTGCATTTTTTGGACCTAGTGGCTAAGGCATGTATTTTTGTAGTTAAGACAACAGATTCTGACATCTATAAATGTTCTCTGAACCAATACTTTCTGTTGACCTACGTTAAACTTGTCTTCAGTTAGAAATTTACGTTGATTTGGTCCAAATGCTTTCAGTTTTGTTGACATGCATTCAACTTGTGTTTGCTCGAGTGTTTGGTGTGAATTCAGTTCCATAGGTTTTGTTCAATCTTTGCTCTTGATTACTATTTTTACCTCTTTTTACTTCAATTATTGCTTATGTTTTTGCTCAATCTGATGGGTTGCTTATGTGAATTCCACATCTTATACAAATTTATTTCACCAACTTTGATCGCCTGTTAACTGAATCTAAGATATTTATTATTCTGGATATATATGTTCGTGCCCAATCACTCATTAAATTTTAACTATCTCTCATTAAGAGGAATAATGCATCAACAACAATCCAAGTCTTGAGATCCGATGAGTCATCTACCAAAGATCATCTACAACCAATTAAAGGCGCCTACCACAAGCATTGAACAACCGCTAGCACTTAAGATACAGATCTACTTTGGAAAATGCGAGCCAAATAACATTGTTTAAGATAGATGAGAATTCCATTGGACAACACTTAGATTATCTAAACTAAGTTATAATGATTTGATATATCCAAATTGAGCGTAAAACTGTCAGACAGTCACTCAAAATTCAAACTACATATATGAAACAAAATGTGATAAAGATACCATAACATTTTCAATTAGCAGTTCATTTATACGAACGCGTATTTATTTCTCCACACTGATATACGTCGATTGTTGATCCTTTTGCTTGCACACTCTAGCTAGTCCAACCGCTTTAGCAATCCTCAAATAACTTCTTTATCTCTTGGAAATATTAGTGGATTATGCCATTTGAAATAGTTGCATCCACCTTCACGAAAACATTCACGATTATAGAATCTACGACTGAGATTTTCGTTGGTCCATGATATTTCAAACATACTTCTTCAATGCATTCACAACTTTAAATAACGCTTTAACTTGTCATGTCTGATTTTATTAGCTCTAATTTGTAACATGAAGATAATTTGTACCTAATGATTATATTTAATATTAAATCAACAACTAGTTCAAACAAATTATACACAAAAGAGGCTTTGTTCAAGTTATTGAACTCTCAAAAACACTTGATGAAGGAAAGAGAATACATGTGTATTCTCTCTCTTTTACTATTATATGAGATAAAGTTCAAGATTATTGCATCTATTTTTTGGTTCGCAGTGCATAATATTAATTTCTGCAGGGCGTGAAAGTACCGTACATTCTTGTGAAAAACGCACATAATTATGGGTGTGGATTTACAATCTTCATACAGATTTTACAAAATGTGCATGAACTTTTACAATAGTGTTATCAAAATTACAATTATACTAATATAATTATTACTAATTATGATTTTATTTTACAATACAGGATACAGTTCTACAATATCAACGGGAATTTTACAAAGAAATATGCTATTCTACATTGCGCGAAAATGCTACCACATTGGCGAAACTTCATTAACTAAAAGGCAACAAAAAATACCAAATCAGATGCGCTAAAAATAGAAAAAATACAAGGATGAAATAAATTTCAAATTCAAAATTAAAGTCAAATTTAAAACGAAAATGTATGGACTAAAATACCCTTTTGAATTAAGATTCACTAGATCAAAATCGAACGGATCTCGTGATGGGCTTTCCATGCACCCCAGAAAGGTGCACCTCATTGGAAGGGCCCTATATATATATATATATATTATATAAGATATATTACACAAAATCTTCTAATAAAGACATTGGGTGGTGCATCATGAAAGCTTGGCATAAGGACATTAGACGACATACCAATTAAAGCTTCTCATTTTGGATATTATGCTAAGCATTTGTTCGTGGGTGATGCATTGCGTATCAAGGTTCATGCATTCGATATATAAGATCATGAAGATATTGATCCCTACATCACATAAAACAGTAAGGGCGCACCCATATACATCATTCCTTGCACTTATTTCAAGATTATACCACAAAGCACAAATCATTTATACTCTTGATTGTATCTTATCCATGCAGACATTCAATCTAAAATCATTCTGTTAGGGGATCACATTCCTAACCTCAACAACACTCGAACACCCGTCTAGACAAGTCAAAGGATTATTATTTCCTCTATTTGCACTTTGCTTCTTTCAGTTATTTCTGTCATTTCTCCATATTGTGTTGTATTAAAAAATTGTATTTAGGTTTTAATTGGAAAAACCTATTAATTACAATTGACAATAATTTGGTTTCAATTAGGAAACCAAATGGTTTGGAGGGAAAGTTGGGAATTCCCAAATTTGAAACATGGTTGAGTTTGGATGGAAGTTTAGTACCAGACCTTAGAGATCTAAACTTTTGATAGACTTATATATGAGTCCACACCCCAAGCTCTTGTAGCAATAGTAGAGAGGAGGAATGGAGGACCACACATGCACGCGCGCGCGCGCTCCGCTTCGCTCGGGCTCGGGCTCGGGAGAGTCAATTCGGATCTCGGATCTCGATACTTTTGTTGCGGGTTTCATTTGGCTGATCGATTAAATTAATCAGACAAATTAATTTAATCGCGATCACATTGGGAATCGGACTTGATCCAAACGGCTCGACTTAGCCGCAGTTTTGGAATCCGAAAGGACACGACCGTCGAGGGGCATTTTCGGAAACCGAAGGGACTGCGCGCTAGGGCACGTGAGCCCTTCTTTTTATATCCCCCACACGGCGTCGTTTTTTCTACACTTACAAGAAATCTCCACCCGCCGTCACTCTCGCTCTCTCTCTTGCGCGTCTGCGACCTGTTTCTTCTTGGCTGCAAGTTCTCGGAGGTGCTTTCGAGGACGGTCTCGTCGGTGTGCGCGGACGACGACCGTGAACCTTCGTATCTTGGGAGTGGATCACCAGTACCCAACGCACCGGTATTGTGGGGGCGAAATCCTCTCTAAGGACAGTCCATTTCATGGACGCTTCGGTGATATCTAATCTTATCTTTCTTGTATTTCGTTTACCGTAATTTATTTATTGCTTGCCCTTTTCTGGATCACGCCCGTTTGTTTGTTTCCGTTTGATTAATCGGTTCTGGTTTGCTTATTGTAATCGGATAATGGATTGGATTTGCACGTTATTAATCTTAATAATCTGTAATATTGATCTGTCAATCCATTGGAATCCGTTTGATTACTGTTTAATATTTGCTTGGTTTATCCTGTTGACAACAATCTTAGAGAGGATTTCCGGAACCAATTACAAAACTATGTCGGAAACAATGTTTAAATCCATGGTAGATATGACGGGTATGCCTGAAAATTCGGTGGACAGAACTTTAAGCGTTGGCAACAACGCATGAAGATATGGTTAACCACCATAAGGTTAATCTCGATGCTTGAAACCGACTGTCCTACTGTGGAGATGGAAAACCCCTCACCCGATAGCCAGAAAGCGCAATCTGCGTGGAAGAAACGCGACCATATATGTCATGGTTGCATCTTGTTGGCTCTGTCCAACACGTTGTTTGACATATACTGTTCATCCACGCAGACTGCAAAGGGGATATGGGAAGACTTGGATTGGAAGTATAATACCGAAGACCTCGGTATTGAGAAATACTCCGTAGCTAAGTTTTTGAAGTTTTCCATGGCCGAGGGAAAGTCAGTTTCTGAACAGGCACACGAGTTTTTACTCCTGCTCCATGGTTTAGAGGATGCCGAAATGAAACTTCCAGAGAAGTTTCAGGTCATGTGCATCATAGAAAAATTCCCCAAGTCGTGGGAAGACTTCGGTATGACCCTGAAACACAGAAAGAGGAAATTTTCTATGGATGACTTGATGGTGGCAATCGCCATAGAGGAGGAACACAGGAAACAAAAACCTGTGATTCTTGTTGATATTCAGGCTAAGGTCAATTTCATGACCTCGAAGAGAAAGGATAAGAAGGGAAAGGGTCCTAATAACAATAAAATGAAACCAAAGGGCAAGATCCAGAAAAAGGCAAAGAATAAACCCTGTTGGCACTGTAATCAGGTTGGCCATTGGAAGAAGGAATGTCCGTCCTTGAAAGCTCAACCTAAGGCTACAGACGGGAGTCCACAAGTGAACATGATCACTATAGGACTAGAGGCTAGCAAGGGGTATGTCTCTGTAAAACCTGAACTATACCATATCCATGATCCAAATGAGTGGCTCGTGGATACGGGAGCCAATATAAATATATGTTCTGACAGAACGTTGTTTTCTTCTTATCAGACCTGCAGCGGTGGGACTGTGAAGATGGGGAATGATTCTGCGGCCAGGGTGCTAGGGTCGGGACAAGTCAACTTGAGGTTCTCCTCTGGACGTGTCTGGACGTTGCACAGGGTGCTGCATGTTCCTGACATCAAGAAGAATGTGTTATCTGACTCTATCTTAGTTAGAAATGGTTTTGAATTAAACTTTAAATGTAATAAAATTGTTATTCTGAGACATCGCATTTTTTATGGAAAAGGCTATTTGGCTGATTTTTTGATTTGTTATTTAGAATTAGATGCGATTCAGTAAACATTAATGAATTGAATGTTTTGAATTCTGAATGTTTTAGTTCTGTGTCTCATATTGTGAATACTCTAGAATCTTGTGATTTGTGACACGGTAGATTGGGACATGTAAACCTAAATTCAATTAAAAGAATGATGAATTTAGAGTTGATCCCTAAACACACTATTAATAAAACTAAAAAATGTGAAATATGTGTGCAAGCTAAGACACCTAGGAAGTATTTTCAGTCTATCTCTAGAGATAGTGAGATCTTGGATCTAGTGCACACGGATATCTGTGAGTTTAATAGTGGGTTGACCCGAGACAATAAGAAATACTTTATCACCTTTATAGATGATGGCAGTAGATACTGCTATGTATATCTAATGAAAACCAAGGATGAAGCCTTAGAGAAATTTCTTATCTTTAAGAATGAGGCTGAGACACAAACAGTAAAAGTGCTTAAACGCCTTAGGTTAGATAGAGGAGGTGAATATACCTCTAACTTATTTGATGAACAATGCAAATCTTTTGGCATAGTTCATGAAGTTACGGCTCTATATTCACCGCAATCAAATGGGATAGCAGAACGGAAAAATAGAACCTTAACTGACATGATCAATGCTCTCCTACAGAGTTCTGGACTTCCAACCTATATGTGGGGAGAAGCCTTGAATACGGCTTGCCATATTCTGAATAGGGTTCCTCCGAGACATATGGAAAAATGTCCCTTTGAACTTTGGAGAAATAGGAAACCAAGTTTAAGATATCTCAAAGTGTGGGGCTGTCTCGTTAAGGTTTTAGTCCCAGAACACAAGAGAAAGAAACTTGGTTCTAAAACTGTTGATGCGGTCTTCTTAGGTTACCTGGAAAATAACTATGCATATAGGTTCTTGGTAATTCGGTCTGAGATACCGGGCATAGATATCAACACTATTGTTGAACTCTGTGATGCTACCTTCTTTGAGGATGTCTTTCCGTTGAAGACTGAGATTCCTCTAAATATGACCATTGAGGGCGCCTCTACATTAGGATCTATTCCAGATCAAGTGGAAAGGATAACGAATGTGGGGGTTGAGACTCAACCTGAACCCAATGATCTTTCTGAAGAGATTGAGCCAAGGAGGAGTAAAAGACCTCGGATATCCAAGGATCAGGGTAGCGACTTCGTTGTCTACCAGATTGATGGTGATCCACCAAGTTACAAGGAAGCCATGGCTTCATCTGAAGCAAAACGATGGAAGGAAACTATCAAATCTGAGATGGATTCCATTATGGCTAATGGAACTTGAGAGTTGGTTGATTTACCCAAAGGGTGCTCTATTATTGGGTGCAAGTGGGTGTTTAAGAGAAAGCTTAGACCCGAAGGATCAATTGGAAAATACAAAGCCAGATTAGTTGTCAAGGGCTTTAGGCAAAAGGAAGGTATCGATTATTTTGATATCTATTCTCCTGTGACTAGGATGACCACAATCCGGATGCTCATAGCATTGGCATCTATATATGATCTCTCTATCCACCAAATGGATGTGAAGACCGCCTTCTTGCATGGCGATCTTGAGGAAGAGATCTATATGGATCAACTTGATGGGCTTGTGACTCCTGGGAATGAGGGAAAGGTTTGCAAGCTTGTCAAATCCCTTTACGGATTGAAACAAGCACCAAAGCAGTGGCATGAAAAATTTGACAAGACTTTTTTGTCATGTGGCTTTAAGGTTCATGAATCCGACAAGTGTGTCTATTCCAAAGTGAAAGGTGATGGGTGTATTGTCTTGTGCCTATATGTTGATGACATATTATCGTTCGGATCACATATGAGGATTATTAATGAGACTAAGGCTTTCTTGAGTAGTAAGTTTGAGATGAAGGACATGGGTGTTGCTGATGTGATCTTGGGTCTCAAACTGACAAGGTCAGTTGATGGGATTGTAATTTCTCAATCTCACTATGTTAAGAAGGTACTTGAGAAATTTGGATATCAAGATTGCAAAGCTGTAAGCACTCCTTTTGATTCATCCAAAACGCTGTTTAAGAATAAAAGTGGAGTACCTGTAGCCCAGCTAAGGTATTCACAAGTGATAGGAAGTTTAATGTATCTTGCAAATTGCACGAGACCTGATATTTCATTCTCTATTGCAAAGCTGAGTAGATATACTAGTTGTCCTGACCGTACTCAATGGGAGGCTCTGGATCGGGTACTGAAGTACTTGAAGGGAACTATTTCCCTTAGTTTGCATTATGGTAGACATCCATCTGTACTAGAAGGATACAGTGATGCAAGCTGGATAGGGAAAATAGAGGAGTCTGGGAGTAATGGTGTCACAGGGTATGTATTTACCCTTGGAGGTGATGCAGTCTCCTGGAGGTCTGTGAAACAGACCATTCTAGCTCGATCCACTTTTGAGGCCAAGCTGTTTGCTTTGGACACCACTGGAATTGAAGCTGAATGGCTAAGGGAACTTCTGTCTGAAATTCCCATGGTAGGTCATCCTATTCCTGCAATCTCGGTACATTGTGATAATATGACCACAATTGCCAAAAGATCAAGAGTTCAAAGTTCAATCAGAAAACAAGGAGACACATACAAATCAGACTTAAGACGTTAAGGGATTTATTGTCTCGAGGAGTGTTGGTTGTGGATTTTTTTGGATCCAAAGACAACACGGCATATTCGTTGACTAAGGGACTTGATAGATCTTTAGTCCTAAAGTGTAGGCTTGGGATGGGATTGAGACCCATTGGGAGTTCCTCTACAGTAACAACCCAACCTATCTGAGTGGAGATCCCACAAAGTAGGTTCAATGTGGTAATAACAAGCTCTTTGGAGAACTGGTTGGCACTCTAATTTTAATGCGTAAGCATGAGTGTCTTATCCCTGGAAGCCTGAGTGCCATTTAAGCTGCAAGTTTTGGAAGAGCGTAGGCTCTGAATGGGTTCAAGCCTTTGGGCAAGATGTTATCAGTGCATCCTTGGAGAACGCCACCTATGTGAGTGTTACTGTGGGCCGCAGTTAAAGGAAGAGGGTCTTTCCTGAACACACTCATGAAACAGGATAAGGGTGCATGGACTTTAAGAGCACCAATCCTGAAGATTGCACCAAGACAACGCTTTGTTGTTTCTACCGTATACTTTAACACCAAGGTCTGAAGTTCAAGACGTAGTTCACTTCGTTCCTGTTAAAGTGAAAGTAGTAAACTCAGGTAGAGGATCAAATCGGAAGGTACCTTTACTGAAAACAAAGTGTGGGCAGCCGAAAGATGTCTCTTAATTCCTTTTGAATCTCTTTTTCAAATTGGTGAATTTATGGGGGATTGTTGTATTAAAAAATTGTATTTAGGTTTTAATTGGAAAAACATATTAATTATAATTGACAATAATTTGGTTTCAATTGGGAAACCAAATGATTTGGTGGGAAAGTCGGGCATTCCCAAATTTGAAACATGGTTGAGTTTGGATGGAAGTTTAGCACCATACCTTAGAGATCTAAACTTTTGATGGACTTATATATGAGTCCACACCCCAAGCTCTTGTAGCAATAGTAGAGAGGAGGAATGGAGGACCACACACGCGCGCGCGCGCGCTCCGCTTTGCTCCGTCTCCGGCTCCAGCTCGGGAGAGTCAATTCGGATCTTGGATCTCGATACTTTTGTTGTGGGTTTCATTTGGCTGATCGATTAAATTAATCAGACAAATTATTTTAATCGCGATCACATTGGGAATCAGACTTGATCCAAACGGCTCGACTTAGCCGCAGTTTTAGAATCCAAAAGGACACGACCGTTGAGGGGCGTTTTCGGAAATCGAAGGGACTGCACGCTAGGGCACGCGAGCCCTTCTTTTTATATCCCCCACACGATGCCGTTTTTTCTACACTCGCAAGAAATCTCCACCCGCCGTCACTCTCGCTCTCTCTCTCTCTCTCGCGCGTCTGCGACCTGTTTCTTCTCGGGTGCAAGTTCTCGGAGGTGCTTTCGAGGACGGTCTCGTCGGTGTGTGCGGACGACGACCGTGAACCGTCGTATCCTGGGAGCGGATCGCCAGTATCCAACGCACCGGTATTGTGGGGGCGAAATCCTCTCTAAGGGCAGTCCATTTCATGGACGCTTCGGTGATATCTAACCTTATCTTTCTTGTATTTCGTCTGCCGCAATTTATTTATTGCTTGCCCTTTTCTGGATCACGCCCGTTTGTTTGTTTCCATTTGATTAATTGGTTCTGGTTTGCTTATTGTAATCGGATAATGGATTGGATTTGCACGTTATTAATCTTAATAATCTGTAATATTGATCTGTCAATGCATTGGAATCCGTTTGATTACTGTTTAATATTTACTTGGTTTATCCTGTTGACAACATATTGTTTTGTACATTATCTCTCATTGTATCAATAGCACTCCAGTAATGTTTGTTTCCATGGATAGTTCTTGCACTTAATCAGGATATGTAGATACCACAGAAATCTGTGCATCTGAAATCCGTACATCTAATAATAACACCGACTAGCCTTTTTGAATGCCAAAGTATTGATTCATAGATTAGTTCCATTTTAAGTTAGTTTCATCTAATTTCATGATGGAGATTTCTCTCGATTATGACATGCCATTTTCAATATGGTATACATAAGGAGATGCATTATCATTTTGCAAGTGATGCAATCGATAATATATTTCCAATTGTGTAGAAAATTACAAATAGACAAAATCATCTAACTTTACTATGAATTCTGTTAATCGTTCATGTTAGAATAAATAATTTATTCTCTCTTGTTAGCACCACATTAGTTGCACTTGTATTACCCCTCTCACCTATTATATATAAATAGAGGCCAATGGTCCACATTCCAAGGCACCCACTTTTGTCTCTCTCTCTCTCTCTCTGAAATCAACTCGGTATCAGAACACCTCCCCTCCTCTCCCACCTCCCCTCCTCTCTCTCGTTCCACATAAAAAAACAAAAAAAATCGCGGGTAGGTTTCCACGCTGCCGTTGGAAAGGGTCCCTTCCCCGGCAGGCCTCCCGCCTCCAGTGGTTAGACCATCACCTTCAGCACGGTCACCCCCGACCTCCACTCCGGTGGGCACCCTCCGGTGAAGATTCCGACCACATTTGGCCTTCGTTCGACCGGCACGCGACGTCCGTAGCATCGTGGGAGACTCCTCTACGCGTCGGTAACCTTCGTTCACGCATCAGACGAAGTTAGATTTTTGGTGATTCTCATATCAAGGTTTTTCCGGTGTCTGATTTCTGTGCATGATGGATGATATGTGGTGATTTTGTCTCCTCCTAATTTTGTGTCTTGAAGTCCGGTGTGTCAAGAAAAATGGCTAGTGATCAAACCGAGGTAAACTCGGATAGGGATCCAATGGAGGTAACTAAGTTGCCCTCCTTTGGTTCGATCCCCAAGTTGGACGAATCCAACTATGAGATGTCGTCACGTATGTTTCTAATGATGGCCGGTGGCCATGACAAGGATCACATCCTTCTAGAACCGAAACCTCAAGCCAAAATCGGTAAATATGCAAATTGAAAAAGGGACAACAGGATGGTTTGCTCGTGGTTGTTGGTTAGTGTTCCTCCATGTATTGCCAATGAGATTGTGTACTATGAAACCGCCCATGCCATGTGGAAGACTCTTAAGGAGACTTATAGCCATGAGAAGGACTCTAGTGCTCTGTTTGGTACTTACTATAATATGGTTACCATGAGACAAGATGGGAAATCTTTGACTGAATATTTCTCGAGCTTGAAAACTGTGTTTGAAAAATGTAATGCTTGTGTTCCATGTTGTGATTGTCCAACGACAATGGAAGAAAGAAAGAGAATGACTGCAATGATATTTCTGGTAGGCTTGGATCCCTCATTTGTGTCTGCAAGGGATCAGATGATTACCGCACCGACTCTTTCGATGTTAGAGGAAGCCTATGTCAAGCTATGTCGTCTTACTACTCCACTTGGCTCAGCAGGTGGTACTACACAGGGACACACGTCTTCCCTGGTGTCTTAGGATCGTGTGTACCGTGGTCGTGGAGTCTATGCAGTGCGAGGTCGTGGACACAACATGAGTGACAGAGGCAGAGGAAGAGGCAAGACTCAGTGCAGCTACTGTGGCCGAATGTGTCATCCTGAGGCTGATTGTTGAGCTAAACATGGACGTCCTACGATGGCGAAGACAATAGTACCTGATGAAGAAACGATTACTGTCAGCAGAGAGGAGTATGATGATCTTGTACAGAAGGTGAATGCCATGCCAGGGACAACGACCACTTCTTCTGATACCTGTGCTACTGCCTTCTATGCAGGTAATCCTTTGTGTATGAGTTCACTTGTTTGTAAAGAAACTTGGCTTGTAGATCCAGGTGCATCGAAACATATCTGTGGTCGCAAGGAATGGTTCCATGCTCTATCTCCTGATAACAGAAGGAGAGTACAAGTTGCAGATGGTCGTTTTTCTACTACCCAAGGAAAAGGAGAAGTTGCTCTTACTTAAAACATTATGCTCCATGATGTTTTGCATGTGCCAGAATTCCCCCTGAGCCTTTTATCTGTTAGTCAACTGTGTAAGGATCTGAACTGTAGAGCCATTTTTGACACGTCGTCCTTTGTCTCTCAAGATGTTCTAACTTGGAGGACAATTGGTGACGGCCGTGAAGAAGGAGGGGTGTATCATTTCGTGCAACATCCATTCATTTCTCATGTTGGTTTTTCCTCCACCACCTCTCCTGCTGTTAGGCATCGTCGTCTGGGCCATCCATCTTTTCCACATTTGCAGCGTCTTCTTCCACATTTGTCTTCCAATACTTCTGCTTATTGTGAGGCTTGTCTGCTTGGGAAGCACCACAGAAGCAGTTATCCTGTGTCCAATACCGTGCAATCTACTAGTTTGTTTGAGTTAGTTCATGTTGATGTTTGGGGACCTAGCCGAAACCCTGACAAGACTGGGAGTCGTTATTATCTGGTCATTGTTGATGATTATTCTCGTGTATCTTGGGTTTTTCTTATGCAGACAAAATATGAAGCCTTGATATTATGATCAATTTCTTTAATGAAGTAAAAACTCAGTTTGATTCCACATAAAAGTTTTTCGGTCTGATAATGCATGTGAGTTTCTTTCTCAAAGTATGCAAACTTTTCTAAAGTCCAGAGGAACAATTCACCAAATTACATGTCCGTATACTTCTCAGCATAACGGTGTTGCTGAACGTAAACACTGACGTATCCTTGATGTTGCTCGTACTATTCTTGTTGATTATAACCTGCCAACTCGATATTGGGGAGATGCAATTCTTACTGCTACTCATTTGATAAACAGGATACCGTCATATGCTGTTTACGAACAAATTCCCATTGAGATTCTCTTTCCGGGGAAACCTATTTTTCCACTTCCTCCTAGAATCTTTGGTTGTGTTACTGATAGCGAGCCTAAGCGATCGGGGTAAAAGGTCTAAAACTGGTCGTTGCGACCTCGATCAAGTAGACTAAGTCAATCAAGAAGAAATCAATCACTCAAATCAGATAAAAACAAGCAAGCACAAAATAGAGCGATCTAGCTATAGGATTAACCTGGTATAGCTCCCAGGGTCGAACACAAGGAGCACAGATTGGCCTTACGGCCTACGATGTAGTCAGAAATCCGAGGGAATCTTTTTTAGTGGTTTTTATTTGTTTTTATATTTTTTTAGATTTTTTAAATGATGAGAAAATTAAAGAAGGCACACAGATAATGAACTTCAACAATTTATTTAAGGCATTAAAAATCAAGCAAAAATTCAAACAAAAATATTTTTATGTGTTTTATAATTTTTTATGTTTTTGGTGAATTTTTGAGATTTTTCTGATGTTTATTTTATTTTCTAAAAATCAAACAATGCGAAAAACAGAGGGTACTGTCCAGCAAGGCTTAAGACCCAAAAATAAAATATTCTTGGATCTCAAAAAGCCCTAAAGGTAATTTTCCTATGATCTAGAAAGAATAAGGAAAATTTAGGCACCCTAATTATTGTTTTTGGATTTTTAATTTATTTATTATAATTTTTATGAGTTTTTAGGGGTTTTTGAATTTTTAAGGTTTTTAAGTGATGAAAAATAGCCAAAATTGGCTGGAAAATCAAACAGCAAGCAAACTACAACACCTAATGTTTTTAGAATTTTTGGTGGAGTTTTTATAATTTTTTGTGATTTTTAAACCTAGACAGTAGCTAAAAAGGAGGTTTTTGAATTTTTAAAAATACTAAATGAAAATAAAAATGTCCTCAAAAATCACAGAAATTACTACACCATGGCAGGAGCCATGTGTCGAAATTTCATTAGATTTGGAGGTGGGTTGATATTTATTCAAAAATGAAGAAGAGGGCACTATGCACAAGGACCAATGTGCAAATACCCGAAGATCTGGGGTCTCTGGTGCAAAATGCCCAGCAAGTCACGCGCGTGGCGCGTGGCTGGGGCACACAGGGACCAATTTGTAATAAAAACCAAGTCTCAGGGGCGTTTGATAACTCGTATCAAAAACCCAGGGACATGGATGCAAAAACACCACTAAAATCCGCACATGCGCATAAACAAGGCTCACAGGGGTATAATTGCAATTACACAAAAAGATTCATGCATTCATTAACACTCCAGATCTACAGGACAATATATGTAAAAAGCCCAAACATACACGTGACAAAGCACGTGGTCACACACACACAGGGGCATACATGTAATTAAAATAAAGCACAAGGTCCTAACTGCAATTTACCCTATGCTAATAAAGTTTTAAAACTATTTACAGGACTGAAAAGAAAATAACAAACTACGAGGGGGCCCTAAGATATTTACCCCTTTATTCGCCGACGGTCGGATGTGCGCCACGTGTTGATCGAACGGTCTGGATGTGCGGGCGCTACTCCTCTCTTCTCCTCTTCGGCTCGATCGACGGCGGAGGGAGGTCCACGTGGATGATCTGACGTCTCCGGTGAATGGAGTCCCTCTCTTTCTGCTCGGACGGTCCAGATAGCTCCTCTGGATGATCGAATGGACGCTGCCCCTCAACGAATCGGACGGTCACGATCAGACCTGGAGCAGAGGGTGCATCGGACGGCTCTGGAGGATGGTGCAAGAACTCGACGCCGGCGAACTTCGCCGGCCTCGTGCGTGGACTCCGGTCCTCCTCAACTGCTGCTACTGATCGGAACACGTTCCTGGTGACTGCCCGCAGCTGATGGTGATGGCCGATGGCCCAGCCGAGCCCTGGAGGGGCTCCGGCGAGGCTGGCGGCGCGAAGCTCCTGGCCTGAAGTTGGGAAGCCTCAGACGCCTCCCTTTGGACCTGCAAAGCAACCAGAACGCTTCGCGGGTCGAGGGCAAAATGCCTCGACCCAAGGAAGCGGGGTGAAGGTGGTCTGTGCTGTGGGGCGAACGAGCTCCGGCGAGGCGGAGACGGTGGAGCTCGACTCCCAGATCTTGTGCGATCTGGGTTGAGTGAAAGGGCGTAGAAGGTGCGTGAGGGAATGGCGAAGATGATGGTCGGTTCGGATGGTCGAGATATTACGCGAGATGGCCGGAATCAGGGAAATGCGTCGGAGATACGAATTGGGCGAAATCGGAAATTGGAAGAAATGGAAGAGCTAATCGACTACCTGGGTGGAGCGGAAGACTGTGCTGGAGTGTGGCTAACTCCTGGTCGTAGCCTCGAAGGGCGTCAAGGCCTGAGGCTCGATGCTCGACGCTGGTGGCGGAGCAGCGGCGGCGAAGAACGCCGGATCGATGGTCGGGACACCCTCACCTCACTGCAACAGGGTCAAACGCGAGCTGTCACCTCGGGCTTTGCTCTGGAGGTCACGGGAATAAGGATGGCGATCCAAAGATGAGGCGCGGAGGCGGCGCAGGTCGGGATATATATGGTGACAGGTGCGATTAGGTTTGCGTGGGCGACAGCCTGGAGACGCGTGGAAAAATCGGAGAAGGCGGGGCGGCGCGCATCTTCCAGAAAAGGAAGGAGTCCGCGGGGGAGTTGACCGGGGTCAACAATCCCCCGTGGACCAATCAGAAGCTGCCACATGTATTTAATTTTTGTTTATTTATTTTAAGGTAGAAATAGGTCGAATTAAAGAAAACTCAAAACATGAAATATTTTTCTTTTATTTTTTTCTATTTTTTGGTGATTTTTAATTAATTTTTGGAAATAAAAATAGGGTAGTTATATATATAGGTATATGTACACTATATAGATTTTAATTTTTGATTTTTTTATTTGTTATTTTTATGTATTTTTATGCTCATTTTGTATTTTATTTATTTACATCATAAAATATGGAATAAAATGGTATTTTTATTTTGTTTTAATTATTCATACACAAGGGTGAAATAAATAATTGTATACATTTACATACATGGTATTTATACAATGCATTTTTGTATTTTTAATTTTGTAATTTTTATTGGATTTTTGTTTTATTTCTTGTTATTTCATGTATTTACCATATGTAACATAGAATATTTACAAAAAGTTTAGAAAATAATTTTATTTATTTATAGGGTTAAATAAATAAAGGATGATGGTCTATACACATGGTGAAGGAAGGGTATTTTTGATCTTTTTGCTTTTCATCTTTTTATTTTGTTTTTAATAGTTTCTAAATATACACACAATATGGACAAACATATTTTTGGTTGAGGAAAATATAATTTTATGTATTTACAGAAGTATATACACATGAGCTCCTATCTCCCTCTACTTTGGCTTTTATGCGGTCAGGCCCATGCTGAGCCCTCCCTTGGGTTAGGTTGCTCAATATTTATTCTAAATATTTCCCTCTTTTTCTTTTTGCTCTTTATTCTTTTTATTTTTGCACAAAAACATGCTAATTATAGGTTTTTACACAATGCATGCTTTTGGTAATTATTTGTATTTACACATATCTACATGTATTTGCAAGGGTTTTTGTAGCTAAAATAGAAGAATAAAGAGTGATGAATGGGTATTCATCAGTTACCTTTGTTCATCTTCTAAGACTAGGGAATGACAAATTACTTCCACGTGCAGTTAAATGTGTCTTCTTGGGTTATGTCAAGAATCAAAAGGGGTACTGGTGCTATGATCCCATGTCTCATAGACACTTTATCAGTGTTGATGTTACCTTCTTTGAGTCCATTCCATATTTCTCCACCTCTAGACGACAGGTGTCTGCACCTTTGGGGAGTAATGAACATGTCAATGTCCCCTTACCCATGCCTATAGAGTCTGAGTCCATAGAGTCGAGTCCGTCTACACCTCCTCCTTCCGAGCCATCGTCATCTTCTGATCAGGTGCCAACTCCTATTGACAGGAATAATTCAGATGATTATAATGTTCCCAGTGATAATGTTGCAGAGATTGAGCTGGTTGTTGATGAGATTGTTGGTCTCGATCTTCCTATTGCATGGCGAAAAGGGAAGCGTACACGTGCCAAGTACCTTGTTTCTGCTGCAGTGTCTTATGATGGACTTGGTCGCTCTTATATGTCATTCATACGATCCTTATCAACTGTGCAGTTGCCAATCAGTCATGTTGATGCCCTGAAGGATCCAAACTGGTGGTATGCTATGGAAGAGGAAATGTCCACTCTTGTGTCTAGAGGAACATGGGAACTTGTTGGTCTACCAACAACTCATCGACCAGTTGGAGCTCGTTGGGTTTTTACAGTGAAGCACAACACTGATGGAACAATAGCTCGATATAAGGCATGGTTGGTAGCCAAAGGGTTCACACAAACATATGGAGTCGATTTCTTCGATACCTTCTCCCATGTTGCTCGTATGTCTACAGTTTAGATTCTACTGTCAATTGCAGTACACAAAGAGTGGCCACTATATTAGCAAGATGTGAAGAATGCTTTTCTTTATGGGGATCTAACTGAAACTGTGTATATGGAGAAACCTCCTAGTTTCTTTGTTCAGAGGGAGTGTCAGAAGGTTTGCTTACTTAAGAAAGCGATCTATGGGTTGAAGCAAAGTCCTAGAGCACACTTCCATAAATTATCTCAAGTCCTTGTGAAGATGGGATTCTTCAGATCCACCTCAGATCATTCCTTGTTTGTAAGAAAGTCAGGTACGAACATAGTTGCTATGTTAGTATATGTAGATGATATTGTCCTAACAAGGAACGATGATGCGGGCATCACCGAAGTTAAAAATATGCTAGCAGATAAATTTGTTATGAAAGATCTGGGAATGTTGAGATATTTTCTAGGGATAGAATTTGCTAGGAGCAGAAAGGGACCTGTGATGTCCTAGAGAAAATATGCACTTGATCTACTGCATGAAACAGGGATGCTTGAATGCAAACCAGCAAACATCCCCATGGATCCAAAAGGGCACTTATATGAAGAAGGGAAAACTATTGATGCCACACGATACAGGAGGTTGATTGGTAAGTTGTTGTACTTGACAATCACACATCCTGATATCTCATTTGCAGTTGGGAAGTTAATTCAGTTCATGGATAAGCCCAACTCAGTCCCATGCAGACGCAACCATGATGATACTGCGGTACATCAAATCATCTCCAAGAAAAGGGCTTATGTATTCCAAGCAGTCGGATTTTCACATGGTGGCCTATTTTGATGCAGATTATGCTAGATGTTTAATGGACAGAAAATCTACTACTGGTTTCTGCACTTATTTGGGGGGCAATCTCATCACATGGAGAAGCAAAAAATAAACTGTTGTGTCTTGCTCTAGTGCAGAGAGTGAATATAGAGCAATGGCACATGCTGCAGCTGAATTGGTATGGATCAAATCAGTCTTAAATGACCTGGGTGTTCCATTGACAGGTAGAATGGAGTTGAGATGTGACAACCGAGCAGACATGCATATTGCGCATAATCCTATGTTTCACGAAAAACGAAGCATGTCGAAGTGGATTGCCATTTTACCAGAGATTTGATTCAGAAGAACTTACTGTTTACAACTATTGTTTCTTCAAAAGATCAAACTGCAGATATCTTCACAAAGCCTCTTGTCCGAGTACAGTTTGAACGATGCTGCAACAAGCTGAGCATGAGCATCCATGCTCCAACTTGAGGGGGAGTGTTAGAATAAATAATTTATTCACCCTTTTTAGCACCAATCTGTTGCACTTGTATTCCCCCTCTCACCTATTATATATAAATAGAGGCTAAGGGTCCACATCCCAAGACACTCACTTTTGTCTCTCTCTCAGAAATCAACTGTTCCCAAACTCACCACCGGGAAAGACATTTCAAGGTCCTGACAAACAAAAATGTGTGGACTCCATTGAGAAAAAATAATTATTTGAAAAGGCGAGGTCGAGCAAGATTAAGCAACTTATCGCCTTTCCAATAAGACAAATTCATCGAGTACCATTTGTGATGCAAAGGCGAATAACTTCTTAGAGCTGTGCGAGAAGAACACGTCAAACTGCACGTATCAGGAAATGCACAAAAAACCCTAATCCAAGATAACCTATATAGCCATGTTGACTGAGGCAAACATATACAAAGAAAGGGAAGAAAGGAGTACCCTAATCCAAGATTGGTCTTCGAATAGTGGTTATTTTTTGCCCCCTAAAAAAGAGAATCCCCAAAGCCCTAGGGAAACCCCTCATATCCAAAATCTCTAGAAGGGCTTCGAACATAAGGGAGCTGCAACCCAAATCCAAGCCAAGGCATTCGACCGCTTTTTTAAACCAATTACCTGTTGAACTGGAAACTCTCATCACTTGAACGGGGACAGGAGGATTGTCTAGTCCTTGGCTTGGGAAGGTCTTGATGGTTCTATTGACTACCTATTTTTGTGCCTCCCCACTAGGGGTGTGCATGGAGCGGGTATCCGACCCGTTCATCAGTAATCCGCCCCAACCCGCTATCATCGGGTCAACGGGTCGATCCGACCCATTCCAACAGATACCCGTACTAACGGGTACCCTAATTATTTGAATGGATCTCGGTTATCCGCGGGTACCCGCAGATCACTAACACAAAAATCTGCACTCAAATCCAACATAAAAAATACCTAATACGATGTATTGTACTCAAAATCTGCATTCAAGATCAGCACTCAAAAATCTGCACCCAAAATCCGCACTCAATCCCGATTCAGTTAGCATAGATGCACGAAGTTCACTTGAAGTCTTAACAGAGAAATACATTCTTGTGTATACTGGAGAAATAAAAAATACAAGGATAATATTTTCCAATGGAATGAGTAAATCTAAACAAAAAAAAAATCTAAAACATCCACCTCCACATGCATGACAAAGACTTCAAAAATAAGAGACATAATAATCCCACATTTGAGAGCTAGCTAAGCAATTGACGGGGACTTCCTCCCCATTTTTGATCAGGTCACACAGCAGCACTTCGGTGAGGACTGCTTTGGATCTCAGAGAAACCTCCAGCAGTTTCGGACACTGCATTATAACACATATGTAATAAAATGAAATCAAATAGAAAGCACAAACTGCATCAACACGAGTTATATATCCAAATATAAAATGAACATGGAAAGAACTTGCCCTGTCCATATCGAGCTTTACCACCCTCTCTTTCAGGTCCTTCACGTCCCTCACATTGAACTTTCTCAGGAGAGCAATGCTGGAAGTAGTGGACATGGGCGTCACCACGAGGTTGCCCATCACTTGCTGCATTTTTAGCATCAGAGTTGGCCATAACGATCGTGCAAACGTCCATCCGAGATCCGTAGGTCTTGCAAATCTTGTTACGAAAGGTTGACAGATGTCCATAACAAAGCCGTTTGCAACACCAAAACTGCTTTCCAACGTCGGAAGTGTGCATGCAATCTTTCGGCAACCGGAGGAGATGGAGAAGCGGGGAAGGCGGCAGCGAGAGTATGCTGGTGCTGGTCCTGTTGGTGGCAGCCGGGGCGGGGATGCATCAGCCGGGGTTTTGATGGTAGGATTTCTACTGCATCGGAGAAGGTCAGAAGGCCTGTGGCTGCTCGGATTGCCCCGTGGGTATCCGATCATATTCGGGTCGGTGCCCCAAATTTTACGGGCCAATTCACATGGGTTACCCGATCCAAGACCGTAAATTGGATATCAACGGTCTAGGGTCAACTTTGGTGGATCGGGTTGGATACCCGTCCGATCCGAAAACCGTGCACACCCCTACTCCCCAGCAAATCCTCCGAACTAAACTCAAGAGTTGACCATAAAGTCAGTATCCAAAATAATCTGCTTGGGTCAAAGGTGGGGGCTTCCATCGAACCATGAAAAAGCCTCTCTTCGAACCTAGGTACGGAAGTCCTAAGTTCCAGTACTTGGACCTAGAAAGTGTGCCTTGGGAGAGTAGTCACGATAGAGCTAACCCATTTTAGTTACTCCGGCTTGCGGGAGATTTCAACTCTTTCTAAACGTTGAGGAGGTCCAGACATACTTGGTAGCTGTTTATGGACTTCCCCTACACCATCGATACTCCTATGTACTGAATAACATCGTTAAGGAGCTTGGTAAACGTTGAGGAGGTCCGGACATACTGGGTGAGGTTACCTCCAACATCATTGAACTTTGTTTCGTGTTCATTTGATCTTTCTCCTAGTGATGCATGTGGGAGAGAATGAACTTAAAAATTATCCCCTTCCTACGCCATCATGGACCTTCGAAACAACAACCAAAGGAGGAGGTGGAGATGATAGAGTAGATCACCGCCAAAAACTTGGCTGATTGGATGGACCGAGAGGTTAAATCAATGCCGGAACACGTGCACCAATGCCTTGATCTGCCACACGACCACCCATGTTAAACGCAATCATGTCTCCGCTCACGGTAAATCTTGCGGCTAGCACCTCCACCGACCTCAACCAAGTATGCCTCCTCGTGTTACTAATCTACGTCTTGGCTTAGTAGATGATACATTTATTCATGACTCTCGGGAAATCTTTTCTTTCAAATATAATTTTATCGAGGAAAAAATTGGAAGCAGAACTTTGCTAAGTGGAAAATCCCTAAGAATTCCCGACTCCAAGCACGAGGATTTCACAAAAAAATTGTGATATCACTTGGATAAAAATTGACTCCCCAACACGTTAAAATACTTTGCCAAATCAATCTAGGTGTACTAGACATTTTGTTGGTTCTTGTTTTTTCTTCCTTTGTGACGAATCCGGAACGTTTATCTTGGAACATGCGGGGGTTGGGGCTTCGCTAGAAACTTGATCTATGTGGGGTCATGATAGATTACAGATGGCACTCAAACCCTTGTTGCAAATACCAAGTTATCACCACGAGCTAGGACTCCCAAATCTTTGACTATCAAGAATCTCACACGTTGACTCTGGTACTTGTGTCACCTTAAATTGGATTGGTAGAAATTGCACCTTCTCGCTTTTTAATATATATGGAAAAGAGGAATTTATCCTTTTTCTTAGACACCACTACCCTTCAAATTTCCCCACCATGCTGGTGGGGGATTTCAACTTGATCCACAAAAAGTCTGATCGCCTCTCAGGAGCCCCCTTAAATCGATTCCGTGTTAATTTTAATGATTGGATTAATCAAGAAGGTATATTCAACTTCATTACTTCAGAGATAACCTTCACCTATGAGGGAGGTATCTCACATGGTAGCTAGGCGATTTTGGATCGAGCTCTTTGCAATCCTTCTTTCTTGAACATGGTTCCTGCTCAAACTTAACCACTCTACCTCTAACCTTCTCCGATCATCACCCCCTCATTCTTTCTGTAAGATCATTTAGAATCCATTGAAACTGCTTCAAATGGAATCCTTTTGGATTAAACGAAATCCTTTGGAGATTTGGTCAGAGAAAGCACGAATCAACCTATGGTCTCAGACAACCATTTTCAGCGGTGGACTTCGAAAGCTTGATGACTCAAGGAGGGCATTCGAAACAAGAAAAAAATAACGATCCCCCTGATTCAAGCTGAATTTCACACTGTCTCCCAACAAATTGCAGCCATGCAAAGTAGGCCAGATCAAATTAGCCCTACCCCTAGGGTTGACCTGAATGGTCTTTACAATAAGCTTGAATTGCTTTAGAAGGACTCCTTTGAGATGTAGAACCAACGAGCCAAGATTCGATGGCTCAAAGAGACGGACAAAAACACTCATCTTCTCGACTCTACTACCTCAGCAAACCGGAGTAGAAACTTTATTTCTGCCCTCAAGGACTCCAATGACCCCAGATTTAATGATCCCACAAGCATGTGAGGATTGCTACTACCTTTTTAGAAAAATCTTTTTAACCACTCATTTAGCGAAGAACTCCCTCATGTTATGATTGTCAAATGTTTTCTTAGAGCAAATCCAAAACTCAGAGAAGTTGACTATCCCTTTTATGCTCAGAGAGATTGAATTAGTCATCAGAAGCTTTAAACTGCATAACGATCCTAGATTGGATGAAGACATAGCGGAGTTATTTACCGTTTATTGGTCTACCATCAAAAGTGACTTTATGGATATGCTAAGTTACATTTGGGAAAGCCTAAATGACATGAGTCATTTGAAAGATATAAAGAACTCAATTATATTGCTCATCTATAAAAGTGAGGATATGGAGGATATCTCAAACAATAGGCCGATAAGCCTTATAAACTTCATGAAGAGGATTATATCAAAAATTTTGGCTATAAGATGGGCTCTTAAACTAAATGACTCATTCCCCCACCCAATATGCCTTCCTTAAAAACAGAGCGGATCATGATTGCCTTGCAACTACCTCGGAAATTTTAAGTAATTGGTCCAAAAAAGAGGAAGAGGGGGTTGTGGTAAAGGTAGACTTTCATAAAGCCTTTGATATGGTGAGGTGGCATTTTATTATTCAATCCTCTAAGCTTTAGGAGGCCCACAAAAGTTCGTATTTTAGCACATTGGTATTCTTCATACTACTAAGGTCTCCCTTAAGATAAATGGGAATTCTTCGGGTTTCTTTTCACCTCAAGAGGCATAAGGAAGGGATGCCCGTTATCACCCCTCTTTTTTATATAAATTCCATAAAATATTTATTGACCTAATGCTACAAAACTTATCAAATCTTAGTCTTATTCATGGCTTCTATTCCCACATGTGTTGATAGTGAGATTACAAATGTCCAATTTGCTACCGATCTCCTCATCTTTGTTAAGTATGAGCCTGAAGAGCTAAAATAACTTTAAGCCACGTTGCTTGTTTTTCACTCCATCTTGAGGTTGGTGATGAATATGGAAAAGTCTACTTTCTACGTTATAAATCTAAATCCAGATAAAGCTTTCTTATCCAAAATTGTTTTCATTAGAAAGAAGGAAGTTTTCCGATCAATATCTTGAGTTCCTTGTCACAACTAAATGCATACCAAGATTGAATGACAAACCTTATTGATAAATTCGCTTCTAAACATAGCGGTTAGAAATCTAAACTTCTTTGACTTCTAGGTCGGGTGACCATCCTAAACTCCAACTTGACTCCCCTGGCATTTCATCTCCTATCGTCCTTAAAATTTCCAAAAAAATCATAAACATGATTGAGAAGATGCAGTATTATTTTCTCTGGAATGGACATAAGGGATGGAAAAAAAGCATATGGTTGGTTGGGAAAAGATTTGTCGACCTAAAAATAATGATGGTTAGGGGATCTTAAACATGGTTAAGTATATTGAAGTAATGCTCTCAAATTTTTTTTGTCATATTAGACAAGGGAAAAACCCTTAACTCAAACCTTGATTAAAACGATATACTTTTGAAACAAACATTTGCCTCTAACCTTAAACCCTAACAAGAAGGAGTCCTTGGTTTGGAATGTTGTAAAAGAGGGTTTCAAAGCTATTAACGAGGCCTCGTACAAAAAGATAAATAATGGGTAGATTCACTCTTTTGGCTTGATCCTATTGATGATTTCTCTTGCTTTAAACATCGCTTTAGGGAGCTTTGGAATTATGTACAAAATAAAACGGCCTCCTGTGCTTAGGTTATTACCTAACTTCAAGCCTCAAATAATTGGCTCACGAGTTGCAAAACAAGGTTTCATTGCGGCTTTGGTGGGATATTGCTTCCCTAAAGAAATATAACAAGGGGAATTCAATTAAACCAGGATGATGATGAGATATTACTCCCCTCAAAAGGTAGGGATGGACATGAAGGATATGGAATAATCCTCAAGCGCATCACGGAGGCGTGAGCGTCGTATCGAATACGACGAAGAACGACTAGTTGTATTAGTTGTTCGGTGTAGCGGAATTTAAAAATTTTCATGCGATGAAACCACATGATCCAAGAACGATTCTCGGATCGTTTCATCTATAACCACAACAAGTAGAAGGAATACCTCTTGAAGCGTGGTTGATCGAGTCTCTACAAAAAGAGACCTCCTTTCTCAAGTCTGATCGTCGGAGAAGAAGCTTGCAAGCGCGAGGATGAGTCGCGTGATCCTCGCAATCCAACGAGTTGATCCAAGCACGGGAACTCCTGATCTCGTCGTACGAGATCGATCGTCTTCTTCGCAAGAGTAGCACTACAAGAAGACGTAAAACTGTAGAACGTTGAAGCGGCAGCGCGGTGGCGTAGGCGACGACGGCTATCTCTCACCAGGGTTTGGTGGACGGCCACCAAAAAGAGGGAGAGAGGGCTGGCTTGTGGAAGAAAGAAAGAGAGAGAGAGAGAGAGAGAGAGAGAGATAGATGCTTCAAAAGCTTAGCCCTAGATAGCATGGTATGCCTCTCTATTTATAGGGTTTTGGGATCCATGGATCTCAATCCATAGGACTCATAAAATCAATGGTTGAGATTGATTTATAATCAATCCAATGGTCAAGATTGTTGTTGGTAAAAGCTAACAACTTATGATTTAATTTAGATCAAATATATTTGACAAATCAAATATACAACAATCCTAAAATTAAACCAATCAAATAAGGAGGCAAATTCCATGGAGATCTCATCTCCCATTGGAATATAGTGGACGGACACCAATCCCAAGTAGGACTTGGTAGCCGTCCACTTATTTCCATGTAGGGCAATCTCATGAAATATCATGTGATTGCATATCTCCATGAAATTCTCCATTATATATTCAACAACTTTTGTTGTGATTTATTCTACAAAAATAATTCATAATTAATTTTGAGAATATTGCAGTTTTTCCATTGGAAAATTGTGAATCACATTCACAACCCAAAACAAAATATAATTTACATTTTCAATTAATTAAACAATGTGTATCCAATACACATTAATAATTAATCAACAAATATAAATTATAATTAGCTCTCTCTAATACATTATAAATCACATTTACAATATATTATGAATAATTGGATATTACTATCCACATTATTCTTATCCATAATAATTAAATCATATTTAATTATATTGGATAATTTCCACACATATCAAGATAATTAAATCACATTTAATCATCAATTTCTCAATGCTTAGATCTATGGAATTATTCTTGAACCCTTCAAGAATAATGCGATTTCTCCTCAAATACTTGAAGATAAGGACATGGCGATTGTATTGTTCCATGTATAGTGACTTGGATATTGAGATCACATCTCAAATCTGGATCCCATGGACCTCCCATAGATTCTTGATTAAATCAAGGCCGTAGACCTAATCTTCTCATTGCATCTGAATCTCATTCAGATAAATGTCCCATACATGGACTAAGATTAGGTTACTTCTCTACTGAGAAGAGTCACTAAAATCCAAATCTGTTTCATCACTCCCTCAGAATGGAAGCGTCATGGTTATACAATCGTTTATGATCAAATCACCCTTAGGTATTCCCAATACCTGTACATCCTGCATACTGGAAGACCTATGATCATCCTGAAGATATAGATCACTTTTACACTGTCATCTTCAGGGTTTTCTCACTAAGTTTCTCAATCTTGGTCCTGTGGATTTGGTACAGATCATATGCTTTCACAAAGCATATATCTTACCTTCAAATTCATGTCATGCTTTCAAAGCATGACGACCATGCATGGAATTTGATTAGTCCCAATACCTCATGAGTAAGCTCATGTCTCCCGGTTCACAAATGAACCTGTATGATCCCTTTGAGAGATCATATTACTCATATGTCCTTACATGCACACCAGCTCGCCGGTGTATAGACCTTGGTTAGGTCATCAACCTATTGGTCTGCCAAATGTAACACTTAGACATATAGCAATACATCTGTCTCTGGTCAAAGGATGTTTGCCTATGTTGTGACAGCATTCAACATAGGTCTTTGGTTATCTCGATCTCGTTAAGTCAACCCATTGACTCAACTAATCTGATACCTCCGAATCACTATTCCCATGTAGAGGACCTGCATCAAGAGGTCGATCAGATATCAGCCTAACGAGAAAGGATTGCCATCTCCTACTCAGGCCGGAGATCATCACTTGACAATCATTTGATGATGCTTGATGAGTCCTCTATCTAACTCCTTACATATTCATCCAAGCATCAGCCTCTATGATTCAATCAATGAATCAACAGCTGCTTGATTATCAAGTTGGCCATGGTACATAACCCTTATTTTTCATAGGGACCTTATAGTTCATTCATTCATTCAATCTCAGAAAGGGGAGTGAAACATAATCAATAACTTTTATTGATAAATTATTTATTACAATAACATTTATTGTAGGAATGGTTTACCTCGGGCTCACATTGCTAACAATCTCCCACTAGCCCTCAGAACCATTCAGGAACAATCCTTAAACCTATACTCATTACATGCTAGTCAAAAACCTTCTGTGTCAGAGGTTTGGTAAGAGGATCAACAACGTTGTCGGCAGAGGCCACCTTGGTGATGATGATGTCACCATGCTTTTGAATCTACCGAATGATGTGGTATTTCCTTTCTACGTGCTTGCTCTTCTGATGCCATCTGGGTTCCTTCGCCTGGGCAATGGTTCCCATGTTATCACAGAGTAGCGGGATGGGAGTATCAGAGGAAACTACGCCAAGCTTCAGGATGAACTTGCGAAACCACACCGCCTCCTTTGCAGCATCCGATGCGGCAATGTACTCGGCTTCTGTTGTTGAATCTGTTGTAGTGTCTTGCTTCTTGCTTCTCCAGCTCATAGCACCACCATTCAACAGGAATACAAACCTTGATGTCGACTTTCAATCAGTAATATCCGATTGGAAGTCAGAATTTGTATATCCCAAGACTTGGAGATCACCATCTCCATAGACCAAGATGTAATCTTGTGTCCGTCTTAGATATTTGAATATGTTCTTTACTGCATTCCAGTGTTGCTCTCCATAGCAGGATTGGTAACGACTTACCACTCCTACTACATGGCAGATATCTGGCCTAGTATACATCATGGCATACATTAAGCTTCCTACAACTGATGCATAAGGGCATCCAGCCATGGCTTTCTTTTCCTCAACAGTTTGAGGAGACATTCCTTTAGACAGGTGGATACCATGTCCTAAAGGTAGGAATCCTTTCTTGGAACTATTCATACGGAATCGTTCAAGAATCTTCTTAATGTATCCATGTTGTGATAATCCCAAAATCCTCTTTTCTCGATTTCTGAACAACTTCATGCCTAAGATGTAAGAGGCTTCTCCAAGATCTTCCATCTCAAAGGTATGGGATAGCCAAATCTTCACACTGGTCATCATCCATGTATCATTCCCAATGATAAGGATGTCATCTACGTAAAGCACGATGAACACAATGGCGCTCCCACTAAGCTTCTTGTACACATAAGGTTCATCAGGATTCTGCACAAAATCATAACTCTTTATGGTTTCGTCAAATCTTATGTTCCAGCTACGAGAAGCTTGCTTGAGCCCATAGATGGATTTCTTCAGTTTGCATACTTTGCCATCCTCAGTTATGAAGACCTATGGCTGCTCCATATAGATATCCTCCTTGAGGTATCCATTGAGGAAAGCTGTCTTGACGTCCATCTGCCAGATGTCGTAGTCAAGATATGCAGCTATAGCTAGCAGTGTCCTGATGGATTTAAGCATAGCCACAGAAGAGAATGTCTCATCGTATTCGATGCCTTCTCTCTGTGTGTAGCCCTTGGCTACGAGCCGTGCCTTGAAAGTCTCTACTTTCCCATCAGGTCCCCTTTTTCTCTTGGAGATCCATTTACACCCAATGGGTTTTACCCCTTTAGGTGGATCCTCTAGGGTCCATACACCATTCTTATGCATGGACTCAATTTCTGACTTCATTGCTAGCATCCATCTATCCATATCATGATCCGCGAGTGCTTCATCAAATGAAGTAGGATCATTGTCAGTTTCACTTGACACATGGAATCCATACCTTTCAGGTGGTGCAACCACCATTGAACTCCTTCGAAGAGGTATGGGTGTTTCATCTTTATTTACTTCTTCAGTTTCTGGTCTAGGAAGCTCAGAATCCTCAGGGGATTCTATGAGATCCTCTACTTCACTTTTGTTTTGACCTTTAAGGAAATCATCCTCCAGAAATTTCACATCTCTTGAGACAAAACCTTTTCGGTCTCAGGGTCATAGAGCTGGTATCCAACCCCAAACCCTCAAGTGATTAACACTAGGTTTGGTTCCATACTAGAGCTCATGAGGAGTCTTAGGTACATATTTGCAAGGAATCTTATTCAGGATATATTGCAGTCTCTACTGCATATCCCCAGAAACTAAGTAGTAAATGTGCTTTGCTCATCATTGAACGGACCATATCCATGATGGTTCTGTTGTGTCTTCCAGAAACACCATTGAGTTGGGAAGTTCCAAGAGTAGTGAGATTGGAGACAATTCCATTCTCTTTAAGGTATTCCTTGAATTCATCTGAGAGGTACTTGCCACCTCGATCAGATCGAATTCGTTTAATCTTCCTATCGGTTTGGTTCTCAACCAAATCCCTTGAATTCTTTGAACTTTTCAAAGGTTTCAGATTTATGATGTAATAGGAAGACAAACCCGTATCGCGAATGGTTATCAATAAACGTCAAATAATATCGATATCCATTTTGAGTCGTGGTACTGAAGGGACCACATACATCGGTATGTATTAGGTCAATAATACCTTCGCATCTTGTAACCTTGTTACGGAAAGGCATCCTAGTCATTTCACCTCGAATAAAATGTTCACAGGTAGGTAAAGATTGAACCTGTAGAAAATCCAAAGGTCCATCCTTTATCAATCTATTGATCCTATCAACATATAAATGACCAAGCCTTTGATGCCAAATTATATTTGAATAATTTTTATTCTCCATGGATCTCTTAGGGTTTTAATTAGTGGTTGTAACGTTCATGACATGCTCATTAATGCACAATTCATAGAGTCCACCAGAAGTCAAAATACCATCTGCAATATATTTATCATAATGTTTTATGACTAATTTATTACAGAAAAGGAACGAATATCCACTTCTAACTAGCTTAGATACAGATATCAAATTCCTTCTGACTTCAGGTACATAAAGACACTCTATAAGTACTAGGACTCTACGACTAGATAATGATAGCCGACAAGTCCGACGACGACTGCTGCAACACTTGCATCAGATCCCATCTATATGATTATCTCCCCTTCTTCAAGTTTTCTAGTTTCCTGAAACAAATGCAACAAATTGCATACATGAACATAAGTACCAGAATCAACAATCCAACTTCCTTCTCGTCCAACGAGAAAACTGGTTCAATGATAAAAGTAGATTTCATATCTGCTGGAGCTTTACCTTTGTCGACCGACTTCAAGAAATCTGGGCAATTACGCCTCAAGTGCCCCGGCTTCTTGTAGTGGTGACAGACGTCGGTTTTCTTCAACGCCATTAGAGTGGATGCATTAGAAGATGAGCCAACACCTTGTCCCTTCTTCTTTCTCTTTTGGGCCGGGCCCTTCCAAGAACCTTGCTTCTGATCGCGCTTCCCTCTGACCTGTGCAACCATTGCACTGCCAGCGGGACCATCTTTCTTCATTACGTCTTTTGCAGACTTTAATGCAGCAAGAAGCCCAATGTTTGTCAATTCCAGCTTGTTCATGTGGAATGAAACTACAAAGTTATTGAAAGACTTGGGCAACGACAACAGAATGAAATCAGATTGCATGTTTGCATCCATGGTTGCCCCAAGAGTCTCCAGCTCCGACAAGTACCCAAACATTTTGAGTACATGTTCACGGACTGAAGTTCCTTCCTATATCTTACAGTGAACGAGTTCTTTCATAATGTTGTATTGCTGGGTGCGGTTAATGTCACCAAACATATATTTCAGATTCTACATTATCTCCTGGCAAGTGCTCATCTCCACATGTTATTTCTGAAGAACATTGGAGAGAGAACCCAAGATATAGCATCTAGCAAAGACATGATCTTCATCAACTTATCATTGTATGCTTTTTCCTCCTTTGATTTAGGGTTTTCATGCTTGTCTTCTGAGAGCACATAACTTATGCGCTCATCCGAGAGTACAAGCTCCAAATTACGGATCCAATCTAAGTAATTTGGTCTAGTCAACTGGTTGACCTCCAGAAACCTGCTTAGTGGGTTCATGGACTTTATTTTTTTAAATTAAGAATGCACTATATTAGAACATATAATCATACATTCAATTTATGATATTTGATTAAGGCATTTTAAATCAAATTAGTCTTGCTCTGTCAACTATGAAAGTTTATTCCCTTAATCACTTTCAAAGTAAGAGATATACTTACCGCTATATCTCAAGAAAGAATTGGGTTATCCTCTTTATCTTTGTCATATCCCAATAATATGAGAACCTATGACTCCTATAAAGAGAAGCGGGAACACATTCCGCCTTGCAGTCCAACTTGCATTTCCCAATTCGGTCTTTAATACCTAGGCCCATCACCCCTAAGGTGATGTTGACCGGTCATTAACTGAACCAACCACCAAAAAGAGTACAACTCGCTATGCGTAATCCAATATCGCTCTAATAATATGAGAACTCGATATTGGGGTCACTACGCATACGTCCTTACTCTTTCGAGAAGAGACGAGCCCAATCCAAATGGATCATATGCAGGAGCTGTCACTTTGGACAGACGTCTCCTACATATAATATCTAGCGACGAAACCCTTCGCCTTGACGGGAGACCAGGGATGTCACTTGTATGATCCTCCATTTCATATTCAAATTTTATATAATTTTTATGAATCATATTCATATAATTAATTCTTCCAAGGGAATCAACAACTCTATTCATAATAGAGTGTTTTAATTGGACATAATTAATTCAATCATATTAAATTAATTATCAATCCAATTCAATCAACAAACTTGATTGTTTTACTTGAATATATATGGTATTATTCTCAAAGTACATATTAATTCGAATTTTAATAATTAAAAAATACATCTTGATTTCTTCGGCATTATTAAGTCCCTATCTGCTATCATGGCCAGTACCGACGAGAGTGGGATGGATCACATACGTTGCAACCCGATACCCTAGCGATCTCCAACTAGACACCATATCGGCCTTGGGAAAAGATAATGCCAAATAGATCAATTTGTACTTGAGATGATCATCGGATCTTCAACCGAAATTATACTATATAGTAATAATCAAAACATTTTTTATTATAAGGAAATTTGCTAGACAAATTCTCAATCCTATTCAAGCAAAGAGTTTGATGATTGTGTTTTCAATTATGATCTAGATCAAATCTAATCAATTTACTGGTTGAGGCCAAGTCAATTAAGGAAATAATCATCTTCCAATATTTTTCAAATATTTTCCATACTTATTTCTTGAAATCAATAATTAATTTCATTAATTGACAATCACATGGTTCTTGATTAGGACTGTAATTTCATCAGTGACCCCTACTTACTAAAATTAACATATCTCAATCAATTGAAATCCAAATTAGACAAAATCAATTTTCAAAGATTATTAATTTAATTTAGGACAGAACCTAATATTTCACGCATTTTTAGGCAGATCAAAACAGTAATTAATTCATTAATCATGTTAAGATTTGCAGTTCCCGCAACAGTGCATACATGTTCATTAAAACAACCATACTTGAGCAAACAGAATCCAAATTACGTAAACTCAGATCCTATGGTTTCCTTATTTAATGGGGAACAAAATCCAAGTGATTAATTCGTGTTTAAACAATTTAAATAGGGCCTAATTATTCACTAAACAGAAGTGAGAAAATCAAATACGACAAAAACTTTCGCGACCTCTACGAACCCAAGTCGTCCTAGGTTTGAGGATCGTATCCAAAACCTTCGACTTATGGCTCTGATACCACTTGAAGTATATGGAATAATCCTCAAGCGCATCATGGAAGTATGAGCGTCGTATTGAATACGACGAAGAACGAATAGTTGTACTACTTGTTCGGTGTAGCGGAATTTAAAAATTTTCATGCGATGAAACCACATGATCCAAGAACGATTCTCGGATCGTTTCATCTACAACCACAACAAGTATAAGGAATACCTCTTGAAGCATGGTTGATCGTGTCTCTATGAAAAGAGACCTCCTGTCTCAAGTCCGATCGTCGGAGAAGAAGCTTGCGAGCGCGGGGATGAGTCGTGGAATCCTCACAATCGAACGAGTTGATCCAAGCACGGGAACTCCTGATCTCGATGTACGAGATCGATCGTCTTCTTAGCGAGAATAGCACTACAAGAAGACGAAGAACTGTAGAACATCGAAACGACGGTGCGGTGGCATAGGCGACGACGGCTATCTCCCACTAGGGTTTGGTAGATGGCCACCAACAAGAGGGAGAGAGGGCTGGCTTATGGAAGGAAGAAAGAGAGAGAAATGCTTCAAAAACTTAGCCCTCGAGAGCATGGTATGCCTCTCTATTTATAGGGTTTTGGGATCCATGGATCTCAATCTATGGGACTCATAAAATCTATGGTTGAGATTGATTTATGATCAATCCAATGGTCAAGATTGTTGTTGGTAAAATCCAACTTATGATTTAATTTAGATCAAGTATATTTGACAAATCAAATATACAACAATCCTAAAATTAAACCAATCAAATAAGGAGGCAAATTCCATGGAGATCTCATCTCCCTTTGTAATACAGTGGACGACCACCAATCCCATGTAGGACTAGGTAGCCGTCTACTTATTTCCAAGTGGGGCAATCTCATGAAATCTCATGAGATTGCATATCTCCATGAAATTCTTTATTATTTAATTCAACAACTTTTGTTGTGATTTATTCTCCAAAAACAATTCGTAATTAATTTTGAGAATATTGCAGTCTTGCCATTAGAAAATTGTGAATCCCATTCACAACCCAAAAAATATATAATTTACATTTTCAATTAATTAAACAATGCGTATCCAATACAAATTAATAATTAATCAATAAATATAAATTATAATTAGCTCTCTCTAATACATTATAAATCACATTTACAAAATATTATGAATAATTGGATATTACTATCCACATTATTCTTATCCATAATAGTTAAATCATATTTAATTATATTGGATAATTTCGACATATGTCAAGATAATTAAATCACATTTAATCATCAATTTCTTAATGCTTAGATCTATGGAATTATTCTTGAACCCTTCATGAATAATGCAATTTCTCCTCAGATACTTAGAGATAAGGACATGGTGATTGTATTGTTCCACGTATAGTGACTTGGATATTGAGATCACATCTCAAATTCGGATCCCATGGACCTCCCATAGATGCTTAATTAAATCAAGGCCGTAGACCTAATCTTCTCATTGCATCTGAATCTCATTCAGATCAATGTCCAATACATGGACTAAGATTAGGTTACTTCTCTACTGAGAGGAGTCACTGAAATCCAGACCTGTTTCATCACTCCCTCGGAATGGAAGCGTCGTGGTTATACAATCGTTTATGATCAAATCACCCTCAGGTATTCCCAATACCTATACATCCTGCATACTGGAAGACCTATGATCATCTTGAAGATATAGATCACTTTTATACTGTCATCTTCAGGGTTTGATCACTATGTTTCTCAATCTTGGTCCTTGGGATTTGGTACAGATCATATGCTTTCACAAAGCATATATCTTACCTTCAAATTCATGTCATGCTTCCAAAGCATGATGACCATGCATGGAATTTGATCAGTCCCAATACCTCATGAGTGAGCTCATGTCTCCCGGTTTACAAGTGAACTTGTATGATCCCTTTGAGAGATCGTATTACTCATATGTCCTTACATGCACACCAGCTCGCCGGTGTATAGACCTTGGTTAGGTCATCAACCTATTCGTCTGCCAAATGTACACACTTAGACATATATCAATACATCTGTCTCTGGTCAGAGGGTGTTTTCCTATGTTGTGACAGCATTCAACATAGGTCTTTTATTATCTCGATCTCGTTAAGTCAACCCATTGACTCAACTAATCTGATACCTACGAATCACTATTCCTATGCAGAGGACCTGCATCAAGAGGTCGATCAGATATCAGCCTAATGAGAAAGGATTGCCATCTCCTACTCAGGCTGGAGATCATCACTTGACAATCATTTGATGATGCTTGATGAGGCCTCTATCTAACTCCTTAGATATTCATCCATGCATTAGCCTCTATGATTCAATCAATGAATCAACAACTGCATGATTATCAAGTTGGCCATGGTACATAACCCTTATTGTACAGAGGGACCTTATAGTGCATTCATTCAATCAATCTCAGAAAGGGGAGTGAAACATAATCAATAACTTTTATTGATAAATCATTTATTACAATAACATTTATTGTAGGAATGGTTCGCCTCGGGCTCACATTGCTAACAGGAAACCCTTACACAAAACATCTCTACCAATTATTTATTAGCAGAGGTATCGATTTCCCTTTTAACACCCAACTTTGGAAAAAACCCTTCCAGCCTAGGCTCTCATTCTTCTTATTGTTGGTTCTTCATAAAAAAACCATGAAACTCAGGAGGATATCCATAGAAGGTGTCTTGAGTGGGTTAACATGAGTTACTTATTGATGAATATGTAATTCATCACTCTAAAAGTTGAAAATAAAGCTATGTTCCCAAGTAATTTGCTGTGTTTATCCATTTATTCTGCATTTTTACCATTTATGCACTTATAGATAATATCTGCATTTTAGCATGCATATTTGCAATAATAAGAAATCATATTCCATTGTATATATGACATGTATAATAACATATTTTCCCTATTTTTATTCTTCACTAAGTCATATTTAGATAAAGTCAATTCCATAATGCATATATTACTAATACTACAAAGGAAAAAGTACCAAAAGAATACTAACTTGTAAATTTGTCCAATAAAACCCAAACTCTAGTTTGAGACTAAAAGCCTTAAAATAAGAATATCTCTCTCATATAGTCTCCTATGTACCTCTCTCACTTTTGAATTAGTTACGTTCAATTACCTTCAAAACGAGACCAAATTCAAAAGAATCAGAGTTTTTATGCAAAACTTTGGTTTTGGCCCCCTATTGTATATTGTACATATTGTCTAATTTAACCTTATTATTTTATGTAAAAATACTTATTATTTATTTATTTATTTTGCATTTATTTTGTTGGATTATTTTTTAACAAAATATATAAAAATCCAAATAAAAATTGAAGCAAAAATTAAAGAAAATAAAATAATGTGAGTCTGTATATAAAGTTTGTACATATGTCTCATTTATTTCATTCTTTATTTTCTTAGTTATTAAAAATACAAACAATAGATTAAATTGTAAATATTTATTTTATATTTTATTTGATTTTATTTTGATTTTTGTCTTATTTAAAAATGACAAAAAATACAAAACATTAAAATTTGGTACTTTATGTCTATAGGACACCACCAAAAATACTTTTTATACAGATGATTTCTTTTGGCTTTAGATCCTTCAAAAAAAGTTGTAAATCTCATCGAGAAGAGCAACTTTCATGTTGGCCACTTTTTAATTTGGTCTATTATGTTATTTATTTTCTATTTTTCTTTGGATTTAATGTTTGATTTTTCTGGGAGCAACATGCGGCGGCTGTTTGAGATGCCACCTATCACCCCATTTTTATTTTTTCTTCTTTTTATTATTTATTATCTATTTATATATTTTTCTTTATTTTATATATTTTATTATTTATATTAATTTTTAATATTTATTTTAATATTTTATATTTATTAATCACTTACTATTTATTATTTATTTACTTATTATTATTTATTTATTATTACTATTTTTGTTATTAATTAATTTCTAAATTTTAATTTTTTATTTATGCTATGTGGTAGACCTAGGGCTGGCCACATGGCCACGCCTCTCCTCCTTTCCGCCTTGTGCGACAACCGCTCCCTTCGCTAGACCCAACAGTGCCTACACCTTCATCTCCCCCACCCGACGATTGCGCAACCACTGCATGTGCAACCGTCGACCACCAAAGCCATCTCCTTCCATTGACATGAAAATCGATGTAGTTAATATGGAATAAATTATCACATGTTGTTGTTCTCAACCAATCGATTCAGTCAACAAGAAAAATGTATAAAACCACCTAAGAGAAAAATCAATCAATGAAGTGTAAGTGATCTTCGCTATTTAGTTTTCCTAGTATAGCGACAAGGGTCGAACACAAGGAGCACGGTTGAAAAACTAAGTAGTCAAATTCCAAAATAAAATAATTGAAGTTTTAGTGGTTTTTTAATTTTTAAATAAACACACAAGTCACAATATGCACACACACTCTTTTTGTATTTTTCAATTATATAAAAAATACTCAGAATAATCTAGAGAAAATGTTTTTGTGTTTTACAGGTTTTAAAATGTTTTGGTATTTTTTTCAAGTTTTTCTGATGTTTTTGTATTGTTATAAAAATCAAACAGTGGTAAAAATGACAAACAGTGCACAACCTAGAGTAATTTACAACTTAAAATTAATTAAATATCCAAAACTCCTGGAAATTATTTTTATGATAAACTAAAGACAAATATCTACACACATGAACTTGAATCACAATTTTTGGATTTTTCTACAATATTTTATGATTTTTCTAAGATTTTTGGTATTTTACATTTTTTGGGTTTTGCAAATAATTAATGCATGAAATTTGAACAGAAAATAAAGGACAATAAAATGCAACTACTCTATTTTTTGGATTTTTTAGATAATATTTGATTTTTTTTTGAATTTTTCAATTTCAAACAGGGAAAAATGATATGTTTTTATTTTTTTTCAAAATATCAAATTAATACAAAATGTTATGAAATTTATATACAATGAGGAGACAAGTGGCAAGAATATAACATAACTTTTACATAATTTAGTAGAGACTCTAAAAGATTTATTTCAATGATAGCAACAAGCAAAATAAATGTCTGGAATTGCAGGACTGAAATGAAATTATTTACTATTCTTGTGTAAAAATATAACAATAAAAAAATGCAGGTGAATTTCCCAATTTACCCATAAAGTGCGTGTGACGCACGTGGTTGGAAGTCTGGCAGTGGTAATTTTGCAAATTATGAAATCTCTAGGGGGCCGGATGTAATGTTCCAGATTATTTCTGGCAAGGGTTGCTTTGCAATGTCAAAAACCTCCAAGGGCTTTTCAGTATTTTTTCCAAATATTTTTTTATTTAAAAAACCCCTTGGGTTCCCTTTCTGCTCTTCGTTCTCAAGACTAGAAGGGGGCGCCGCTCCTTGTTCTTACTCCCAAACAAGGGGCGGCGGGCGCAAGAAGGTGGCGGTGTAGTGGCAGTTTCGGTCGCGGACGTGGCGGGTTGATGCTGGAGGAGCTACATGTGGGAGGCGCGGGCGGTCAGGAGAAAGCGTTGGAGAAGGCGGAGCCGCACCGCTAGCATGGAGGTGCTGGGATGGTTGGAGGCGGCAGAGCCCGCGATGGCATTGGGATCCTCTAGTGGATGCGTGGGAGGTCGGGAGAGGTGCTTCAGACGGCAGCAGAGGGTCCCTGCAACGATGGAGGGCTTCCAGGTGATGGGCCTCGTGCAGGATGAGGGCGTGAGTGGGACGGCGTGCACTCGCGCGACCGGTGGTGGTGGTGCACCGGGCGACGCGGGCTACCGCTACTATTTTTTGTTTTTTTAAATTTTTTTCAGAAACAGAACTGTAGTTTTTTATTTTTATTTTTTAGATCTGCAACAAATGTAAGAATAGAAAAAATGGATATATTTTTTTTCTTAATTTTTTTATCCTGCAAAATATATGTTAAAGAAGAATATATATATATATATATATAATATTTTTTTATTTTTTATTTATAGACCATACGATGCGTGAACGGGTATGGATCCTATGATATGGAAGATGGACTCGAATCTTCAATCACCGTGCATGAATAGAGTTGATAGATTATGTGAAGTAGAATGAAAACGTGTGTGGATCGAGAAGATGAGATGACAATCAGATTCGGGGCGGATCAAATCAGGGTGGAAAGTTTTTAGGAATTTAAGATCTAAATTTTTAATCAAGAAACTGAAGCACAAATTAAGTCTAATATTTATCTAGGAAAAATAACGGAAAAAAATTGGATCTTACCTCGATATCGGATACACCGTGATGTCCTCGACGAGGACCGACTCGCTGTTACCGGACGGTTCGGAGGCTTGGCACCCTTCTACGATAAGAAGCTCTTGGAGATCGAGAGAAGGAAGGATCTGGCAGGGAATCCTCCACACCAATCACAGTCTCGAATAGATAAGGGAGATCTTGATTAGGAGACTCTCTATAAAAATCGATATCCGATGTATATAGGGTAGAGAAATCAGAATCAACATCGAATAACTCGAAGATCGAGTCATCCTTGCGAGGGTCGTCAAGGAGAGAAAACTTAGACAAATCAGAACTAACCGAAGGCTCGATCTCATGATCCGACAGATTTGAATCACGTCCAAGAAGCGAAACTGAGTATAAGGGACATAATGTATCATCCCGCAGATAACCCTCAGGGAGTGATGCGGGCTCATCAGTAAAAGATGGGGAATCAGATCGTGATTGAGGATCTACGCTATTGTTAAACACCAAGTTCCTGCACCAAAGTAACTCATCAGCTGTAAACAACATCTGAACAACCTCGAGGCATGGCATGCCGCTAGTCAACAATGCGGAAGCAGTAAACATCTCAAGTTCTGATCCTCGAATTACGGCAATGCTATCAATCATCAGATCCTCCAAAAATTTATCAACCTCATCAAATGGGAGGACTTACGGCTCAAAGACGGGACTATCTAGGTTTGTCAAATCAAAATGGTTCCCCTCATCAAGCTCTGGCTACTATGATGGATCCAAATGTGCATCTAAATTTGAGAAGTTTCTCTGAAGAATGGATACTGAATCAGCTGGACATGGATACTGAAATGACTGAAAGGACGGTTGAGATGTGGGCTCCTCATCTATTTCTTGGGATTCTAGCAGATCTAGAATCCAAGAATCTCCGACGTGAAAATGCGGGACTGTCTCAAAATCTAGCTGTAAAATCAACGGAAACTCGACCAATGTCCAACTCTAGGAACTCACAGTGGTGGTCAACACGTCCATCATATGAAATGTAGTAAAATCCACATCCTAGAACTGGTGTGTGCTGTCTAAATAGGCATGAAGTGCCACACACTCAACTGGTGTTATATCTCCATCATGTATTGTCCCGAATAAATCATCTGATGAATATGGAATGTCTGAAAGTGCTGTCAAGATGGTCTCAAATAAATCCATATCGGGATTGTGGCATGGACCACCATACGAGGTAACTACTAATCTTATCTGCTTTGTGGTCATCCCCCTCAAGGAGATCTGAACAAGGTCAGATCGCAAGATTCCATGATCTGGAAATCTCCTCAATAGGTCAATAAACCTAAGCCATGAATCTCTCAATGGTTCATAGGGGTCAATTGAAAAATCTTGAATACAAGACCGCATCAACTCTGCTCTGCGATGGGGTAAAATCTCTACAAGAACAATGATCGTAAATCTCCCCACGTAGCGATCTTCCTCCCCAACTCTCTGTGCCATCTCAAAGCTCTAGTCTGAAGTGAGAAAGGGAAGGTCATCAGCATCAGCTCCTCAGAAGTGATATCTAGGAATGCTCGTGATTCATAAAAATCCTCAAACTCAGATATATGAATATATGGCTCCTCACGCACCCCCCCTAAAAACTTCAACAGTATATTAATGAACTCTAAATTCAGAACGTAGGGATTCAATGTAGAAGCGGACTACGCTTCCTAATATGTTACTCATCCATCATCCCATGATAGATGTCATCTAAAACTCGCAACTGCTCTATGTTATCTCCTATGGAATGCACTCTCATCTCAGCAAGGTGTTCACCCGTATCTCGTATCTGGTCAATCTGAACTCTTCGGGTGTCTTCTCTTAGGACAACATGCCTAGAATAAGAAGGTGGGTAGGGAGAAGATGGGATGTCGGTCGAAGTTCTGACCTCCCAAGAGAGTGGGTGGAAATGATGAAATGATGGGAATGAAATGAAGCAGCCGCAAAATCCGGCTCAAATGGAGTATGGCCCATCATGAGGAGAGGGAAATGAAGAGGATAATGAAGGGAGGGAGGGTGGGATAGTAGAGACAGAGTGAAGGTAAGAAGGAAGATGGATGGTGACTGGTAATGACCTAGAGAGGATGAACGCAACCAACTCACACCAATCACAAACAAACACAATGCAAACCACCAATTCACCTACTCAATGCAATGTAAAGATCATGAAGATGCAACAATTATCTTGTTAATTTTTAGAGTTAGGTGATAAATCTATCTATTAGAGCGATTAGAGCGAGCTCTTGGGAACCTGATGCTCCGAGGGGACTGACCCAATCCCAAAGTTAGATCTTTCCCATCTAGTATGAATTGCGGAACGTTTACCAGCTACCTGATCAATTTAATATGCTAAGGACGTCGCGGGACGCTTTATTAGCTACCAGAGAGATCCTCACTGGAGAACGACTAACCCCAAGACCAGTAGTCTGAAGAGAGATCAAGTACGTCTCTATCCGAGTGTACGGGTCGCTCTCTCGCTGCAGATAAATCAAACAAGAAGGGCATTGCTCTCCCTAAACAATGGTATGAATCAATTATGTTTGATTTTAAGAGTCAAGTTCAATTAGCAGTCCCAATTTTTTTAATTTGACTTTTTTATTTTTTTGGATAAAATCAATGAAACGTCTAACAGGAATTCTGATTTCCTTTATTCCTATATCCATAAATAGAGGGGGAAAACGGAAAAGCCAATGCACGAGAAAATATGGATGCAAATGCCAGAGATAGAGGTGCGTACCTGACTCCAACGCTCTACATACAATATGATCCGCGCAGAAAAATTAAACTACGCTACATGAATGCGATGCGAGAACTATCCTAAACAAAAACTTCTATTATTCTAAAGCACATATTTATTTGACTAAGTCCAAGGGAGTTCTACAAGAACATATATTCTATTAGGGGCTTTGGACCTAATGCTACCTAGCTCAATCAAACAGAAACCTAAATCTTGGGGCTCAAGCACAAAAAATCCACGTGAAACAAATAAAAAATAAAAGAGAGAAAACAAAACACAGTGAGGCCCCCCCAAGTGAACCGACACTTGGCGAAACAGACCCTGAGTACAAGTGTCCAAATGTCCAAGGTCTAATTATTACAATACAAATAACTGTTCTCTAAAAATAAGGTAACGATCGTCTATCATGCTCTGCTCTTCCTCCTGTACGGGCCATCCAAAAAGATTTCGAGTCATCCTCCAAGTGGTTCTACGCACAAAAATCAAAGCAAATGATGGTTTGAAAACTGTTATAGTATGTAGAGATAAATAAAATAGAACTGAAAAATGACTATGAAGCCGTGCTCCCCGGCAGCAGCACCATTCTGATGAGCTGAAAATCGATATGTGACTAAGTTTTAAATCTCCCCGGCAACGGCACCATTCTGATGACATGCAAATTGAGTTATTCGGTGTTGATTCTGATTTCTCTACCCTATATACATTGGATATCGATTTTTCTAGAGTCTCCTGATCATGATCTTCCTTATCTATTCGTGACTGTGATTGACATAGAGGATTCCCTGACAGATCCTTCCTTCTCCACGTTCGATTTCTCGAGCTCCATCCATTCACTCCATTCAGACCTTGAGTCGATGATTTCTTTTGTGCTACCGAAGTATGATCATACGTCGTCTTCTCTTTACTCAGTAGCTGACACTCGCCTGATTGTTTACTTGGGTGTATACGTTTACATTGTTGGCCTCGTCATTTTTCCCTACTGAGACTACAACGACAATACGATATTTGCCTCACAAATGTCGTCCTGAACCTCTATACTGCATTATCCTAGCCTTTGCATCCATATAGGGGCGTAAACTCTAGCGCTTTTTGAGAGGCACCTCAACATTGTCCTACTCGCAACTGTATAGATCATCATATCCATATCATTCATTCTTTCTGTCTAAACACCCCATCTTCATGTCATGATTATGCTATACTTAGGGTGTACTTTACCCTAAGTATAGGAGGGTGTCAGACTTGTGATTATTCTTTTGATTCTTTTTACCTCTATTTTGCTACCTATACTTAGGGATATTTTACCCTAAGTATAGGGGAGGTAGACACTGTAGATTCTAACCTTCGGTTTTCCCCTTGTGTACAGACTTCTATACTTAGGATTACTTGATCCTAAGTATAGGGGGATCACCGACTTCTATTAATTTTATTCTTTCATTCAACATTGTAGTGTAGTATTCTTTTCACTACGAGAACTTAGCACGAGTTATGTCTTCCTTTGCCGCTCTCTGATCACTATGAAGACACAGTTCAAGCTAAGTATAGGAGGGTGTCGTATATATTGTATACATACTTTAGACATAATTTGTACGTTCGTATTTTTAAATATGGCTAAAATACTATATAAATACATGTAGAATTCAGTAAAAACAATTAATAAAGAGATGCATATATTTCCTTAAAGTTATTTTGTATATACTGATTAATAAGTCATGTTAAAATATTTTAAAAAATATTTTGAAAGTAGTTTAAAAACTATTAGAAAAATGTTTGAAAAATATTACCAACCTTTGTAAAAATATTTTTGCTTGTAAAAATTTTTCTTTCCTTTGTGTGAAATAAAATTATTTTGTAAAACTATCTACAAATATTTTCAAAATGGTTAAAAAATTATTTTGAAAAATCTATATATACTGTTTGAAATATATTTGCAAAATAGTTTTCAATTTGTAAAATTGTTTGAAACTTTATTTTGAACTATAATTTTCAAAATTACTTGTAAAATTATTTCCAAATAAGTTGAGGAATACATGCATCATACAAAAAAATGAATTTTTTTACTATATATATACTTGCATAAATTACTTATCTACCTAATTCCTGTAAATAATTAACTCACTCCCATGTAAATATATGTATCGTATCTACTAACCCTAACCCTTATTAAAACAATCATTGTATATACTTGTATATAGTGCTAACCCTTTTTCGTAAAAAATATCATTAAAAAACTACAAAGCCTAAAAGTCAATAAAAAATTGAATTAAAAAAATCTCTTCTTACATGTACATCATTTTTCAAAAATGCATAAAAAGTTCAAATGTAGAAAATTGTTTCACAAAAAGATTTTACTTTCTTGCATTGTACATATTTTCTTGCATTTGCATGTGCATTTTTCTGGAAAATTTTGACATTTAAACTAAGTCTGGAATAAAATTGAAGAATGATGCTTAGTTGGACCTTAATCCACTTAATTTCAGAGCAACCTTATAAGAACTAGAGTTAAGACTTTTCAGGTCCTAGTGACTTAATTCTTTGAGTCCATAAGACTATGTTCACATGTCATCTTGGTTAGTCTAAGTAGAATATTTAACAACATGCGCATGATTCTTTCAGATCACGGCTTACCTTGGACAAGCACTATTCACGTATCTCTTCATGGAAGAGGTAGTGAGGGGGCATAATTGTTTGGCTTGGGGTAGCATACGAGGGTAGTACATCCAGACGAAACCTCTCGTCCTCCACTAGGGAGGGAAATGCATCTCAACCTGGTCTGGCAATGTTGAGGTCTATAGATAAGATGCTGTGGGGTTGCAATAATGCTTCAAAAAAGGGATAGTCTACTGGCTCAAGAGGAAAAACTCCTTATGTACATGCTGCACCTTGTATATATTATAAAAAATAAAAAAATTGCAGAATCTCCAAAAGTGGGCAAGCCTGATTGAAAAGTAAAATGCCTACCGGAGTGTATATAGAAGTGAAAAAATGAATAAGATCTTCAAAGTCAAATGTTTGTAAGCTTGTAATGGATGACTTGGCTACACTGGTCATGCATCCAAGGATAGGTAACTACACTGGTTACCGTCTATTCTTTTCTCCATCTCCTCTTCTTGAGCTGGTTTTACTTGAACTTAGAAGGGAATATCCCCGCTCCTTGAGGAAAGAGTTGCTGTATTGGGGACTAGAGTTACCTTGCTGAAGAGGTTGATTCTTTGCTACTTTTGAGATGAGGAGCTATATTTCACTTACACCGTAAAAGTAAAGATTCATAGTCATAAGAATTTTTGTATGTAGATTTGTTCTGACATGACTGTTGAGGAGACCTGAATAGGAGTCTTGTGGAACTTAGAGGTTGTTGGATTTCTAATCCATTTCCCATTAAGGTTCTGCCACATTTATTTTAATTTTATTTATTTTCCTTTCTCTACTCTAACTTCTCGTTCTACCACTAACTTCCATTCAACTCCACTATTTTTTAACTTCCATTCAACTCCACCATTCCACCATCTTTCTAACTCCCATTCTTCTTTTTATTCTTCTCTTCATCCTCATTTTCCCCCATCCACCATTCTTAGAGAAAAATAAGAGAGCTCATCGAGATCGATCGATGATAGTATTCTACCATGATACGCAGTGACCACTGATGTCCGGTATGAGCACTCGGGTATAAGGTACTAAATAGGTCGTTGTGACCCAAGCGATCAAGCGCAGACGATCAAGAAAAATGAACCACTAATAGAGATAAAATCAATCAAAAATGCGAAAGCGGTCCTGCTATTGGATTAACCTGGTATAGCGACCAGGGTCGAACTCAAGGAGCACGGATTGGCCTCTCGGCCTACGAAGTAGTAAAAAGGAATAAAATAAAAGAAGAAAATATTTTTAGTGGTTTTTAATTTATTTTAGATTTTTTTGGATTTTTTTTAATGTATTAAGAGAATAGGAGAAACAAGTGAACACACACTTCAACAATTTATTTAATGCACTAAAAATCAACCAAAAATTCTAACAAAAATATTTTGATGTATTTTATAATTTTTAGTGTTTTCGGTGAATTTTTGAGAATTTTCTGATGTTTATTTAATTTTCTAAAAATCAAATAGTGACTGAAATAAATGGTACTGTCCAGCCGAGCCAAAAAGGCCTAGATAAAATATCTAAGACCCCCAAAATGGCTGGGAGATAATTTTCCTGTAAAGAAGACAAAATTAGGAAAATTTAGGCACCAATTTTATTGTTTTTGGGTTTTTGGTTTAATTATTAGAATTTTTATAAGTTTTTAGGTGTTTTTCAATTTTTAGTGGTTTTTAGTAATGAAAAATAGCCAAAATTGGCTAGAAAATCAAGCACAACAAAATAGACAGCAGACAATTTTTTGTAGTTTTTAGACACTTTTTAATATTTTTTTGTGATTTTTAAAGTTAGACAGTAGCAAAATTAAAGGTTTTTGAATTTTTAAAAATAACAAATGAAAACAAAAATGTCCTCAAAAATCCATGAAAATTTTACACCATGGCAGGAGCCATGTATCCAATTTTCGTTGGATGTGGAGGTAATTTGCTATTTAATTCAAAAATAAAGAGAGGGCACAATGCACAGGGACCAAAGTGCAAATGCCCGTGAGCCTGGGGGGTCTGGTGCAATTAACCCAGCAAAACACGCACCACGCGCGTGCCTGGGGCACTCAGGGACCCAAATGCAATAAAAATAAGTCCCGAGGACTTATTGGTAACAGGTACCAAAAGTCCAAGGGCTTATCTGCAAAATACCCACAAATATCACGCACATGTCGAAATAAATCACGCACAGGGGTATAAATGCAAATAAGTAAAAACTTTCATTCAACTGTTAACAACCAGAACTACAGGGCATAAGATGCAAATATCCCAACAAACCACGTGACGAAGCACGTGTCAGACCATGTACAGGGGTTTATCAGCAAATAAAAGCAAGTACCAGGGTCTCTATGCAAATAACCCTAAAACTTAAACAACTAAACTCAATATTTACAGGACTAAAGCGAAATAAAATAAGAAAGGGGGCCTAAGGGTAAATTACCCTTTATTACTCGGAGCGGCTGGATGGAGGGCACGTGGCGCATCCGACGGTGGTGAACAGCGGCCTCTCTATAGCTGAGCTCCTCGCGATGATCCGACGCTCGAGGTCAAGCCACGTGGCGTGATCAACGGTGGTGGCTCGCTGTGGCTTAACCCACGAGCATCGGGCGGCTGGGAACGCCTCTCCAAAGATCTGGCGGTGCAGGTTCCTCCTGAGATGGACGGTCTGGATCAGAACTGGAGGGTCGAGGCGATCGGACGGCGACGGAGGGTGCTGGAAGAACAGGTCGTCGGCGAGACTCGCCGGCCTCTGGCGTGCGCTAGACTCCTCCTGGAAGCACTCTGAAGGTCGGAGAAGAAACGTGGTGTGCTCCCGCGTCTGCCGGTAGGCTCCGATGATCCAACCGGGCTCTGGAGAGCTCCGGCGAGGTCGGCGGAGGCGAGGCTCCTGGCCTGAATGACCAAAGCCCTCAGATGGGCTTGGTAGCACCTGCAAAGACCACCAAGAGACTCGCGGGTTGAGGGCAAATTGCCTCGACCCGGTTAGGCGGAGCGACAGTGAACTGGGGGTCGAAATGGCGAGCTCCGGCGAAGGGGGTAGACGGAAGAGCTCGACTCCCAGCTCCTGTGCGAGATGGGTTGGATGGAGGGGTGAAGAAGGTGCGCGGGGAGTCGGTGAGGGCTATGGCGATGCCCGATGATCGAATGGTGGTCGGGAACGATGGGAATTGACGATGAACGGCGACAAAGCGAATTGGGCGTAATCGGAAATCAGCGAAAAATAAGGGCCTACGAGGTTACCTGCGTGGATGGAGAGACTGGGGAGGAGCTGGGGAAGCTCCTGGTCGTTGCCTCGAGGAGCGTCTCCCTCCGAGGCTCGGTGCTCACGCTGGTGGCGGAACAGCGGCGGCGTAGCTCGCCGGATCGATGGATTCTCTTCCTCCCCTCGCTTCGACAGGCTCGGACGCGAGCTGTCACTCTCGCGCACTCTCTGGAGCTCACAGGTGAAGGATTCGAATGGCCAAAGATAGGGAAATGAGGTGGCGGAGCAACGGCTATATATGGCTAGGGGTGCGGCTAAGAGAGGTCCGGGCAAGCTTGGAAGCACGCGGATCCCGAGGATGCGGCTCCGACGAGGATGTCGGATGTGTCATTAAGGATTCGGAACCGGGGTTTAGGTGGTTGGCACTCGGGTTTAGCGGGGAAAAATCCGAGAAGTTGGGGACCCGCTAAGGACCCGAGTGGAGTGGTCCTGGGGGGGGGGGTAGTTGACCGGGCGGTCAACATCCCCAGGACCCAATAGAAACAGGCCACGTGGCTGGATTTTGAAGTTAAAATTAAGGGTAGCTATGGGCCGATTTAGCAAAAACTCAAAACATGAAATATTTTGATTTTATTTTTTTCTATTTTTTTGTGATTTTTAATTAATTTTTAGAAATAAAAATAAGGTACTTACATTATATGTACTATGTAGGTATATGTACACTATTAGGGTTTTTAATTTTTGATTTTTAATTATTATTTTTATGCAATTTTATTCCTATTTTATATTTTATTTATTTTCATTATAAAATAAGGAATAAAAAGATATTTTTATTTTATTATTATTATTTATATACATAGGTAGAAGAAATACATATATACACTTATATACATGGTATATGTACAATATATTTTTGTGTTTTTACTTTTTGCTATTTTTATTTGATTTTTGTTTTGATTGTTTTTATTTTATTTATTTACACTATATAATAAAGAATATTTACAAAAATTAGAAAAATTGATTTTATTTATTTATAGGGCTAAATAAATGTGTAGGTGAGTCTATGTACAATGTGAAAGTGATATTTTTGTTCTTTTTGATTTTTCTCTTTTTATCTTGTTTTTATACTTATAAAAAATAGACACATATTTACAAGCCTATTTTTTGGTGAGGAAAATACCTTTATTTTATTTACATAAATATGTACACACATGAGCCCCTATCTCCCTCTACTTTGGCTTTTATGTGGTCAGGCCCATGCTGAGCCCTCCCTTGGGTTAGGTTGCTCAATATTTATTCTAAATATTTCCCTCTTTTTCTTTTTAATCTTTATTCTTTTATTTTTGCACGAAAACATGCTAATTATAGGTTTTTACACAATGCATGCTTTTGGTAATTATTCCTATTTACACATATCTACATGTATTTGCAAAGGTTTTTGTAGCTAAAATATAAGAATAAAGAGTGATGAATGAGTATTCATCACCCCCCTATACTTAACTTTGCTAGTCCCTTAGCAAACACTTATTTGAAAAAGAAGTGAAAAAGAAAGAAAGAAAAAGGAAAAGAGGATGTACATGGATCAAGGTTGATTATTAAACTTGCCTTCATTAAATTGGGGTATGGAGCTTGATCAGATCTTTATATTATTAGTGTGTCGGAACCTTATTTGGACTTAAGTCTAAAACTCAACAGCCTCTAAGTTCCACTAATCTATAATCAAGACTCCTCAATGCTCCAGATCAGAACAAGTCATCAATCACAAACCCTGAAGACCATGAATCTTTTCTTGTCCTGTGAATGTGAGGTCTAAGCTCTCCACCTCAGAAATGGCAACTTGACAACCCTCCCCAGCAAGGTAACTCTATGGCCTCAATCTGGCCACTCTTTCCTCGAGGAGCGGGGTATTCCCTTCTAAGTTCAAGTTCAACCAGCTCAAGAAGAGGAGAAAGAAGAGAATGGGTCAAGGCCAGTGTAGCCAAGTACCCTTGGGAGCTTGACCAGTGTAGCCAAGTCTCCCTGCTGCAAGCTACATCAGGTGGATCATGAAACTCAAGCTTTGCTTATTGCACTCTATATACATACTCCGGTGGGATTATCATTTTCTATCAGACCCACCACTTTTTTGGAGTTATTTTCTTTTTGCACATTTTTTTTCGAGTGCATCTGTACAACATATACATGTGCAGCATATATACAAGGAGTTTTTCCTCTTGAGCCAGTAGACTATCCCTCTTTTGAAGCTTTATTGCAACCCCACAACTCCCGTCGTTAGACCTCATGGCAACCATACCAAGTTGAGACACACTTCCTTCACTAAAAGAAGAAGAGAGGTTCCGCCTAGAAGTACTACCCTCATATGCTACCCCAAGTCAAGGAAGACTGCCTCCTCACCACCTCATCCGTGGAGAGCTCGGTGCATTGTGCTGGTGTCCAAGTAAAGCCATAATCTATATGAGTCATGTGTTGTTGTTAAGTGCTCTACTTAGGCTCATTGAGATGACATGTGATCATAGCCTAGTGGACTCAAAGAATTAAGTCACCATGGACCTGAAAAGCCTTAAACCTAAGCCCTATAAGGTTCCTCTTAGAAGTTAGGTGGATTAAGATCTTAATCAAGCTCCATTTCTCAATTTGATTCCAGGATAGTTTAAATGTCAACTATCATCCAGAAAAACTATATACATATGTACAAAAGATGCTTATTTACACAAATTTTTACAAACATGCAAAATTTTTGAAAAATGTTTTGAAATCATGAATGGATGATGCATGAAGTGCAAGTTTTGCAAAAAGATATTTACACACATTTACACAAGATTTTTGCAAACTTTTGATTTTCAAAACATTTTGGAAAAAATTTTGTATTATATACATAATTTTGATACAAAATATTTACACAAGCTTTACACAAAACATTTTTGAAATCATTTTTACAAAATAATTTGTACACTAGCTATTTATGTGCAAATAAAAGAATGTTTATGTACATGAAATTTTTTTTAATTTTTGTGATTTTTAGCCATTTTATTTATTAACACACTCACACAAAGTACGAGTTATGGCTAAAGTATATATGAAATATATACACCCCCCTATACTTAGCTCGAACGATGTCCTCAGAGTCAAGAGCGGTGAAGAAGACATAACTCGTGCTAGGTATAGGGAAGTGAAAAGAAGGGCTATATACAAAGAGGAATGAGAAAAGTGAAGAGGGTCTCGGGTCTTCCCCTTATACTTAGGATCAAGTAATCCTAAGTATAGCAGGCTGTATACTAAGGGAAAAACCGAGTGGAGAATGTACAGGGTCTACCCCCCCATACTTAGGGTAAAATATCCCTAAGTATAGGCAGCAAAACAGGGGTAGGCAGAAACAAAAGAAATACCCAAACGGTCTCACATCCCCCCTGTACTTAGGGTAAAGTGCACCCTAAGTATAGCATAATCAAAAGATGAAGAAAGGGATGTGGGACTAAAGAATGTAGTGATATGGACATCTGGATCTATACAAGGCGGAAGATCAGTGAAACTCAGGCGTGAGATGCATTAGATGTGAGTCAAAGACCACATCTCACGCAAAATGAATAGGGGCAAGATCAGCGACCCGCGGCTCATGATCTAGAAATGGCTTGAGCCGCTGGCCGTTCACTCGAAAGTTACTCTCAGAAGACAACTCAGATATATCAATGCTACCGTTGTCGTGTACCTTTCTGACCAAGTAGGGTCCCTTCCATTTGCTCTGTAGCTTCCCTGGAAATAGACGTAGCCTCGCATCAAACAGCCACACTCTCTGTCCAATCTCAAAATGCTTGTGGCTGATATGAGAATCATGCCACTCCTTCACTTTCTCCTTATAATGTAGGCTGTTCGAGAAAGCTGTATCTCTAAGCTCCTCCAGGGCAGCTAACTCTGCCCTCCTCTGGTCTCCCATACCATCTGGATCTATAAGAATATCTGTAACTGCCCAAAGTGACTTGTGCCTCAGCTCAACAGGTAAATGGCACGGCTTGCCATATACGAGGTGAAAGGGAGATGTGCCCAATGGTGTCTTGAAAGACGTCCTATATGCCCACAAGACCGAGTCCAAAAGCTGTGACCAATCCTTTCGGTCAGGGCGGACGACTTTCTGCAATATAGTCTTGATCTCCCTATTCGACACCTCGGCTAGACCATTCGTCTGTGGATGGTACGGTGTAGCAACACGATGGTCTATACCGAACTCGCTAGCAAGGGCCTTCACCTGGTCGTTGATGAAATGAGACCCCCCATCAGAAATCAAAACTCATGGAACCCCAAACCGCGTGATGATGTGCTTCCTCAAAAATCTGCAAACTGTCCTCGCATCAGCGGCTCGGGCGGGGATGGCCTCAACCCAACGACTAACATAATCCACGGCCAACAGAATGTACTCAAATCCCTGACTCTTAGGGAATGGACCCATGAAATCGATGCCCCATGCGTCGAAAACCTCACAGAAGTGAATGGGCTGCATCGGCATCATATCACGCTGTCCACAAGTGCCCATCCTCTGACAGTCAGTACACCTCTTCACGAACTCATCTGAGTCTTTGAAGAGGGTAGGCCACCACAAGCTGGATTGGAGCACTTTCTGTGCCGTTCTCCTCCCAGAATGATGTCCTCCTGCCTCAAGCTTGTGGCAGTAAGTGAGGACGCTATGGTGTTCCTCCTAAGGAATACACCGACGCCAGACGCTATCCCCTCCTTCGTGGTAAAGGATGGGATCGTCCCAATGGTAGGACTTGGCCTTCGCAAGGAAGGTCTCAAGCCTCTACCTGGGCCAATCTTGTGGGACTTTCCCAGCAACGAGAAAGTTCACAATATCGGCATACCACGGGAGTGAGGCGATAGCAAGGATCGCCTCATCTGGGAAGGTATCTCGAATGGGGTCAATCTGCTCAGACTCCTCAGGCTGCTCTAAACGGGAGAGATGATCCGCCACCACATTCTTGACTCCAGGCTTATCCTTGATCTCGATGTCGAACTCCTGGAGTAGAAGGATCCATCTAGTGAGTCTGGCCTTGGCATCCTTCTTTGCCATGAGGTACCTGATGGCGGTGTGATCTGTGTACAAAGTCACTCTAGATCCAATGATATAAGATCGAAACTTATCTAGGGCGAACACTATAGCTAGCATCTCCTTCTCTGTAACCGTGTAATTCCGCTGGGCAGAATCCAATGTGCGGCTAGCGTAGTGAATGGCAAATGGAACTCCATCCCTCCTCTGTCCTAGCACTGCCCCTACGGTAAAATCGGAGGCATCCGTCATGATCTCGAATGGGAGAGACCAATCAGGCGGCTGGAGGACAGGAGCCTCAATAACACACTGCTGGAGAGTCGCAAAAGACGAAAGACACTTGTCATCAACAAGAAACTCGGTGTCTTTCGTCAAGAGGTCAGTCAATGGCCGGGCAATCCTGCTGAAATCCTGAATAAATCTCCTATAAAATCCAACGTGCCCCAGGAATGACCGTAGCTGTCTCAAATTGGACGGCGGTGCGAGTTTTCTAATGACATCAACCTTGGCCGGATCCACCTCCATGCCCCTGTTGGTGATGATGTGGCCAAGCACCGTCCCTTGAGTCACCATGAAGTGACTCTTCTCCCAAGATAGAACCAAATGGTACTCAATACATCGCTGGAGTACTCGGTCTAGGCAGTCAAGACAAGAGTCGAATCTGTCGCCATAGACCGAGAAATCGTCCATGAAGACCTCTAAACACTCCCCTACCATGTCCGAAAAGATCGACAGCATGCACCTCTGAAAAGTCGCAGGGGCATTGCATAGCCCAAATGGCATGCGTCGAAAGGCATATGTACCAAAGGGACAGGTAAAGGTGGTCTTCTCCTGATCCTCAGGAGCGATGGCCACCTGGTTGTAGCCCGAGTACCCATCCAGGAAGCAATAGTGGCTCTTTCCTGCCAGTCTCTCAATGATCTGGTCAATAAAAGGCAGGGGGAAATGGTCCTTCTTGGTGTCCTGGTTGAGTCTCCTGTAGTCAACACAGACCCTCCAAGAGGTGGGTACCCGTGTAGCAATCTCCTCTCCCGACTCACTGATCACAGTCGTGATGCCTGTCTTCTTGGGCACCACATGCAAGGGGCTAACCCACTTGGAGTCGGAATTGGGATAAATAAAATCTGCACTCCACCATTTTGATATTTCCTTCATCACGACCTCTCTCAGGTTGGGGTTCAGTCGCCGCTGGAACTCACGCGACGGCTTCGCCCCCTCCTCGAGGTAGATATGGTGGGAGCACACTGATGGACTAATCCCATGGAGATCTGCTACGCTCCATCCGATTGCCTTGCGGTTCTTTTCAAGAACCCCCATCAAACGGGATTCCTGCTCTCCAGTCAGATCGGCGGAGATGATGACTGGGTACATCTCAGGCTTGCCCGCAAGGAACCGATACTTCAGCGAAGTAGGGAGCGGCTTCAGCTCTGGACAGCTGGGCGCTGGCAAATCTGGCTGCAGAAGGAAATGTGTCAATGCTGCTAAGTCTGCCAAATCTGCCTGGGAGAAAGAAAGCGAACTCTCGCAAACTGGATCTGGAGAAGGCTGCGCAACTGTGCTGTCTCTAATCTGCTCGGCATCTACCCCCTCCTCATCTGTAGGCTCAGGTGGACTCAGGTCTGGCATCTGATCATCGCAATCGGCCCAATCAGACTCTGAATCCGAGGGATCTGCATCAAATATGGTGGCATCAGTACCACCATCACACAAGGTGGCCTCAGCACCACCATCACTGAAAACCGTGTTGCGGTCAAGAACCGGCTCTGCTGCCTCTATGGTATCCTGGACCAGGACTGTGCTCTCCATACTCTCCTCTGCTATCATCTCAGCATCAGCGGTATCTGAAAATGAGAGGATGTCCTGTGCTGCAGGATCTGCCCATGCTGCCTCGTCGTCTGTGATCACAAAATCACAATCCTAGTGGATGTCTGGCTCGGCGTCTGTCAGCTGCTCTGAATCTGTGCTGGCCTCTGAGCGTGCTCTCTCTCTGGCTCTGTAGTCCTCGACCGTCTCTATTTGTATACTCTCGCCCTCGACGCGAAAGTATACCCTTCCGCTATCATGATCAGTCACCGCCTTGGCTGTGGTCAAGAACGGACAACCGAGGATGATGGGGGTATCGGCCACTGAGTCAGGGATCTCCATGTCCAACACTACGAAGTCCACGGGGAATTTTAGGCCCTGAATCGTGACGATAACGTCTCGCAACAACCCCTTCAGCCTCTTGACAGATCGATCAGCAAACTGAAGGACTGTCCTGCTCTGTCTAAGAGTGCCCAACTCGAAGCGGTCGAGAAGGGCTGCCGGAAGGAGGTTGATCGACGATCCGCTATCCAATAGAGTCCGGTCGAACCTCTGCTCACTAATCTGGCATCTAACATACGGGGCCCCTGAATCTGGCCTCTTGGCCGGCAGACGGTTCTGGATCGCGAAACACGTGGCTTTCGTCAGCACATGAATCTCTGAAGTGTAGTTCCTCCTCCTCCTCCCGACTGTGGTCCTGTCTCTCAAAGATCGCTGAAGAAGGGGGATGTGCTGCAAAGCCTCCTGGAGGGTCAGCTGGATGTGAAATCTGTCGATCATGCTCTGGCTGAATTCCTCCTGCTCTCTCTTTTTTGGGTCTTTTTCTTTTTCTTCCCCTTCCCCATATGAAGGGCTCTAGGGAAGGGGATCACAGGGTCCTTCGCAGATGAAGGACTAGGAAAAGGCCTAGACGGCTCGACGGCCGGATCCGCACATACATCACTCACCACAGTGGGACCAGAAGAAACTAAACCTTTTCCTTTATTCAAAATAGAGTTCTGAGATACATCAACCGAAGGAAAAAGAACATTTCTATCAAAACGAACACCGGTGGCCTCAGTACCACCTCGGACTGGCTCTGCTACTGGACGTCTCGCGGCCTCAGTACCGCGGGCTGGCTCGGCTACTCTGGTGGCATCAGCACCACCTCCTCGAACTGGTGAAGCGGCAGCCTCAGTACCGCCGGTGGAATCAACATCCTTGGTGGCATCAGTACCACCGTCATCGTCGTGTGCGGCCTCAGTACCGCTCTCCTCCTCCTCCTCATCTGGTGCCCTGGGTGGATCCTCGAGTCGTCACTCAGATGAGGCACCGCCTGCTGGTGCTCTACCGCTCGTAAGTGTAACAAAATCAACATCAAACAGATATGAAGACATATCATCAAATGGATCACTAGGAGTGGCATGCTCAGTGTGAACTACCTGCTCAGACTTCCTCTTGAGGCTATTGGGGTTCGGCTCTATCTGTGCAGGGATGGCGGCCTTCCCTCTCAAAAGGTCCCGCATCTCCTGGCGGAACTCGTCCATCTCCCGTCTGAAGGTAGCCTGCTGGTCCGTGAGGAGGCGGGCTATGTCATCCAAGGTGGGACTCTCATGGGAGCCCGACGGGTAGCCTCTCTGGTGCTGAGGCTGCTGGAACTGGTGCTGCTGGTAAGAGGGGTAGGAGGAGGATGCTGCTGCTGGTGTGGTGGGTGAGCCTGCTGCTCACGTCTCCAAGACTGTCCCTGCTGCTGATAGGGACGAGGAACGAAGGACGACTGCTGGTGTGACCTGATAGGCTGGGGCTGCTGCTGCGGCTGGTGATCTCTCTGCTGGCCATACTGCCCTCCCTGACCGGATGACTACTGCTGGGGCTGGGTACCTCCATTCCCCCACCTAAATCCGGGATGGTCTCGTCGGATCCCAAGCTGGGGGCGGTCATACCAAATCCCGTTGACATCCATCAACGGCTCTGCATCGTAGGGGGCTGGCGGGAGTACTGCCAAAGGCTGATCCGGCTGGTATACCACCATCTGCATGTCTGGAGATGGTGGGGACTGGTAAGAGGGCTGCTGCTGCTGGTACGGCTCCGCCTGTACAAGGTGAACCTGTCTAGGCTGCTGAAAGGTGCTGGAGCGCTGGGACGAGCTGCTGCTGCCGCCGGTGTCGCCTCGAGACTGAAGACGGGGCTGTTGCCTCCTGGAGACACATGAGCTGGGTCTTCATGTCGCTCAGAATCTGTGCCATCTGTTCCATCTGCGTGATGCTCTGGCACTGCTTCTTCTCGATCAGCTCCATCCGATCCAACTTCTCGCTGATGATGCCCATGTCCGCAGTGGACGACTCTGCCTGTGCTGCTGCAACTGCGGATGAACTGGATGGACCGGCATCGACCCGTGCTATCCGCTGGTACTGCACGGGTCCTGGCTACTGCTGGGGTCTCCCCTGTGTGTACAACCGGGTTTGGGACATCACCATGTAATTCTCGGCCATCTCCTCATAGATGGCCCAGACCTGGTCATGGTCCTTGGCGAAGTAGGACCCGCCGCAAGAAGCATTCACCATGCCCTGGAGCTCTGGTGTCAACCCGCTGAAGAAGCTCTGAACAAGGTTCGGCTTCGAGATGTCGTGGTGCGGGCATTGGTCTGTGAGCTCACGGAACCTCTCCCATGCCTCGTGGAATTGCTCATTGGGGAGCATGGAGAAGTTGCTGATCAGGGCCCTCGCTGCATTCGTCCGCCCGAGTGGATAGTACTTGTTCAAGTACTCGGTGCGGAGCTGCTCCCAAGTGTAGACAAACTTCCCCAAATGCTTCAGCCATGTGGCTGCTCTGTCAGCTAAGGAGAAGGGGAAGGCGATCATCCTGATCGTGTCCTGGTCCACCTGACGGTCGTGGACAGTGCTGCATATCATCAAGAACTCCTGGAGGTGGAGATGGGGCTCCTCTGTCGCGAGTCCGTGGGAAGCGGGGAGTAGCTGCAAAGTGTTCGGGGGGAACTTGAAGTCCCCCATGATTGCTGGAAGTACTACCCAGTGGTGCGTCAGTGTCGATCCGGGGTTTTGTAACTCCCGTATCGGTCTCGGTGGTCCTCCGGCCGCGGCTACGGCGGCTGCTGCTGCTGCGGCTGCTGCATCCGCATCATCTGGGATCCTCGGTCCCTCTCTCCTCTGCTCTCTCTCTGCTCTCATCTGCTCCATCTCTCTCCTCATGTCGATCATGAATGCTCCCTGATCCCTCAGCTGCTGCTGGACGATCTCTAACGAGGCGATCAGGGTGGAGTTGATCGCTCCCTGATCCAATACGAAGTGCTCAGGCTGACGGGAGCGATCCTCAGAACTGTCGGCCATGACGTCTGCAAAATCAAATGAGCCCAACTCAGGTGCTGTCAAATCTGCTAATCTCTCCTCGGGCTCATGTCGCTCAGGTCCTAAAGAAAGGGGGTCGAGGGGGAACAGGGCGGAGTTGTACTCGGGCTCGGAGAGCTGGTCTCGGCTCTCGCGGGCCAACCTAGATGATCGGGTAGACGTGCCCGAAAGCGATGCAGCCAAAGGCTGCCTAAGAGAGCGTCTACCCATCATCTTGATCTGGCGAGTAGTGCGGATGAGATCTGGAGAAACTATGATCAGAATGCAAACCCCCGGTTCATCAACGCAACGCGAGCTGAAGACCGTGAAAGTTCGGTCAAATTATCTTGTCAATTTTTATTAGGTGAACACACAAGATATCAGAGCGCTTACGTGACCTGTTAGGATACCCGATGCTACCCCAACCGACTGGCCCGCACGGAGAAGTCGGTAATCAGTCGGGAATAACACCGGAGGGCTCTACCTAGGGTGCGGGTCACTCTCCCGCGCAATCAAACCAAACAATGAGGGGGTTGCTCTCCCCAAGACAAATTTTTAGGGTGAGTGTCTTTTAGGGTCAATAGTTTTATCCAGTCCCAATTTTATGATTATTCTTTTTAATATTTTTCAAATAGAAAACAAATGCCTAACGAATTTTTCGGTCTCCTGGTAATTTAGTCCAAAACAGGGTGGAGAAGTCGAAAAAGCCGATGCGCGATGAAATCAATGATGCATGCTGAGTCAGAAATGCATGCCTTGGCCTCCAGCACTCTACATGCAAGTGATCCGCGCAGAATTTAAAGACAGAAAAGTAAACTACCCTAAATGATGCAACGGGAAAAACCGAGTCCTAGATGAGCAATTTCTACTCGCAGAACCGTCTAATCGGTCACCGACCTCCAAGCCAAAGGGGTCCGGTCTTGGCCCACCCCTCCTCTGCCCGACAAATCGGGGGTAGGAGAAAGCGCTTTACACGGTGAGCTGTGGCACATAGGCTACGAAGGAGATGAGTTGATTATTTTTATTAATGGATTATTAGTGAGTCCAATTAGCGCACTAATAGGAGCAAGCAAATAGTTAAGTGTGGGGACCCTACTAATTACGGCACAAGCAAGAGAAAATCCTAAGTCTAGGGGCTCGATGAAAAATCGCGGAAACACCGGAAAAGGAATTAAAAATAAAAAGAAGACAAAACCGCGTAAAAAGCCGCGAGAAACTCCTAAGGATTCCTCGAGCACACCGGTGCTCGGCGAAACAACCCGCTAAGTCCAAGAGTCCACAAGAATGTCTCTGAGTCCCTGTATTATTACAATAATAATAAAAAAAAATAAAACCTAATCTAACCTCACCCACTTTACTCTCTCTCTTTCGCTCTCTCCTGCGGCTTCGTAGAGAAGGAAGCCGCCTCCAAGTTCCTCGGTTGCACCGGCTCCTCGAAAGTCGCCTCCGCGGTCCTCAGGCCCTCGCAAGAGACAGAGACAAGTGGTCAGACCGAAATAATCAAATAATAATAAAGAAAATAAATGAAGCTGAAAATGAGGGTATATATGCAAAAATATAAAATAAAATAAACAGTCAAAATAAAACAAAATCAAAAATAAAAGAAAAAGAAAATAAAACAAAATAAAACAAAAATAAAATGGAAGCAAAAGCCGCGAAAAGCCGCGAAAACAAAAACGAAAATAAAATAAAAACTACTAAGCCGTGCTCCCCGACAACGGCGCCATTCTGATGTCCGGTATGAGCACTCGGGTATAAGGTACTAAATAGGTCGTTGTGACCCAAGCGATCAAGCGCGGACGATCAAGAAAAATGAACCACTAATAGAGATAAAATCAATCAAAAATGCGAAAGCGGTCCTGCTATTGGATTAACCTGGTATAGCGACCAGGGTCGAACTCAAGGAGCACGGATTGGCCTCTCGGCCTACGAAGTAGTAAAAAGGAATAAAATAAAAGAAGAAAATATTTTTAGTGGTTTTTAATTTATTTTAGATTTTTTTGGATTTTTTTAATGTATTAAGAGAATAGGAAAAGCAAGTAAACACACACTTCAATAATTTATTTAATGCACTAAAAATCAACCAAAAATTCTAACAAAAATATTTTGATGTATTTATAATTTTTAGTTTTTTTTATGAATTTTTGAGAATTTTCTGATGTATATTTAATTTTCTAAAAATCAAACAGTGACTGAAATAAATGGTACTGTCCAGCCGAGCCAAAAAGGCCTAGATAAAATATCTAAGACCCCAAAATGGCTGGGAGGTAATTTTGCTGTAAAGAAGACAAAATGAGGAAAATTTAGGCACCAATTTTATTGTTTTTGGGTTTTTGGTTTAATTATTAGAATTTTTATAAGTTTTTTAGGTGTTTTTCAATTTTTAGTGGTTTTTAGTAATGCAAAATAGCCAAAATTGGCTAGAAAATCAAGCACAACAAAATAGATAATAGACAATTTTTTTGTAATTTTTAGACACTTTTTAATATTTTTTTGTGATTTTTAAAGTTAGACAGTAGCAAAATTAAAGGTTTTTGAATTTTTAAAAATAACAAATGAAAACAAAAATGTCCTAAAAAATCCACGATAAAAAATCCACGAAAATTTTACACCATTGCAGGAGCCATGTATCCAATTTTCGTTGGATTTGGAGGTAATTTGCTATTTAATTCAAAAATAAAGAGAGGGCACAATGCACAGGGACCAAAGTGCAAATGCCCGTGAGCCTGGGGGGTCTGGTGCAATTAACCCAGCAAACACGCGCATGCCTGGGCACTCAGGGACCCAAATGCAATAAAAATAAGTCCCAAGGACTTATTAGTAACAGATATCAAAAGTCCAAGGGCTTATCTGCAAAATACCAACAAATATCACGCACATGTCGAAATAAATCACGCACAGGGGTATAAATGCAAATAAGTAAAACTTTCATTCAACTGTTAACAACCAGAACTACAGGGCATAAGATGCAAATATCCCAACAAACCACGTGACGAAGCACGTGTCAGACCATGTACAGGGGTATATCAGCAAATAAAAGCAAGTACCAGGGTCTCTATGCAAATAACCCTAAAACTTAAACAACTAAACTCAAATATTTACAGGACTAAAGTGAAATAAAATAATAAAGGGGGCCTAAGGGTAATTACCCTTTATTACTCGGAGCGGCTGGATGGAGGGCACGTGGCGCATCCGACGATGGTGAACAGCGGCCTCTCTACAGCTGAGCTCCTCGCGATGATCCGACGCTCGAGGTCAAGCCACGTGGCGTGATCAACGGTGGTGGCTCGCTGTGGCTTAACCCACGAGCATCGGGCGGCTGGGAATGCCTCTCCAAAGATCTGGCGGTGCAGGTTCCTCCTGAGATGGACGGTCTGGATCAGAACTGAGGGTCGAGGCGATCGGACGGCGACGGAGGGTGCTGGAAGAACAGGTCGCCGGCGAGACTCGCCGGCCTCTGGCGTGCGCTAGACTCCTCCTGGAAACACTCAGAAGGTCGGAGAAGAAACATGGTGTGCTCCCGCGTCTGCCGGTAGGCTCCGATGATCCAACCGGGCTCTGGAGAGCTCCAGCGAGGTCGGCGGAGGCGAGGCTCCTGGACTGAATGACAAAAGCCCTCAGATGGGCTTGGTAGCACCTGCAAAGACCACCAAGAGACTCGCGGGTCGAGGGCAAATTGCCTCGACCCGGTTAGGCGGAGCGACATTGAACTGGGGGTCGAAATGGCGAGCTCCGGCGAAGGGGGTAGACGGAGGAGCTCGACTCCCAGCTCCTGTGCGAGCTGGTTGGATGGAGGGGTGAAGAAGGTGCGCGGGGAGTCGGCGAGGGCTATGGGCGATGCCCGATGATCGAATGGTGGTCGGGAACGATGGAATCGACGATGAACGACGACGGAGCGAATTGGGCGTAATCGGCAATCAGCGAAAAATAAGGGCCTACGAGGTTACCTGGGTGACGAAGAGACTGGGGAGGAGCTGGGGAAGCTCCTGGTCGTTGCCTTGAGGAGCGTCTCCTTCGAGGCTCGGTGCTCACGCTGGTGGCGGAACAACGGCGGCGTAGCTCGCCGGATCGATGGATTCTCTTCCTCCCCTCGCTTCGACAGGCTCGGACGCGAGCTGTCACTCTCGCGCACTCTCAGGAGCTCACAGGTGAAGGATTCGAATGGCCAAAGATCGGGAAATGAGGTGGCGGAGCAACGGCTATATATGGCTAGGGGTGCGACTAAGAGAGGTCCGGGCAAGCTTGGAAGTGCGCGGATCCCGAGGATGCGGCTCCGACGAGGATGTCGGATGTGTCATTAAGGATTCGGACCCGGGTTTAGGTGGTTGGCACTCGGGTTTAGCGGGGAAAAGTCCGAAAAGTTGGGGACCCGCTAAGGACCCGAGTGGAGTGGTCCTGGGTGGGTTGTTGACTGGGCGGTCAACATCCCCAGGACCCAATAGAAACAGGCCACGTGGCTGGATTTTGAAGTAAAATTAAGGGTAGCTATGAGCCGATTTAGCAAAAACTCAAAACATGAAATATTTTTATTTTATTTTTTTCTATTTTTTTGTGATTTTTAATTAATTTTTAGAATAAAAATAAGGTACTTACATTATATGTACTATGTAGGTATATGTACACTATTATGGTTTTTAATTTTTGATTTTTAATTATTATTTTTATGCAATTTTATTCCTATTTTATATTTTATTTATTTTCATTATAAAATAAGGAATAAAAAGATATTTTTATTTTATTATTATTATTTATATATACATAGGTAGAAGAAATACATGTATACACTTATATACGTGGTATATGTACAATATATTTTTGTGTTTTACTTTTTGCTATTTTTATTTGATTTTTGTTTTGATTGTTTTTATTTTATTTATTTACACTATATAATAAAGAATATTTACAAAAATTATAAAATTGATTTTATTTATTATAGGGCTAAATAAATGTGTAGGTGAGTCTATGTACAATGTGAAAGTGATATTTTTGTTCTTTTTGATTTTTCTCTTTTTATCTTGTTTTTATACTTATAAAAAATAGACACATATTTACAAGCCTATTTTTTGGTGAGGAAAATACCTTTATTTTATTTACATAAATATGTACACACATGAGCCCCTATCTCCCTACTTTGGCTTCTATGCGGTCAGGCCCATGCTGAGCCCTCCTTGGGTTAGGTTGCTCAATATTTATTCTAAATATTTCCCTCTTTCTCTTTTTAATCTTTATTCTTTTATTTTTGCACAAAAACATGCTAATTATAGGTTTTTACACAATGCATGCTTTTGTAATTATTCCTATTTACACATATCTACATGTATTTGCAAAGGTTTTTGTAGCTAAAATATAAGAATAAAGAGTGATGAATGAGTATTCATCAACGACCTCCTTTCTGGCGAGATCTGTGGCGACCACCGTCTTCGCATCACGAGTTTCCCATCAAGCTCGCATAACTCTCCAATTTTTTCATCAATGAGATCAAGGCCACGACAGGAGTCCAGCTTAACTACTCCACAAATCCTCCGTACTACATGTAAGTTATCTATCTTCTTTTCATTTTTTATTATCTAACATTATTTTTTGTCTTGGTCACCTTCGTTCATTTTTTTATACCACATCCAACTCATATCACCACCACATCATCTTCCCCACCATTAACCATCATTATTATCCCCACATCTTCATTAACATCTTCATTTGTTCCTACTTTAAAAAAAATTAAAAAAATAAAACCACAAAAAAAATAAAAATAAAAAATAATACGAGTTGCGTTGTCGCCCCGACTCCAGGCGGCTGCAACTACCGCCACGCGGCGACCGCCTCCTCCAGGCCACACCCGTGTGCGCGGCCCTCCTCCGCACCAATAGCCCCATCACAGTCCCTTGGTACAGGTCTAGCCAACCCCTGGTGCCTAGCGTCGTGCTCCACTTCCTGTAGTTCCACCAAGATCATCTTGCTTTGCCTCCCTGTGTTCGACCTCAGACTTGCCCGGGATATAAATTTAAGCTGAGACACTCCTCGCAGAGATCTTTTTCTTAGTTCTTATTAATTGGTTGAGTGCCATGCTACAACGTGTACCTAATATACCCACTCAGGCACATTTGTCAGATGGCACCGTTGCCGGGAAGGCAAACTTAGGGATTAATTTAGAAAATTAAATTTAGGTTTTCTCTCACTCGGGTAGTCTGACCCTCGAGCCACATTGCAATTAATTCAATTTCTTCTTCTTTTCTCTTAATTATTTCTCTGATCATTTTGTATATATTTTGTTGTTATATCTCTAATAAAAATTTCATTTTCCTTACGAGATCCTGATGAACTTGGAGTGCATCATAGGTCGATGGACGTGACACACACCGACTGCTGAAGATCAAGGAAAATTAATTTATTGTTTAAGAGCATTTCCATTTTTAAAAATTTTTGTAATTATCGTGTTGTAATAATTTAGGTAATTCGCTCTTTACAGCGGCTCTTGTTTGAGAGCTCGTGCTTGTATCAGGACTGGACATTTGACCCGTTCATGGTCGTGTGTTTGGTTGTCGTAGAATAGGACTTGCACTCGCAGCTCTTAGAGCATTTTTACTAGATTATTTTATTGCTTGTGCTCGTAATCTTTAGGATCACACATTACATTTAACATGACGCACTTACACCACAACTATTAGTCCAAATTAAATTGTTCATCACTCGCTAATAGAACTGCCTGTCTAGGAATCGTTCTCTCGTTTGCATTTCATGTAGTATAAATTTTCAATTCTACGTTGCATCCCACATGTAGAGCGCGAGGATCACTTCAAATCTTCTAAATTGGGCATGCATCATTTATTTCACTATTTGCATCAGTTTTTCTCGACTCCCTTCCCCATAGTTTTGAAACTTAAGTTAAAAGGAAATCAGGATTGATCATTAGGCGCTGGTATGATTTATCGCCTTTATTCTTTCATTTTGGCTAAAATCTTTGGTAAAATGCATGTAAATACTCACTAATTTCCACTAATTACCATTCTAACCATATTTATTAATATAATATATTTAACACTTATTTTATCCAAACTACAATAATAAAGAGAAAAAGAAAAATAAAAGAAAAAGAAGGTTGTAGACATGAAATATATACATGCTGATCCTAACCTTGAAACCAGGTCAATATTGACCTAGTCTACAAAATAAGTAGGGGGATATAAGGATCATAATGTATAAAATACTAGAAAACCGAGATCACAAAAATACCTTTGTTCTTTTTCCACATTGTAATCTATTTATTTATGACTTAGAAAATCTCAAATTAAAATACTTTCTTTACAAAAGTTGGTCATTAAAATGTAAATTATTTTATAAAAATATTAGAAAAATTATTTAATATAAATATAAAATATTAATATTAACCAAACAAGATGTAAAAGTTGACTTCTGAGGTTCATAACTATTTATAGAAAACTTCCAATCAACCAAACTCACTTTTAAACTTCATTTTATAAATAATACTATTTATTAAAAATATCAAAAAAAATTAGAATAAAACGGGTGAGTTTTGATGTTTGGGCCACAGTGTCTATATGTACTATATGTAAAATCTTCTCGATTTTCTAGTTAATTAACCGTGATTCTATTTAACTTAATTTCTTTTATAAAATTCTTCTAAAAATCAATATTAAAATATAACTTAAGTAAAATGCCAATAAATCTCAAGGCCACGAAGCTGTTACCTAAATTTTCTAGACCTCATAACTCGGCCAAATGAGCTCCGAATTAGGCATACTCAGACTTAAAGTCCGGTTTATTGAATTATCTATTAAATGACACTAATTTTGCTAAAATCAGAGTTAATTTGCAAAATGTGGGTTTCACGATCCTATTGGTATATAATGTACAATGTACATTAATTTATATTATTATATTTATACACATTATTAATACTTTAGTCTTAAATTAAAATAAATAATAATTTATTTTTTAGTAAGTATTCTTTATTTATAAATTTAAGTAATTATTTAATTATATACTTAACTATTTAATAATTTATTTAATTACTTAATTATCTATTTGATTATATATAACTTATTTAATCTAATTATTAATTTAAGTCACTATTAATTATACTAGTTAATTTTACTATTTAATTTAAATTTTCTTTTTTTCTTTTCTCTCTATTGCTTTCACCTTTCTCTTCCTCCTCGTTGCTCTTCTTCCACCGCCGGCTCTTCATTCTCTTCCGCCTCTCCTTCTCCTCCGGCCAACCGACCTAACGATCGGACGTTGGCCGTTAGGCCAACCACCCCTATTCCTCGCCTATAAAAGGACCTCTAGACCCATTGATTGACCATCCACCATTAACCATTTTTTTCCAATGAGATCCTTCCTCCTCGTTCGTGACAGGAGCAGGTCTTCTTGAGGGAGTTGCATCGAGGATCAGAAGGTCCGGCGAGATCACGTCGGCGTTGCAGCAAAGCTTCGCCATGCGTTCAGCCTCCTCCATAGTGCGTTGAGGTGTTGATCGTGGAACTTCTCAGATCTCCACCTCCACAGGCGACAACAACCGCGCAGTTTCATCCATTTTCCATGTTAGGTCTTCTATCTTCTGATTCTCCTCGTCCTCTCTTCTAACCTCTCAGTCCCTCTCCCAATTCTCTTCATCTCTGTTATCCTTCTCTTCCGTTTTCCTCTCTGATTTGATCCAATCTCATCCAGAAATTGTTGCAATACATCACTCCTCTCCTAAACCTCATCATTTCATGTTCTCTCCCAAATCACCTCTGGCCACATACGGTGGCCAGAGTTCTGGTTCCAATCCACCACCATTGCTAGAACCTTCATGTTCACCTAATCCATTTGTTGTTGAGCCGAAGCATCCAACTTCAAGATGCTTGAATGCTTTGAAGGACATATGTATCCCTCGAACACCTGGAGTGAGCCGCTACATTTGGAGGCGTATCATTTGAATAAAGAGCAGCACCTGCATGTGAGGAACATAACACCTGCAGAAAACGAGAACTGTCATTGGGGACATGGACTTAAACAAGTACCTACAGATTCATTAAGCCACATTTGGATATCGGTCCAAACGTCTTCACGTGAAGGATCTGCATATAGAAACACACACGATCTGCTCCAATTCAATTTTGAAGAGTTCTGGAGCATATTCGTTCTTGATCGAAGGACACCCCGATGAAGCTTCTCTTGAGAAGCACCTGCAACAACACATCCAAAGATCTGAGAACCTTCTCGTCGAAGTAATCATCAAGCTTCATCTGGACAAAAGCTCCGCTTTTTCCTAATTGCCATCTGTAGAGGAATAAATTGAGTGAGGAAAATCCTGACCGACCCACATTTGGGGTTTTGTATTCCAACCATCAGATTTGTCCTTAATACGATGGACCACAATAGGCCATGCGTCGGTTACGCATCGCTTCGACTGCCCACCGGTCTACCGCTTAAATGCCTCACGTGCACTGCACGTGAGGTCGATAGATATTTTGGGGAAATTGCAGAACACCCCCACTACACTTCATAGTTGCATAACGACCCTTCTTCAGTAGCATTACGTGGTCAAGCACGTGCGCCCGGAGATCTTTTCAGGCGTTTTGCGATAACAACCCTAGAACATTGGTTATTTGCGAACAGATCCAGGTGGCTGAAGAGTCACGTGCTCACGCACATGTGTGGTGGACTTATTGCGTGCAAGCCGTCCAAGATTCTGATATTTTGCATGTACGCCCTAGAATTTCCAGTATAATTATATATACACCCCTTACACTGTATATGTTATATACATAATAAATAAAATACAAAAATAAAAAATATATAAATAACGTATACTATACCATACACAATATAACATTAGTTTTAAAAAAATAAAAAGATTTTCTATTTTTAATAAATCATTTGAAAATAAAAAATAAAATAAACTTTCAAAATCATAAAAATATAAAAACACCTTTAAAAATCAAATAAAAATTACCTTTAGCATATTTTACACATAAAATCCAAAAACCAATTAAAACCAAATATTAAAATCAATAAAAAATTCAAAATACATAAAAACTTTTAAAATTCATAACCAATTCAATAAAAATCAAACAAAAACACACATCATATCATTTTAAAGATAATTTCGCCTACTTTCCATTAAAAATAAAATAAAAATATTTTCCCACTATTTTCTATTTTGAAAATTCAAAATACCTCACCGATTTCAATAAAAACCTAATTTTCAATCTTAAAAATAATACAAAACCCATAAAATATAAAAACATATTAAAAATCTATTAAAACAATTAAAGGAAATTAAAACATAAAAACAATAAAATAAGACCAATTACAAAATTCTTAAAATCGGAAAACAATATAAATTTCATAAAAAAATAAAAAATTCAAACCTAAACATAAAATAAAAATTAGGAAACCTAATAAATCTTTGTTTCTATATTTTTACCCTAGTTTTCCAATAGTTTGCCTCCCTGAGTTCGACACTCTCGTACTTAACACTATACACTTAAGTTTAGGAGTATAAATAAATTAAAAAATAATAAATTTTCAATGAATTTTAATCGATCATTACAATGATAATTATCTATCTTTCTAGACGACTCGATGGGTTGGTTTTCAGATGGCGCCGTTGCCGGGGAGGCAGCACTAGGGTTAATCGTATACCTTCAATATAAGGTTTTCTTTTTAGCCATCTTATTTATCTAACTTCACGACTTTTTGTTTCTGATTTGTGCAGGACAGGTTGAGCCGCACAGTTGAGAACCTGAGAGACATATTTATTTACTACTTGTAACCTTTGTAAAAATATAAAAAATCGAGGGCACTTGCCTATTTTTCTGTTTTCGTAGAAGGGGCCCCCTAAGGGCATCCCGATTGTACCTTCCTCCCTCTCTTTTCTCTGGGTCTGTTTCACCAAGTGCCGTGCACTTGGGGGAGCAGGGCACCCACCACGGCTTTACTTGCATCACGATTTTATTGACATTTCTCCGCAGATTTTTCGAGGCTACGTGATTGCTTAGGTTTTTTGATTTTTCTTTGCATGTGCCTTCGTAGCTAGTTTTAGGACTCGCAACCTAGGTGCATGCTTATCTAGGACAAAAACAAAAAAAATCATTAGACATTGTTTGAAAATATCTAAAAAAGGGATAACTAGAAATATAACAGGGACTGCTAACTATATTTAACCTAAAGATAAACGCAACAGACTCAACTTGATTTGGGTGAGCAATCCCCAATAAATGACTTGCAGGTACTCTCTAGATTTGTGAGTGAGGCATTACCCTTAAGGATAGAACCAGATCTCGAATTTCTTTCGGAATACTACTGATTTCGTACTGTTAATCACTTACTCTTCAGTGGGGACTCTCGAGTAGTCAGAAATGATCTGAGTTCCCTAGCAGAGTGGGAGGTTTAGAGGACTCTGTGTAAGGCTCTGTCCTCAAGTAACACAGGTTGTCGGAAATGGTCCGTACTTACTCTCGTATTGGCTGAGAATAGGTGAATTTCTGTAAGAACTCAGGATAGTCTTCCTTGGAAGTTTTGAGCACGTATCAGCTCATGTTAATATGTGCGAAGATTTGCTTTGCCAATTAACCCTAAAAGTGAAAAGACTAATGATCGAACTTTTATGGTCATCACCAGGTTGAGTTAGTGAAATCTTGTTTTGCTTTGCGTTTGATTTTGTGATATGAGTCCTATCTTTCAGGTTTCTAATCAATCAGATCAACTGTCTTATAAAGATGATGGGTAGGCGGTCTCTTAGGTTGACTCTTACATCACTGCTTCCACGCACACCTACCCGTCCATCTAGGTCGGTTCAAGAGAACCCTCTCTTTGAACCTGAGTTATCTCAATCTCATCCTTTAATCTCGTTCCCTGGGTCGGTTCTCGAGAACCTCCTGTTTGAGCCGGATTTGGGACATCTTTTCTCTTCCAGGTGTGATCTTGACCCTAGAAGTTTCACTCAATCACCATGTTCTTCTCCACCTCTCATGACCATTACACAACTATATATAGACTTATCAGAGCCAGACATGGATGCATTCTCCTTTCCATAAACAATTCTGAGTGGAAATGGAGCAGAGTCACAGAATGCTACGAAGATTCTAGATTAGGTGATGATCAATGCTAGTCTTCCTCCTTCCCTTAAGATTATGCATACTCGGATTAGAGAGCAAGACCTTCTGATGACCGAGATCCGAGTTGAGTTGAGATAGTTGAGAGAGAAGAGACATATTTCAGAGGATGACGAGCCAGATAGAGAGGAGATAGTACCTACAGATACTGTACACACGATGAGATAACTTCACACACATGAAGCTTCTTCTGCTAGTAGGTGGATTCAATTTCCTCCTATTCACGGATCATTTGTCCTCACACCTGAGATTATTAAGACTTTACTGATCTTTCATGGACAATTCACTGAGGAGCCACATTTACACCTTCGAGAGTTTGATATGATTTGTAGTACAGTATATGACTCTCAAGTTGATGAGGATATCATTCGGATGATAGCATTTCTGTTCTCCCTGGCTGATAAGGCCGCGTACTGGTTGTGGCATTTAGGGGAGAATAATACTACATATGGGAGCACCTTCATACTATTTTCCTGAGCATATTCTACATCATCAGACGTACAGATATTGTAAGGTCTCTCATTACCAGTTTCACCATGTTAGTGAGCAAGCCTTTCCACAAAGCATGGGATCGTTTTTGAGACCTGATTGATAGGTGCCACCACCATGATATTTCGAAGGTGAGCTTTGTTCATAACTTCTTTAGTGGACTGACATCTGATCTACAAGGGCTGGTGAATGCAAGTTGTGGGTCATGCTTTTAAAGCATGAGATATTGTACGGGGTATTTTTCTAGGAGATGGCATCTCATCATGCAACTTTAGCCAGAAAGATTCTCATACTCAGATGGAGTCACCTGCATTCATTGACCAATCTACTGTAGCAGAAATTGAGGAGGGTCTATCGACTTTCACATCTTCAGAATCTTCGTCAGATAAGATGAGAGTTCTAAGCCAGAGATTGGACCACCTGGAGCGTATTGAGAAGAGAAGCCCCAGTTACACAAGCTCGATAAGATTGACGTGCTTGTGAGGAACAGTAGTGACCTGAAGAACCAGATTGAACATATGGCATCTATCGTGTCTTCAGGGTTACCAGCTGATTCATCCGTTATACAATCTCCAGTGCAGTAGATACATTACCTTCAGTCGGAGCCTACGACCGAGCCTCGTCAGATTCAAACTTTCACTCACTGGATGCCAGGATCTCTTTCTCAATAGTTACCTCATTAGTTTTCAGATTACTCATCCAATTCTCTGGGACACTTCTATAAGAGATTGGCGTTAGATGATCTTGCCTATCAGATCACCATCCAATATGAGAAGAATAGGCGAGATATGGATGAGTTCAAGCAACAGATAATGGATCTCGTTCTAGATCAGACCACCATACAAACCCAACAGATAGACTCTACTTCACTTGATAATGTGAATAATGCTGATTTCATATCTCTGATGAGTGGTAGAGTCCAATCGGTGGTGGCTTAGCTGTACAGGATATCGATGCATCAGTAGATGATACTTTCATGCCAGTTGAGCATAATGCTGATAGTGGTACTGATGCCGCTAACATCCATGAGCATATGGATGGCGGTGCTAATGCCATTAAATCTGATGATCGTGATGCAGACATAGTTGTGTTACCATCTTTCATACCTAGTGATGAGGAAAAACAACACAAAAAATAGAAAAGGGAGGATATCTAGAAAAAAGGAAAAAGACAAGACAACTGATCTGGTTAGAGCTCATGAATTTACTTCTGATAGAGCTAGTCCAAGTTTTAGAAAAAGACATGATTCTTCCTCTTCATATGTTCCTTTGACTGTACATACTGACAGGGAGGATGTATAGATTCCTTTTCCTCATGCACTCTACGTAGGAAAAGACAAAAAAGGGAAATTCCAAAAAGACTCAAATGTTAGATCTGACGAAAGAGATGCTCGATAAATTCACCATTCAGCTCACTCTTTTGGAAGCCTTGGCACACATCCTTCTTCTATAGAAAGGTCTCAAGGAGAGAACTATAGTTTGTAGAAACAAGAGGCAGCACAATAATTGCTCAGAATTCATGTGTTGACCAAGGAGACTTGTCACGCCATCCAGAATCATCTCCCAACCATAGATCAGATACGAGAAAACCATAAGTTAGATGCGAGATCCTCGATTAGACTTTTCATCGTACTCTTTTAGATAGCGGATCATCGATTAATCTCCTTCCCTCTTCCTTACGCGACAAGTTCGAGCTCGGACCTCTTCGACCAAGCAGACTAGTCTTGTAGTTTGTTGACAGACCGGTCAAGAGGCCGAAGGGATTAATCGAAGACGTTATCGTCACCCTTCAGGGTTTGAAATTCCCTATAGACTTCATGTTGGACATGACGATCTCTGAATGTGTGATCGATACCACGATCATATTAAGACGACCTTTTCTGGCGACAGCTAAGGTCTTTTTTGATTATGATACTGGGAAGGTGTACTTTCACATCCAAGGCGAGAGTATACATATAGAGACGATCCAAGACCTCAAAGCCAAATCAGAAGAGTCAGAATGAGCATCTGATGATGGGATCGATAGTCATCAGGACTGTGACTTCATGCGGGCAGACGATGAGGCCATTTGGGCCAAACCTAGTACATGATCTTTCATCACATCTTCATGAGAGTCTGAGTTTCAGATATTAGATGATGGAAGAATGGACAACATAGTCCTGGAGTAGATACAGTTAGAAACTGAGGCAGACGAGTCTGATGACGATCATTTTGAATTCCAATCTTGTTATTCAGATGCTGATCACTCTGATGTAGACGTAGACTTTGATTGGCAGATGTTTGATGAGTATGTTCCACATCTCATTTTTGATGAGCCTACAACCATCCTGGTAATGAATCTGCATTTCATAATCTTTATTCATTTATTTTAGCTTAAAATCCCTTATAAAAACACATGTAAATAATACTAAATCCATATTCTTACTAACCTACATTTGTGTGTAAATATTGTACATTTATTACTAATTTAACCTAAAATAAATAAATAAAACAATAAAGGAAAAATAAAGAAAATAAAAGATTGTATATATGCAATAGATACAGGCTAACCCTAACCCCGAGAAAAGGTCAAGACTTGACCTGATCGACACGGAATAAAGTAGGGGGAGATAGGGTCTTTAATCAAACAATCCAAAAAAATATATTTTGTAAATATTTTGAATATATTTTTTCTATACATGTACAAAAAATACATTATTTTATTTGTATTTATATTGACCTCAAGTTAATAATTTTCAAAATAAAAGTTGTAAATAAAAATGTTTTCTAAATAAAAAATAATTGCAAAATAAAATCATGTACATAATAAAAAATAACTAAACTCGAAAAAACTGTAAAGCGATAATTGAAAGACCAATTCCATCTCCATATAAACTTAAATTGAATCAAACCCACTTCCATCATATTCTAAATTAAATTATCTTTAAAATGGTAGTGGTTTCATAATTTTTGGAGTTACCATTTGAAAGACGGTTTTCTAGGGTGGATTTTACAATTTTACCATTATTTATTGTATATATATATTTATTTATTTTTATACATATTTTATTTTTAAATATTTATAAATATTTTAATAATTATTTAAAATAAAAATAAAAAATAATTTATAAAAAAAACATAAAATAAACCAATTTCCTTACTTAATTATGTATATAATGTACCATATGTATATAGTATATGTATATAATTGATTTCGATAAATAACCACCATAAAAAATTAAATAATTAACATTTATTATTTTATTTAATAAACTGACGAAATTAATTAATTAATTATATAGATAATGCAATCTTATACACCATTAATCTCCTCCCTTCTTTTCCTCTCCATTCAAATTTTAAAAATTCAAATTCATTTTTCCCCCTCTATTTATTTGGCTTCTCCTCCCTCATTCCAACTTGATCAATCTTTTGGTGGTGGGAGCTTATTCTCCGAGAGCATTACCACATTGAATTAATTGTCCATATTCACTGTATTTATTTCACTCATTTGTGCTCATATTTTTATAATTGTTCTTTTTACACAATTATCATTTCCTGTTTTTTATTAGGACCTGGCGAGCGAGGGTGACTTTCTTAGGAGAGCCGACGCTCCCAATCGATGTAGATTTGGCTTGATTCTTCGCCGAGCCGTAGGAGAGCGTGAGAGGAGGAGAAGAATATTTGAAGGAGACCAAGCATTTGATTTTTTTTGCATAGACTTTCTTTTATTTATTTCTAGCATTTGAACTCTTGTAAAAGGACATTCATTTGTTACGGGGTCTGTTTCGCCAAGTACTGGTGCACTTGGGGGACCTCACCGATTCGGTTTTTCATAGCCTTATTTTTCTTCGTATCACGTGTATTGCGTGAGCTGCCTATTGATTGCTTTAATTAATTTGCTTTAATCAGGTAATTAATTAGGTCCAAAAACTCTTGACAAGAATTTCTGTACCTATAGAATAGAGCGTAATTGGACTTAGTCAAATTTAATTGGTTCTTGCCCGTTAATTGAAGCTATTGTTAGGACAATTCACTTGCATATGTTAGTTTTTTTGTATTTAAAATTCTACACGGATCATTTTGCATGTAGATTGATGGTGTTGAGGCTCCCATCTCTAACCCATGCATGCTTCATTGAATTTAATCGCGCATTGGCTTTTTTGTTTCCCCCCTCTGTTTTGTGTATATAAGAATAAAGGAAATAAAACAATCATTAGATGTATTTTTATTCAAAAAAATCAAAATAGTGAAAATTGGAAAATTAAAAATTGGGACTGCTAATATCATTTGGACTATTAAAATTAAACATAATTGATTCACATCATTGTTTTGGGAGAGCAACTCCCTCAATGTATTCGCGTTTAGTTGCTCACATACACATTAAGGTTAGTTCCCCAATCCTGTAAGCCAACCTAAGTGTTTGTACAACTTTGTGTATGATCATCTAACTCTTAAATTGACAAGATAATTGGCCGAACCTTGACGGTCTTCACATTGCGTTGAGTTGGTGAATTAAGGGTTTGCATTGTGTTTGTTTGTGCTTGGTGTTGAGTTAGTTACGATCTTTTCTCTCCAGATCATTAGAAATCTCTTAAAAAATTCATCACTCATGTTTTCCCTCCCTCCCGCCCTTCACTCTGAGGGTCAAATGTTGTCCAATATTTCTCAAGCTCGGATCCCTTCACTCTGGCAGGTCAATGATCTCTTTGATCTTGACCAAGATTTCTTTGAGCCTGATATTCTTCCATTGGACAGTTTTTCTTTTACTTCGAGTGAGAACAAGTTATTTGAATGTAGTCATTCGTTCTCTCCCTCGAATTATCATGATTTCTCACATCTCCTGAGGGTTATCTACAGGTGGTGTATACTTTGTACTCGGTTCCACACCCTGGTTGTGCCTCTAATGCCTCAGATCACGAGACCGAGTCTTCTGACTATTTTGATTTTTCTGATTCTTTCTATACCTCTGAGCTTTCTGTGTTTGATATTTCTTCTCTCCTTGACATCCTCGTAGGGATGAGCCGACCCTTGAGTTATTCGATGATATAACTGATCTCTCTTCATTACATGCATCGGATATCTGCTTTCTTACTGAGTCTATGGATCTTGACCTTCCATATATTTTCAAGATGGTGATTGACGTGTAGGATTCTATGACAGATCCTTCCTTCTCCATGTTATATTTTTTCATCTTCAATCATTCACTGCACTCTGACCATGAGCCGAAGATTTCTTTTGTGCTACCGGTGTCCGATTTTATCTACACATCTATTTACCTGGCAACAGACACCCGCCTGATTTCCTATCTTGGTGCCCTCGTTCACATTTTTGACCATGTTGTTCTCACATCGAGACAACAACGACGGTACGGTATTCACATTACAAATGTCGTCCTGAACCTTGATATTTCATTGTCCTAGCCTTTGCACCCATCTAGTGGTGTAAACTCTAGCGCTTGTTGAGGGGTACCTCAAAAATGTCTACCTTGTATATATGTGTTTCTTCTTTATTTGCTCCTTCCTTCTTCCATTTATCGTTCACCTCTTGTGTATATCTGTATGCTATACTTAGGATGTACTTTATCCTAAGTATAGGGGGGTGAATGATTTGAGTTGTTTATATTCGTCCAGTTCATCACTCTTGTTATTGCTTATACATAGGGATACACTACCCTAAGTATAGGGGGAGTGATGTTGTTCTTGTCGTCTCTTTTGTGTTTTCTTTCTTCTTGTCTCTCATTTGTCCCCCAACTTGTTGATATTCTATACTTAGGGCTATTCTACCCTAAGTATAGGGGGCAAGACGAGCCTTTGAGTCCGTACATTCTTTCCCTAGGGTTTTCCCTTTTGTACATTTTTCTATACTTTGGATTATTTGATCCTAAGTTTAGGGGGGATTGTCGACTTCTATTCATTTCGTATTCTTTGAGTCGTTGTTGTAGAGATTCTTTTCACTTTTCTATACTTAGCATGAGTTATGTCTTCATTGCCGCTCTCTGATCACTATGAGGACATAGTTTGAGCTAAGTATAGGGGGATGTCGTATATATTGTATATATACTTTAGACTTAAGTCGCACTTTTATATATAGACTTTGGTCACCTTCTATATTCAAAAAAAATAAAAAAACAAAAGAAAACAAAAAATAAACAAAAATAAAATAAACAAAATAAACAAACAAACAAACAAAAAATCCTCTTATATTAAAAAATATAATCCATGTATATACTTGTATATATTTTACTAACACTTTTTCCTTTAAAAAAATCCCTAAAAACTAGAAAGCCAAAAGTTTATAAAATTTTACATAATTAAAATTTCCAAAAAAATCTCTTTTTACATGTGCAGCTTTTTTTCTTCAAAAATTCATAAAAGTTCAAAATTAGAAAATTGTTTCAAAAAAAGATTTTGTTTTATTTTTGCATTGTACATATTTCTTGCATTTGCATGTGCATTTTTCTGAATAATATTAACATTTAAACTAAGTGTGGAATAAAATCGAAGAATGGAGCTTAGTTGGACCTTAATCCACTTAATTTCAGAGGAACCTTATAAGAATTGGAGTTAAAACTTTTCAGGTCCTAGCGACTTAATTCTTTAAGTCTATAAGACTATGTTCATATGTCGTCTTGATTAGTCTAATCAGAATATTTAACAATACACACATGATTCTTCTAGATCATGGCTTATTTTGGACAAGCACTCTACATGTAGCTCTTCGTGGAGGAGGTAGTGAGGAAACAGAATCTTTTGACTTGGGGTAGCACATGGGTATGTAACAACTAGTGGGAATATTCGTCTTCCTCTAGGGAGGGTACACATCTCAACCTAATCTAGTAGCATTGAGGTCTAAAGATAGGATGCTGTGTGGTTGCAATAATGCTTCAAAAGAGGGATAGTCTACTAGCTCAAGAGAAAAAACTCCTTATGTGCATGATGCACCTTGTATATATTTTCATAAAAAAGAAAAAAATGTATAATCTTCAAAAGTGGACAAGCTTGATTGAAAAATAAAATGCCTACCAGAGTGTATATACAAGTATAGAAAAATAAAATGCCTTCCAGAAAAATAATAGTAAGCTTGCAGCTGGATGACTTGGCTACATTGGTCATGCATCCAAGGATAGTTAGATACACTGGTTACCGCCCATTCTTTTCTCTATCTCCTCTTCTTGAGCTGATTGTACATGAACTTAGACGGGAATATCCCCGCTCCTCGAGGAAAGAGTTGCTAGACTGGGGGACTAGAGTTACCACATTGAGAGAGGCTATTTCTTTGCTACTTTTGCGATGGGGAGCTATATTTCACTCACACCGTACAAGTAAAGATTCATAGTAATACAAATTTGTGTATGTAGACTTGTTCTGACCTGCCTGTTGAGGAGACCTGAATATGAGTCATGTGGAACTTAGAGGTTGTTATGTTTTAAACCAATTTTCCATTAAGGTTCTGCCACACTAATAATCCAAAGGTCTGATAGAGCTCCATACTACAACTTTATGAAGATAAATTTAATATTCAATGTTGTCCTAATTTGTTTATTTTTCCTTTCTTTTTCTTTTATTCACTTATTCTTTCAAATAAGTGTTTGCTAAGGGACTAGCAAAGGTAAATCATAAGAGGATGATGAATATGCATTTCATCATCTTTATTTATTATTTTAGCTTAAAATCCCTTGTAAAAACACTTGTATATAATACTAAATCATTATTCTTACTAACCTACATTTGTGTGTAAATATTGTACATTTATTACTATATTAATATAAAATAAATAAAGAAATAAAGGAAAAATAAAGAAAATAAAAGACTGTATATATGCAATAGATACCGGCAGACCTGAACCCTTAGAGAAGGTCAAGACATGACTAATCAACTAGGAATAAAGTAGGGGGAGATAGGGTCTTTAATAAGAAAAATTCAAAATAATATTTTATAAATATTTTGAATTTATTCTTTGTATACTTGTACAAAACTTACACTATTTTATTTGTATATATTGACCTCAAATTAAATAATTTTCAAAACAAAAGATGTAAATAAAAATGTTTTATAAATAATAAAAATAATTGAAAAATAAAATCACGTAAATAATAAAAATAACGACACTCGAAAAAACTCGTAAAGCGATAATTGAAAGACGATTGTCTGGGGTAGTTTTTGCAATTTTACCATTTATTTATTGTATATAAATAATTGTCAATATTTTTAGTTATTATTTAAATAAAAAATGAAATTAAATAAACATAAAATAAACTAATTGCCTTATTTAACTATGTATATAATGTACCATATGTATATAGTTGATTTCCTTAAATAACCACCACAAAAATTAAATAATTAACATTTATTATTTAATTTGATAAATTTAATTAATTAATTAATTAGGTATGTAGATAATATAATCTAACCCACCATTAACCTCCTCCCATCTTTTCCTCTCCATTTAAATTTTAAAAATTCAAATTCATATCTTTTTCTTCTCTATTTATTTGGCTTCTCCTCCCTCATTCCAACTTGATCAATCTTTTGGTGAGAGAATACTATTCTCCAAGAGCATTCTTTTTATAGAGAGGTGCCCAGCTTCCGAGCTGTCCGGTGATAGCGAGTCGGTCCTCGTCGAGAACATTACCGTGTTATCCACTCCCATTCAGTGAGATCCATTTTTTCTAATTTTTAATCTAGGTTAATGGTAGTTTAATTTTTGCACTTTTAATTTCGTTGTCAATTTTCTATCTTAGATCATAGTTAATCGTTAATCTTTCATCATCACTATTTGATCCGAAATCCGATCCGATCTTCCATCTCATTTTTCTCGATCTCATCACTTTACATTCTACGTCACGCAACCACACACCTCCGATCACGTACAATGGCCGGAGACCCAAATCCATATCCCATTTCGTCAGATCCAAAACCATTCACATTTCACTTATTATTTTATTCTGTATCTCTTTGACCGAGCCATCATACTCGAGTCGAGTTATCTTCATTTTATTGCATGTTCACAAGAATTTTGAAAAAAATACAAAAAAATTGCAGCTCATGTTTACAATATATATGTATTTATATAATAAAAAAGTTGGGTCCGCTTGTAGCAGCCCCTCCGCCAGTCATCCCTACTCCACCACCTGCGTCCACCCGCATCGCTGGCTGATCACTACCATCCAACCCATCTACGGCTAGTCACCTTCGCGTGGCTATGCCCGAGTACAAGCCACCGCCCATCGCACGTGGAGCACCTCCCTGCATCCAGCGACCGCTGGGAACTTCAGCCAAGGTTCACGCACCAGTCCATCTTCCATATCGCGCCCCTGCACAGAGGAACTCCTCCACATGAGCTCCTCTATCTTCGCGTTCTCCATGCGCCACCTGTGACCACTTCTCCACCGACAAGCGTTGCACCCTCCACCATCTCCAGCATCGTCCCTGCCCTAGATCTGCAGCATCTCCTCGGTGTGAGTTCACGTGCACTGCCATAGCCATCTGCCATCCCACCTCCGCATCAACCATAGATCTATGCCGACCCCTCAAGCAACATCCGTCGCAAATCGAAGGAGAAGCCATTGCGAAGGATCTCCGTCATCCTCGAACCATGTGATCTCCTAGCTTGGGTGTAAAGGCAAGAGGCGGTACCCCCTTTGGGTGTGGAAAAGAATGAAGAAAAGACTAGTATTCCCTAACTTTTGGGAAAAATTATATCCGCACCCCCATACATTTCTAATATTGTAAAATCACCTTCTTCCTGATCAACACGTGCAAAACACATTGTCAACTAGGCAATCTACGAATTTTATCCCGTATTTTATTTTTGTTATTTTTAAATGCAAAAACATTGAATACTTTCATCTCAGTCCTGTTTTATCCAGACTTCTGTCGTATGCTTTTTCTTGTTAAAATAAATGCTTAAATTCTCAATAAACACTAGAAAAATTATTTTATATTCCTGATTTGTGTCTTTTCATTGTATAAATTTTGCATTGCATTCATTGTCATTTTCCGTTATTAAAAAATCAAAAACGAAGCTTTTTCCCTGTTTAACATTTGAAAAATCATAAATATTCAAATATTGCATAAAAATTCAAAAAATTTGATGTAGTTTTTTTTGTATGTTTTATTTTCTGCGCCAATTTCACGCATTTATCATTTTTAAGACCCACAAAAATTGTAAAATACTCAAAATCTTGAAAAAATCATAGAAAATTGTAAAAAAGCCAAAATAGTAATTTCACTTCCTATTTGTAGATAATTCATCATAGTTTTGAGGAAAAATAAATCCAGTAGTGTTTGATTTGGTTTGATATTTTCAAATTGCAAAATAGTCCCTATTTTTATTCATTTTGAACATCCTAAAAAAATCTTAAAATCCTTGAAAAATTATAAATAAATCATCAAAATACAAAAACAATGTTTTTGGATATTCTTAATCATTTTTTTCATATTTGAAAAATCCAAAAAATGCATTTCTTTTGTTTATAAATTTGTTTTGAAAATTAATTATTTTGAAAATAAAAAACTTGCAAAACTAAAAATCATTAAAAATTTTGAAAATCAGAAAATACAAAAATAAAATATAAAAAAACCATAAAAAAATAAAAAGATAAAAATTTCACAAAAACTAAGATATTTTGCATTTGAGATTCCATTATCTTTTAATTGATATTCTTTTGATTATTTGAATAACTCTCAGGATTTGTAGCCTCCTGAGTTCGATCATGTTGCTATACAAGTAAATTAAATAGCAAAATTCTCTTCCTACTCATTTTTGTATTTATTTTGGCTTGATGAAAAAATAATTTGTATTGACGAGTAGTCTCCAGATCTTTCTGTGTTAGAGCTGGATGAGCTTAAGCGTACCGACCTAGTAGCCTATACCCAAGTCCTAGTCAGACCATCTCTCCCTGTTCCTTTTCCCCCAGAGCATAAACTGTTATCTCAAAGCATGAAATACCGATTCCTTAGTGGAGAGCCCAAAATGTTTCCGATCATCAACACTTCTGATTTGACAGAAGATCAAGAATATCATCTGATGGAGATTCTTGAAAAGAACCGCAAGGAAATCATGTGGTCAGTAGCTGATATCCATGGGATTAGTCCTGCTCTGTACTCCCACCACATTTTTCTCGAGAATGATGCCAAACCATCTCACGAGTTTCAGCGCAGGCTGATCCCGAATCTTTGAGAGGTAGTTATGAAGGAAATATCCAAGTAGTGGAGCACCAATTTTATCTATCCTATCTTCGACTCTAAATGGGTTAGTCCTTTACATGTGGTACCCAAGAAGACGGGTACCACTACAATGATAAATGAGGACGGAGAGGAGATCACAACCCGAGTACTGACTTCTTGGTACATCTGTGTAGACTACAGAAGTTTGAATCAGGAGACCAAGAAGGATCAATTCCTGCTACCATCCATTGATCATATCATCGAACGATTAGCCGAGAAGATCCATTATTGTTTTCTTAATGGGCACTTGGGATATAATAAGGTGACCATTGCACCCGAAGACCAAGAAAAGATGACATTCACCTATTCCTTCAGAACATATGCTTTCAAAAGGATGCCCTTTGGATTATATAATGCTTCGACTACATCCCACAGGTGCATGCTTTCGATTTTCATGGACATGATGGGTGACTTCGTGGAGGTCTTCATGGATTATTTTTCGATCTACGAGAATGATTTCAATTCCTGTCTTTCTAACCTAGACTGCGTGCTTCGGAGGTGCACAGAGGTTAACCTCATTCTTTCTTCAAAGAAGAGTCATTTTATGATGACTTAAGGGACAATCCTTGATCACATCATCTCCAACAGGGGCATGTAGGTGGATTCGAACAAGGTGGATATCATAAAGAAACTCAATTCGTCATCTAATTTGAAGAAGTTACGATCTTTCCTCGGGTATGTCGATTTCTACTGACGTTTCATACCAAGCCTTCCAGTTCGTCAACAATTAACCCACACAATCAATCAGGCAATCAATAGCAAGGATTAAAATTTATTATACCCTACTACAAATGTACAATGGCAAGCAAGTAGGGATCGAACACAGGAAACAAAGGTGCAGAGTATAGACAAAAGTCAAAACCTAGGTCTAATAAACTACTTAGACAATCTAATTTTTTGTGGGTTTTTAATTTTATATATTTTTATGTCTTATTTATTTTTTTAAATTTTTTATTTTCTATTTTGATTTTTTTAATTTTCTAATTTTTTTATTTTTTATTTTTTTGTTCTTTTTCAATATTAGAATATGTAAGCAATATAATAAAAGAGAAGATAGAATATTTATAAAAATATGCAAAAATAGTCAAAAATTCAGAAATAAAATCTTTTTGTTTTTTTTATAATTTTTTACTATTTTTGTGATTTTTGGGTATTTTTCAGACTGTTTTTGGTATTTTTAAATAGCAAACTATAGGAAAACAGGGAATTAGCTACTGGCTGGGGGTAAAATGGGAATTAAAAATATCAAACATCCATCAAAATTTTCCAAACTAATTTTAAAATAAAGATAATAAAATGTAGAACTTATAAAACTTAAGTTTCCATTTTTCTGAGTTTTCTATGATTTTATATATTTTTTGGAAGTTTTTGTGTATTTTCAAATTTTTAAGGTTTTTCTTTTGAGATTTTTAGTGATTTTTGGATTGACACTAAAATAGATTAAAATACACGATAGGTATTTTTTTTGGAATTTTTAGAGTATTTTAATATTTTTTTGGTATTTTGTAAGCTAGACAGTACTGAAATAGCATGTTTTTGATTTTTAATAAATATAAAAATGCGACAAAAATAAAAACTAAAAATATGGTGTTAAAGTACAAGGCAACATGAGCTTAAGTTTACATTTTGAGAATTTTTATCACTTAAGTGATGCGTGAAATAAATAGACCAAACATACAAAAATCCTAAGCCTAGCAGGGGTATAAATGCAATTCAAGAAACATCCAGGGGCTTAAGTGCAAATTTTACCAAAATCCACACGCAAAGCACGTGCTCTGTCATTCAAAGGGGCATATTTGCAAATACTAAAAATCGGCGGGGCAAACATGCAATTATCCCAAAAACATATTTAATTAACTACGCACAGGGGTATAGCTGCAAATAGATGAAAGTTTAGGTTCGAAAATGCAAAATACCGAAAATGCACGCGCCCCAGTCACGTGAGGTGACGTGGCGAGGACTAAAGTGCAAATAAAATAAGTTCAGGGGCCTAAGTGCAATTATTACAAAAACTTTTATACTGGAAATGAAAGTTCTAGGACTAGAAGTTAAATACAAAAACACGCGGGTTTAAGATGCAAAATACCCACGGGGCTGATCGTGCGGCCGAAGGAGCTTCACTTGACACGCGGCGTGTATTGGACGACCCGTACCCCTTCGCCCTGGACGGCTGGGATTAGATCTTGGATGGTTGATCAGACGACGGGGGACACTTGGCAATCCGACGGCGGCTGTGGCGTCTGGAGGGGGCTCCTGATCCGACGACAGGGAGATGTTCACGAAGAACACCCCCGCCGGCGAGCTTTGGCGGGCGATTGCGGCCGACACACGGCCTCTCCGGTCCTAGGATCAAGGGAAAATGATCCTGGGGCCTCTCCACGTCTGAAGGAGGTCTCAGGCGAGCCTGAGACGACTTGGCGTGGCCGGACGATGGAGACGACTTGGGGAGCTGCTCCTGAGGACTTCGAGGCTCGATGGAGCCTTCTCTTGGGCTCTGACCTGCAAGGGAGAAGCACAAAAACCAGGCGAGGCGAACCGGGGGTTTCTCGGGTCGAAATGGTAAGGCAAACAGCTCGGGCGTGCAGCTCCGGTGAGCGGCGGAGAGGGGAGCTCTGATGGCTCGATCTGGGTGAGATCGAGGTGAATGGAGGGGTAGAGCATGATGAAGGAGCGAAGGGGAAGAGGATGGAGGTGACAGGTGATCGGATGGATGCGTGGAGCGATCGGGAATGGTGGGAGCTGTCGTGGGTTCGATTGACGAAATCACGGCGATTCACGCAAAGAAAACCTAAACTGCTTCTACACTAATCTAAACTAAGCTAAGGCTACAAGAAAATAGAAAGCGAAGGGGGTGAGGCTCACCAGAGACATCGGGATGAAGGTCGCGGCGGAGCTCCGGCGAGGGGCTGGATCTCTTCGATTCAACACCAAATCGTATGAACCCCGGCTCGAATCGACGCCTGCTGTCACCAGGATCACGATGGGCTAGGGGTTTACGGGTAGCTTTGGCGGAAGAAGGATCAAAATTCAAATCGATGTCGGGGGATGCCTTTTGAAGGGTTGACGGGAGGCGTGGAAGATGAGGGTCAAACGCCTCGATCAGTGGTCCTCAACCCACCCCAGAAATCACTTGGGCGTGAATCACCACTGATTGAGGAGCAAAAACACAGAAGCCATCAACATGATTCGATGCTAGGTCAATCCTAGAAAAAGGCGAGAAGAAGAGACAAAATGGTCTTCTGACAGGTCTAGAGGAGGAGGTCAGACAGTTGACCGAGGTCAACTGTCAGATCAACCTGGTTGGTCCACGTGGACCAACCAGGAAAAATTCTCTAAAAATTATTTCAAAAATCGTTTAAAAATAGAAAATGGATTAATTACATTTTGGTTAAAAAATAAAAAATGTTCAATAATTTATGAAATATTTTATTATGATTTTTAATTATTTTTATGAAATATATTATTACTAGTTTACTTTTGTATCCCTTATAGGTATATTACCTATATATTTTAGTCTTTAATTTTTATTTTGTGTATTTTAATTTTATTAATTTTATTTCTTATTTATATAATTATAAAATACTTTTATACACATAAATATATTTTTCTTTTATTTTATTGATGTGTTTTGTATATTAAATAAAATCTCAGTAGGTATTGTATAGGTATGTTTATAGATATAATACTTGTATATTTTATATATATATTTTTATTTTGAGTTTTATTTGGATTTTTATTCTTGTTTTAAAATGTACGTAATTATTATAAATAATATTTACAAAATTATAAAAATATAAAATTATAAAAATATTGAATAAAGAATAATTTGAATATTTTAAGCTGAACAGGTATACAATGTGGTTCCAAAACTCAACTTTCAAACCGTAGCTCCGCCAAATGCGAAACCACCACCATTAAATAGATTATTTTATTCTATATACAATTAAAGGTGAGTTTGCTGCATTTGGAGTTTTCATTTGTGAGATACAGGCCTGGGAAGTTGGGATTCTGGATTTTTATTCAGACCGTAACTTTTTATCTGTGTATTATTTTTCAGTGAAATCAATTTTGTATTTTTCTATATAAATTTATCTACAAGAGAACCAGCTAGCTCTGGGTTCGAGTGGCATTTCACCCCTTTCATGTACAAAGTTTCTTTATTTGAGGTGTAAAAAGTGGAACCAAAAATGGGTCCCAAAAATGAATAAAAAATGAATAGAAAGAATAGGTATTTTTGCTGTATTTTAACCCTTATCTCCCCCTACTTTATTCCTTGTCGACCTATTCATCAAGATGCCTAGGTCTCAGGGTTTGGGTCATAAAATATTTACAATATTTTATTCTTTTTCTTTTCTTTTATTTATTCTATAATTTTGGCTTTAAAAACCACATTTTATACACTATTTACACACATATGCATGAATGCTAAAATGCATGAATTAATGCTATTTACAGGCATTTGCTAGGGTTTTTGAGGCCAAAATGATAGAATAAAGATGATGAAATGTGGATTCATCATCCCCCTATACTTTACCTTTGCTAGTCCCTAGCAAACACTTATGCAATAAGTGCAAAAGAAAAAGAAAGAAAAGAAAAAGAAGAAATTGGATCCAGTTCAATTATCAAACTTGTCTTCACAAAATCAAAGTTTGGAGCTTAAGTCGGTCCTTTGGAATTTTAGTGTGGGCAGAACCTTAATGATAATCGAATTTGAAATCCAACAGTCCTCGAGTTTTCCAAAACTCTGTCCAAGTCTCCTCAATAGCCAGGTCAGAAATATCTCAAGTCATGCGCAAACCCTTACGACTATGAGTCTGACTCGTACAGTGTAAGTGATGGTGGCTCTCCCCAACTGAAATGACAAAGAAACTGACTTCTCCAGTATGACAACCCAGTGACTCCCCAATCCAGCAACTCCATCTTCGAGGAGCGGGGTATTCCCTTCTAAGTTCAAGTGGCAACCAGCTCAAGAGGAGGGGGTGAAGAGAAGAATGGATGGTAGCCAGTGTAGCTACCTATCCTGGGATGCAAGACAAGTGTAGTCAAGTCATCCTGCTGCAGGCTCACATATTTGACTTTGGAACTCAAGCTTGCTTATTGGCTTTACAACATTTGTACATACTTTGCAGGCTTTTATTTTTGTACATGCCTGAACATTTTTTTAATACTATATACAACAGCATTTACATAAGGAGTTTTTCCTCTTGAGCTAGTAGACTATCCCTCTTTTGAAGCTTTATCGCAACCCACAACCACCTGTCTTTAGACTTCCTAATCACTGAACGGGTTGGGGTGCACTTCCCTCCCTAGAGGAGGACAAATGATTCCATTTGTGTGCGTCTCATACCGGCAAATCCAATCCCCTCACCACTCCATCTGAGTTGAGCCATGTGAAAGGTGCAGATGTCCAAGTTAGGTCATTATCAACAAGAGTCGTGCGTGTGCTCCGATATACTCTACTTAGGCAGTCAAGAATCCATTGAACCAAGTCCCGTGATCCTCAAAGAATTAAGTCAACTAGACCTGAAGTACCTCAAACCCAGTTCCTATAAGGTTCCTGTTATTAGGTAGATTTTAAGGTCCAATCAAGCTCCAATCTCTGGATTTTACTTAGACTTGTTCAACTATCAAACTCAATCCGAAAAATGCGAATGCTATGTAATGCCATGCAGAAAATATTTTTGTGATGCAATTTTTCAAAATTTTAAACTTTTTATGGATTTTCGAAAAGATGATGATGATGCATATGCAATTTTTTTGTACAAATTTTCAAAAGATTTTTTCAAATGTTTTTGGATTTTAATTTTGCAAATGTTTTATGGAAATTTTTGAAAATAAAAAGATTTTGGCTGAAAACAAGGTTAAAAATATGTACATGGGAGTGCTTCTTATATTTACAAGAAGTGGATTTTAGAATTTACAAGGGTAAGTGGTCAATTTTTATACACATAGATATATATAGTGGATTTTAGTGAGATGTAAGTATTCCTCAAACTTATTTGACACAAGGTTTTTCACACAATTCTTGAAAACTATAGTCCAAAATAGTTTTTACAAACATTTTACAAACATGTACACACATTTGAAAATCATTTTGCAAAGGCTTTCAAAACAGTATATATAGGTTTTTCAAAACATTTTTGCAACCATTTTTCAAACCATTTGCAAATCATTTTTCAAACATTTTATTTCGCACAAAGAAAAGAAGTTTTACAAACCACACATTTTTACAAAGGTTGAAAACATGTAACAAAATATTTTCAAAATAGTTTTCAATAAATGTTCACAGGGATTTTCAAACTACTTTTCAAACATTTTGCAAAAAACATTTTCACCTGATTTATTAATCAATAAATACACAAAAGAATTTGAGGAACAGAACACCTTTTTATTAAAGATTTTTAATGAATTTTAAAGAATTATTAGCCATATTATTAGGAAAATACGAAAGTACGAGTTATGGCTCAAGTATATACGCAGTATATACGACCCCCCTATACTTAGCTTGAGCTATGTCCTCATAGATCGGAGAGAAAAGAGCGGACATAACTCATACTAAGTATAGGCAAGTCCAAAGAATAAAGAGCTAATGAATGAATCAGTGAATGAGAAGTCGACCGTCCCCCCATACTTAGGATCAAATAATCCTAAGTATAGCAGACTGTACACAAAGCAGGGAGGGTCAAGGGTGGGAATGAACAGATCGTACTCCGATTGTCTCCCCCTATACTTAGGGTAAGATATCCCTAAGTATAGACAAGAAGAGGAGACACTGGAGAGGATCGAAAAGAATAGAAGAAACTCAGGGTGCACGTCCCCCTATACTTAGGACAAAGTACGTCCTAAGTATAGAAGACTGTCTACAAGGGGCGACACTTTTTGGATAGATACAGAAGATCGAAAAGGAAAAGAAGAAAAGAAGAAAAGAAGAAACGGGATGAAAGTGGATATGAACAACTCGGGATGTGCATCCCCCCTATACTTAGGATAAAGTACATCCTGAGTGCAGCAATGATGAAAGGGATGGCATCAATTCGGTAGAAGAGGATAAAAGAAATTGAAAAGAAGAAAAGAAGAAAAATTATTGAAAAATGTTTTGCTGTGCTTGGCCTTCCTCTGCCTCTTTGGAGATGTTCAGGTCATTCTCATAGATTACTTGAATTGAGTCAACGACAGCCATGAATGTATCATGTTCAAGGTATGTCTTCAGAAGCTGTCCATTGACCACAAATGGCTATGCGTCAGCTGACAGATTGGATATCAATACACTTCCGTTGTCACGCACCTGCCTAACCATGAATGGCCCAGTCCATTTACTCTTCAACTTGCCTGGAAAGATCTTTAATTTCGCATTGAACAACCACACCTTCTGACCTGGATCAAAGGACTTGCGGCGGATATGCTTGTCATGCCATGTTTTGACCTTCTCCTTATACATCAGGATGTTGTCATATGCATAATCTCTGAATTCCAATAATCTGTACAGATCTAGTATTCTGTTCTTTCCTGCTTGCTTGGAGTCCAAATTACAGATGTTAATGGCCCATAAAGGTTTGTGAATAAGTTTAACGGGAAGATGACATGGCTTTCCATATACAAGGTGGTAGGGAGACATTCCCAAGGGTGACTTGTATGCTATTCTATAAGCCCAAAGAACGGAATCAAGCAGCTGAGACCAGTTCTTGCGATCCGGACGCACAATCTTCTGTATGATTGTCTTGATCTCCCTGTTTGAACATTCAGATAAGACATTGGACTGCGGGTGGTAGGGTGAAGCAACACGATGCTCAATGCAGAATTATTGGGTCAGCTTCTTTACCTCTCTGTTTATCAAATGACTACCCCTGTCAGATATGAGAATCTTGGGAATCCCGAACCGTGCTATGATGTGATCTCTCAAGAATCGACAGACAGTCCTACTGTCGGCGGTTCGGGCAGGAATAGACTCCACCCATTAACTTACATAATCGACAACAAGCAGAATATACTCATAACCCTGACTGTTGGGAAACGGGCCCATAAAGTCGATGCCCCATGCGTCAAAGACGTCTGAGATCTGAATGTATTTCATAGGCATCGTGTCTCTCATTCCTATGGTTCCGCCCATCTTTTGGCAGTCAGTGCAGCATTTGACATACTCATTTGCATCTTTGAATAATGAAGGCCACCAGAGGCCACTTTGAAGAACTTTTGCTGCCGTTCGTTTGCCTGAATGATGTCCTCCAGAATCTTGGTCATGACATAAAGCGAGGACACTTGGAACTTCCTCCTGAGGAATGCACATTCTTCAGATACAATCTACTCCCTCACGAAACAAATACGAGTCTTCCCACTGGTAGAAATGGATTTTAGACAAGAATCTATCTATTTTCAATTTAGGCCAGTCCTGTGGGATTTTCTTGGCCACCAGGTAGTTCACGATGTCCGCATACCAAGGAAGCGAGGTGACAGACATAATTGCCTCGTCTGGAAAGGTCTTTGTGATTGGCTGCAGGTTCAGCTCAGGAGATTCCGGCTCAGGAAGCCTTGACAAATGATCGGCAACCACATTCTTTACCCCAGGTTTATCTTTGATTTCCAAGTCAAATTCCTGGAGGAGAAGGATCCACCGAATGAGGCGTGGTTTGACATCCTTCATCTGCTGTAAATACCGAATGGCTGAATGATCAGTGTAAATGATTACTTTGGACCCAAGGAGGTATGATCTGAACTTTTCCAAGGCAAAAACTACCTCTAGCAGCTCCTTTTCAGTGACAGTGTAGTTTCTCTAGGCTTCATCGAGCATTCAGCTAGCGTAGTGAATTGCAAATGGTACATTATCTTTCCTCTGTCCCAGTACAGCTCTGATGGCATAATCTGACGCGTCGGACATGATCTCAAAAGGCCGAGTCCAAATCGGTGGCTGTAAAACAGGGGCCTGCGTGATGAGTTCTTTCAACTGATTAAAGGCAAGGAGCACACGGTCATCTACAATGAATTCATTGTCCTTACCGAGCAATTCAGTCAATGGTTTGGCCAGTTTACTGAAATCTTTGATGAATCGTCGATAAAAACCGACATGGCCCAAGAATGACCGGACTTGCTTGATGTTCGTAGCTGGATCAAGTTTGGAAATCACGTCCACCTTGGCTGGGTCATCCTCCATACCATGTTTAGAAACAACGTGACCCAACACAATTCCTTCGGTCACCATGAAGTTGCTCTTTTCCCATGAGAGCACAAGATTGACTTCGCAGCACCTCCTTAAGACTCGGTCTAAGTAATCCAGACATTGGTCAAATGAATCCCCGTAGACCGAAAAGTTGTCCATAAAGACCTCGAGAAAGTTGCCCACCATATCGGCAAAAACTACAAGCGTACACCTATGAAATGTGGTTGGGGCATTGCACAGCCCGAACGTCATCCGTATGAAGGCATATGTGCCAAAAGGACAGGTGAACGTGGTCTTCTCTTGATCTTCAGGAGCAATAGCAACTTGATTATACCCAGAGTAGCCATCCAAGAAGTAGAAATATTCCTTCGCGGCCAATCTCTCGAAGATCTGATCGATGAAGGGTAGAGGAAAATGATCCTTCTTGGTAGCGAGATTAACTCTTCTGTAATCCACGCATACTTGCCAAAAAGTGGGTACTCTGGTTGCGATCTCCTCTCTTTTGTCATTCTTCACAATGGTGATCCCTGATTTCTTGGGCACAACATGCAGAGGGCTCACCCATTTGCTGTCGGAGATGGGATAGATAAATCCCGCATCACACCATTTCTGGATCTCTTTCATAATGACCTCCCGCAGATTAGGATTTAATCTTCTCTGCAGTTCTCGAGAGGGCCTGCAATCTTCTTCCAGAAAGATGCGGTGCGAGCAGAGTGACGGATTGATCCCATGAAGATAAGAAGTTCGCCAGCCTATCGCCTTGCGGATACGTTCAAGAACCTCCATCAGACGATTTTCTTGGTCTTCAGTCAGATGGGCATTGATGATGACCGGGTACATATTTGATTCTCCCGCAAGGAAGGCATACTTCATGTTGGAGGGCAAGGGTTTTAGCTCTGGCGGGGTCTGAGCTGCTTTAGCGGTGACCTCAGCTATTAATGCAGGTGGTGATTCTTTCAACTGTTCGGTGTCCACCATAATCTGTTCTGCTTCTTCTCTCAGATCCTGACAAAATGCCTTGATAATTTCCTCCTCATCAAAAGATTCTTCAGACACATGCTCTTTGTTTTGGAAGCACATCACCCCCACGGCAGTCTCTTGCAGCACATAAGCAAGTTCCTCATCCTGATTGATAAGGGGAAACTCGACTGCGGTCTCCCCTTCCTCCTCGGGGCAGAGAAGTTCATGGATCTCATTGTTATCCAAAAATAAGTTGGTATCTTGAATTTCTGCCAGAAAGTCGCAGTCGTCAGCATATTCAATCACCCTTGCACATGATGTAGATGTCTGCTCGGCTGGTGTTCCCTCAGACAGGGTCTCTACTCTGATTATTTCATTGCCAGCGCCAAAAGTGATTTCTCTTGTCCCATAATTCACTACTGCATTTGATGTCCGCAGAAATGGTCTTCCAAGTATGATAGGGGTAAGGAGCAACGGAGAGAGTACGTCCATATCTAAGACCACAAAATCGGCCGGGAATGACTTTCCCTAAACCGTGACGATCACGTCCTCCAACAGGCCCCTAGGCCGCTTGACTGATTTGTCTACGAACTGCAGAATCATCTTTGTAGGCTTGAGCGGTCCTAGTCTGAACTCCGTGAGTAGCGAAGCTGGCATCAAGTTGATAGAAGACTCGCTGTCGAGAAGTGTTCGTTCGAACTCCTGATCGAACATCTGACAACGTACAAGAGGTGCTCCCATATCTGGCTTTTTATCTAGGAGGTTTCTGATGGCGTTAACGGTGGCCATTGTGAGGATATGCTTTTCAGACTTGCCACCCTTGCTTCTGGAGTTGTGGGGATGCGGCCTGCGCTTGGTCGTGCATGCCTCTTTTAATCCTTTCTTCACGTCTGGCATGTACTCAAGAGCTTTCATCAATGGCATATTCAGCACCAAATTCTGGATGATTTCTATGATGGCAGGATCAGACAAAGCATTTTTCAAATTTTTCATTTTTTTGTATTTTTTCATTGCTTCAGGAAAAGGAATATTTACAAAATCTTCACCAATTTCATTCAAATAGTGTCCATATTATTGTGTATAGGTAGATGGCAAAAAGGAACATATTCATCTACAATTTGTGGACCAAAAATGACAGGCTCGGCTTCTGGTGCTGGCGTTGGACTCGCTGCAGGTGTAGTGCTCCTCCTGTCAGGAATTGGCTGTGAGGTATGTGTAGGCGTCTCCAATGCTGGCTGTTCTCCACCGAGGTTGCTGCTATCTTTTTGTGTTTTGCTATTTTCTTCATTTTTTGTGATTTTCTGAATACTGGTGCTACTCCCAAAATGCTGATTGGCCCTGGTGTTGGCTGGACTGACGATTCCCTTGTCAGATGCAAGATGCTTTCCCTTCGCTGTCGGTGATGGCTGGAGTGTCCTACCACTCCTGAGGGTGACAACATTAGATAAAAAACAATTTAATTCACCTGATTCGGGTTGGGCACTGCCGGCTACCTGCTCCTTGCGTCGGAAGTTGTTCGGGTTGGCTTCGACCTGGGCTGGTATGACGGTCTTGGCTGCCGTCAGGTCGTCGATCTTCTGGGTCATCTCAGCCATGTTCTTCATTAACTGCTCTAAACAGGACAGGGCCGGATTAATCGGCACAATCTTAGAGGAGTCCCCCTGCTGGGGTCTAGAATGCTGATATGGCGGCTGAGATTGCGACTGATAACCTTGAGAGAATTGGTGAGGAGGAGGGTTGGAGGAATATTATGCATTCTGTTGATTGTATTGAGCAGCCGGCTGCTGATGATATCCCTGTCCGCGATATCCGGATTGCTGAGGACCATGCTGCTAATTCTGCCTCCAGGTATTTCCATTAGATGGAGGCTGGTACTGGTAGGAGGGCTGGAAGGATCTCCCACCCTGCGGCTGCTGATGATAGGGCATGTTACCCATGTTCTGACCCTGAGAATGTCCCTGAGGATGGGTCAGCTGCGCTTCATTGTTCCAGACACCATTGATCTCCTGAATCAGTGGCGGGGGTGGAGAGAACTGCTCAGAGTAGACTGGCTGGGACTCAGGTTGGTATACAACCATCTGTGACTGATGTTGCGGGGGTTGCTCCGGAACCTATACGTAGTACACGTGCTGGACAGGCTGGGGCTGCGGTGGAGTCGGCTGAGGGTTTTGCTGCATTGTAGGCTCCTTCTTCTCAGCGTTCGGCTCGGCAGAAGTAGACACAGTGTTGCACATATTTGCATTCAATGCACGAACGAGTTGCTCCAGCTGCTGGGAAATCTGGTCGAGCTTTTCCAGACCCTGGGTCCTCTTCTCAATGACTGCCAATTTTTCGAGGTCATGCGACCTCTTCTCAATGATATCCACCTTGTACAAGTGGCTCCCAATGATGCTCAGGTTGGAGCTCTCATCCCTGTCCTCGGTGTGAGAAGCCATGTTCACTGGCTTGCTGATGGCGGTTGGTGGCTTCATGTATGCTCTGGACGAGGTTTGCGCGGCTTCTCCTTCAGCCATTTCTTCGAAGACGTTCCATACCACATCCTCGTCCTTGTTAAAATGTGAACCACCGCAAGCTACATCTACAAGATTTTGGCTCTCAAGTGATAGTCCCCCAAAGAAGTGTTGTACGAGACTTGTCTTTAGAATTTCATGGTGTGGGCATTTCTCCTGCAAGTCCTTGAATCTCTCCCACGCTTCATGGACAGTCTCGTGGGGCTGCTGGCAGAAACTGGAGATACGGGCACGCATCTGGTTCAATCGACCGAGAGGATAGAACCTATGGAGAAAGGCAGACTTCAGCTCCTCCTAGGTTGTGACGACCTTCCCAAGATGGTCGACCCAATATAGGGCCTTGTCTTGCAGGCTGAAAGGAAAAGCGGTCATCTTGACTACTGATGAATCTCCATTTCATCACCTTTATTCTATCATTTTGGCCTTAAAAACCCCAGCAAATGCATGTAAATAACATCAAATTGTACGTAAATAGCATTCATTATTCTTTGTGTTAATTGGATATAAAATAAGGTTTTTAATGCCAAAATTATAGAATAAAGAGAAGAAAAGAAAAAGGAATAAAATATTGCAAATATTTTATGACCCGAACCCCGAGACCAAGGCCAGCATGGAATTGGTCGACAAGGAATAAAGTAGGGGGAGATAAGGGCTGATATACAGTAAATACCTCATTTATCTATTCATCCATTTATGCATTTTTGACACCTATTTTGTACATAATTATTTATTCCTCAAATAAAGAAACTTTGTACATGAAAGTTGTAGATAATAATGTAAATAAAAATACAAAATTTGGTTTGTATAAAAACAAGACTCAGTGTACATTTTATACACAAAATAAAAACCAAGAATCTCAACTTCACAGACCCATACCTTGCAAATAAAAACTCCAAATCACCCAAACTCACCTTTAATTGTATATAGCATTCCATAAACTATTTTATAAAATTGGTTTCATAATTTTCGGAGTCCATCTGTGGAAGTTAGGTTTTTGACCCTCATTGTATATAGTACCCGATTAAAATATTCATTTCATTCAATAATTATTATTTGTACAAAATTATATCTTTAGAATTTATAAATAATATTTATAATACATGTACATATTGAAATTAAAAGAAAACCAAAAAAAAAAAGAGGAAGAATTTGTAAAAATAAAATAAGTCTATGAATATATAGACAAAATACCTATACCACCTATATGTGCATAAATAAAAGGAAAAGCATTCTTTTATTCTTTATTCTTTTATATTAATGTATATATTACACATAACTTATTAAAAATACAAATCCTTAATAAAAACACATAAAATTAATTAAATAAATACAATGTGTATAATATATAGGTAAAGTACCTATATATATACTTACAAATACATAGACCGATTTATTTTAAAATGTAAATAAACTTATAAAAATTAAATAAAAATACCTTTATGCTCACAAAAATAAATTATAAATTTATAAAATAATCCAATAAAATAATAAAAGAAAATAAATAAATTAAAAATAAAATACATAAAAAATACATGTAAATACATACATATACACATTATTCAAATAAAACTATAATAAAACACCTCGAAAAATTCAATAAAAATCATGAATAAATACTACATGAAATAATACACATTTTTTATTTTATAAGCAAAAATTAATAAAATCATTTACCCAACTAAATAAATCAATTTCTAATAAGGATCCCTGTTTTGGCGTGTAGCGGCTGAGGTGGACCAATCAGGTCCCTCCGCGAGTTGACCCCAGTCAACTCGGCCTCCAGCCGCTTGACTTGACGGGCACTATCTTTTCGCCCGTCTTCTCCCTTTTTTTCCCGCTCGAATCTATCATCCATCGCCTTCGATCCCTTCATGAAAAATGTTCCCTGACCATCCGTGAATCCCGCCGAGATCTTGGATCCATTGTGCATACCACCGATTCATTAATAATCGCCGGTCACTGGGGGTCTTCAGAATTGTGTATAAATAAAAGCTTCCTCCTCCTCTGCCGAATTTGGCCAATTTCACCCCCCCTTGCTGTGCTTGATTCGATTCCTGGCGTTGCCCTCGTGACAGGAGGTGCCTTACCAGCAGTTGACTCGGCCGGAGAAGGAGGAAATTTTGACGCGGCGGCGCTCCGGCGGCCGCCCTGCTCCCTGGAGGCCCCCAGGTATAAGAGCTGCGCTTTTACTTGTTTTAGATAGGTTTTCGTTTTAGCATTTCATTTCCGTCTTTAGTTTAGTGTTTAATGACTAGACTTAGCGTAATTTAGGCGATTCGTAGTTCGCCGGAGCTTTGCTCCGGCGAGCTTTTCACAGTGCCCTCGCCGTGTTCCGACCACCTTTTCACCTCCATTTCTATACCCCTTCATTTCCCTACGCCCCAGGCACCTCCGTTCACCCAGATCCTCACCAGATCTGGAGATCAGGTCTCCTCTTCCGCCTCTCGCCGGAGATCACCGCCCCGCACCCCCTTTCGCTCATTTCGACCCAAATAAGGCCCCCAGCCCTTTGTTTTTGTGCGCTGAGCTTTCTTGCAGGTGCTGGAGACCAAAGGACCCCCGTTGGGGTCGATTCGACTCTTCTGCAGGTACCTGGAGCTCTTTGGCTTCATCGACCTCGCTGGACCGTTCCGGTGAGCCTCCGGCTCCCCTGAGTGCTCCAGTCGACAGAGTAGAGCCCCAGGTTGCTTCTTGGACCATCAGATGCCCGAGGGAGCGTCGGACGAGCGAGCAGCACCGGATCGAAGGTCGGAGAAGGGGGAGTTCTTCCCTGTTCTTCGTCCCTTCGCCTTCACCGTCCGATCGAGGTCCCAACCCAGTTCAAATCCCAGCCGTCCGATGGAGCGAAGCAGCGACCGTCAGATGACGCGAGTGATCTAATCTCAATCGCTCATCGGCGAACCGTCATCGGCTCACGTGGAGGCGCCACGTGTCAAGTGAACGAAGATCAGCCGTCGGATGAAGCGCCTCTTTTGGGGGTAAATTGCAAAAACCATCCCCCGCTTTTTTGTATTTAATTTTTAATTCTGTAAATATTTTTGCACGTTATAAATAAAATGTAAATTTTGCAGAAAGGACCCTGAGTTTATAGTATTTGCATTTAGGTCCTTCCGCGCCTCACGTGTAGTCCCACGTGAGGCGCGTGAAATTTTGCAGTTATGCCCTGGCGATTTTTGTATATTGTAGAATAGTTCTAAAAATTAAAATAAATGTTTATTTCTGTTGTATTTTTGCACTGATGCCCCTGTAACTTGTTTTATTTGCAAAAATACCCCTGCCAGGCTGTTTTATTTTTGTGTCTTTATCTATTTATTAAAAATACCTAGAAGGCTTCTAAAAATCAACAAAAAATTAGGATAGGTGCTCCATGCCATGTTAGTTCACGCCAGCATTTTAGTTTGCATTTTTTGCATTTTTCCTAATTATTAAAAATGAAAAAGAAGCCATTTTTGTACTGTCTAAATTATAAAATACAAAAAAATTAGAAAATGTTTTTGAAAAATTCCAAAAAAAAAATTATATATGATATATTTATATCTATATTGAGTCCAGAAAATGAAAAACCCTAAAAATATGAAAAAGAAAATTAAAAAAATCAGAAAGCCCCAAAATCCAACAAAAAAATTAGAAAAATCCTAAAAAAATCCAAAAATATATTTTTATCTTTTATAATTATCTATGTATTATTATTACTATATTAAAATTGATTTGGGTAATTTTGGAGTTTATTTTATATTTTTAAAACCCAAATTATATACGGCAATTTAATTGGTCCAATATTGTGGACATTTTTGAATTTTAAAATACATAAAAATTAGAAATATTCCTGAAAAATAACAAAAAAAATTAGAAAAAGATTAAAAAAAAATTTATATCTATATATTTTAAGTATTTATATCTATATCTATATATCCTATATCACTTCTCTCTCTCTCTTCTTATTTATATATATATATCTCTTTATATATCTTATATATATATCTCTATATTTATATAACTAATAATAAAAAAAAAGTATAAAATACAAAAACAAAATAAAAATTATAAAAACAAAAATATATAAAAAAATATACAAAACCCAAAACCCACTAAAACAATAAAAGGACATTAATAATGGATTGAATAAATGATGCCTAACATACATTCCCTTCGCCTCCCAGTGTTCGACCTCTACCTGTGCTTACACCTATACACATTTACATGTAGAGTTATAATAAATTTTAACTCCACATTTTTTTTGGATATTCATTGCATATATTTATTGTGGGTTAATTGTTGTTTTATTCCGGATTTTGTGTGGTCGACTCAGCGACTAAGTTCACGCCTTGTGAGGAACTTAAGACCACCGGTTTCCGGATTAAACAAATGGCGCCGTTGCCGGGGAGGCAACGGATTTTGTATGATTTTGAGTGCTTATTTGTTCATTTATTTGATTCTCTGTTCATGTCCTTCATTTATTTATCTGTGTGATTTTTATTTTGATTTTTATTTGATATTATTGATTGACTGCTCTGACCATCTCTTTCTTTTGTCTTTGATGCGAGGGACCGCTAAGCGAAGGAGGACCTCCTAGGAGGCCCTATGCACCCAAGCGAGGCGGTGTTGGCTCTTCTATGCCAAGCCAACAGGAGAGAGCATCAATAGCAAATGAAGGAGAACTTTTGAAGACAGTCTCTATTTCATGAATTTTATTTCCTTTATCTTATTATGTATATTCATGTGAGAGAGTGACCCTTAGAATTTTGTAATAATACAGGACTCTCACAGGTGCACTCCGACTCCCGAGGTCCATTGCCCGAGGGATTGTTCCCTTGGGGGCCTCGATTATTTTTGACGCTTTTCTTTTATTTTATTATTATTTTGTGTGTGAATGAGCCTTAGCATTAGGATTTGCTTGCTCGTAGAGTTAGGTCCAAACACCCTAATTGATTTGCATGTACCTATAGTTCGCTTTGGACCTAGATCAAACTCTAAACAGCCGCTCATTTATCTCTTAGCCTTTGTGCCACAGCGAGCCCCGCAAAGCGCTTTCTCCTAAGCTCAAGTGTGTTGGGCACAGAGGAGGGGTGAGCCAAGACCGGACTTTTTGAGGCTAAAGATGAAATGAGCGACTTGTGGTGCTTCACGATAATAGCAATTTCTGAATGTAGGGCGATTTCTTCGGCTTGCATTTGCATTTAGCATAGGTTTCAAATTCTGTTTTGCATCCCGCATGGAGAGAGCTGGGAGGCACTGTAAGTCTTCTTACTTAGCATGCATCATCGATTTCTGACTTGCATGGCTTTTCCGATCTTCTCCCTCTGTTTTTGCCAACCTAGGATGCTTAATGGAAATTGGAACCTCGATAGGCACGTGCATTGAAAATACCCAAAAAAAGTGATAACTTAAATAAAATCGGGACTGCTAACTCTATTGGACTTAAAAATAAAAACGTAATGGATTCCTTGTCTTGGGGAGAGCAACCCCCTCATTGGATGCGTTTTAAATTGCTTACGTGCACACTAAGGAGTAGAGCCCACATCCTATCAAACCTCCTAAGTGATTGTACAATTTTTGTGATCCTCACCTAACTCTAAAAATCGAAAAGATAAATGACCGTCACCTGATGGTCTTCACCGTGTTGAGTAGGTGAATTGGGGGTTTTGCCTTGTGTATTGATTGTCACTTGGAGTTCGTTGTGTTTTTTTTCATTCATTATTAGAGTAGTCGGTCCCGCCCGTGTGAGTCATGCATTTTTATCTTTGAGTCTCTCTATCTCTCTTATACATATATCTCTTCATCATGCATCGAGTCGTGATATTGGCGCTTGAGCTCAATCATTCTTCGCCAAGTCCTTTGTTTCCCGCTTCTTCACCATCTTCTATGTATCCATCGTACCATCTTCTCTGGTTCGAGGAGAGACCGCTCTTCGGACCGCAATTTTGACGGTGTTCCCGCCTTGTGTGGAGCACCCAATTTTGTCTATATCCCAATTTTCTCGCCCGCCCTCCTCGTACCCTCTGCATCATCTCTCTCTTTATCCGGGAATGCTGTGCATATTGATGAGGCCCGCATCGAGGTTTATTTATACAGATTATTTGTGTAAGTCGGGCATGATATTGCGGATGCTGAGATTGATTTGGTGGATTTGACTTTTGATGCATGCATATGTGCTTATTGAGGATTTTTTGTGATGCATGATAATTAGGTGTGATTCTTTATTAAAGATTTAGATCTTGCACACCGGATTGAGGATGTAATGAGCTTCAGTGATTTGAGGATGCTATCAGGATGTTTCTATTGTTTTATCCATTTCGAGGTTCCTACCATCTGTGATTTCTGGGCTGAATAGACTATCTTGATATATGCTTCATGACGACGATGATTGGAACCCACATGATTTCTCTTCTACATGAGTGTCCCATCCTCGATCTCCTGACTTCATTATCCACCCCTGGCACTTAGAGGATTCCTGACTATTTTTCGTGCCATCTCAGTTGACTGGATTGACCCAAGGGATGCTTGGTGAATGACATGATTATTCGCTCCCTCAAATGATCTTATGCCCTCCTAATGATTGAATGATTTATTGCTTTCGAGGACCTGAGATGACTTGACAGCATTCCCATGACCTTCATTGATATAGCTCGCATTGCTCCCCGAGGACTATCTGCGGGAGAATGCGACAATTTCTAGGACTGCGGTTCCATTCACTGCTTGGGTCGCCATTGTGATGGGACCTGGAACCGAGTCAAATGATATGCATGATTGGCCTCCCCCTGTGATTGTGTGCCTGACCTGTCGGTACACGAGACCAATGTACTAGACTCATCTGAGTCCGCTCTCCTTGACGGTCCTCGCAAGGCAGAGCTCCACTTTTCTGATTATTCCATGCCTAGTTCGTAGCTCCCCGAGGGTTATCTGCGGGAGACTATGACATATTTCAGACCTGATTGGTCTCTCCTGTTGGTAGCCGCCTTGTCGACCACTGAGACCGCTATGTGATCCGTCTGATGGATCCGGTTCCTTTGAGCCCGCTCTCCTTGACGACCCTCGCAAGGTAGAGACACATTCTGACTATTCTTTGCCTAGATCGCTGTACTCTCCGAGGACTATCTGCGGGAGACTGCGACACTCTCTTTACGCTCGGTTCCCACTGTGTCTCCTTTCTGTTGGAGCACGGAATCGAGTCGTCTGATATACATGATTTGTGGTCCCATCTCGAGTTGTGTATCCGATCTGCGGATCATGGGACCTGTCTGATTAGACTCCTTTGAGTCTGCTCGCCTTGATGGTCCTCACAAGGTTGAGCTTCTGGTATCTGCTATTCCCATGACTAGTTGGGAGCCCGCTCCCCGAGGGTTATTTGCGGGACGCTGCCACACTTTCTCGATTTGACGGTCTCTTCTGCTGGTAGCCGATCTGTCGCCTACCGAGACCGTTTCTATGATCCTTCTGATGGATCAAGCTCCTTTGAGCCCGCTCTCCTTGACGACCCTCGCAAGGGTGAGCTTCTGTTCTGATTATTCATTGAATAGCATGTACTCCTCCCCGAGGGTTTTCTGTGGGAGAGTACATCATTTTCTAGTTACTCGGCTTCATTTATGGTGTCTTTTTACTCGGACTCCTCCCTGGTGGTGTCTCCTGTCTATAGGAGCACAGAGCCGAGTACTCTGACTATTCTCTGACTTTGCTCACCTTGAGGACCCTCGCAAGAGTGAGCCACATATTGTGTTGTTCGGTGTATTCTTTTGACTTTCAGATTATATCACCACCGTGCATCACACAGTCTCATACGCTTTGATTGACCGGAGGAGTTTGTACTGCTCTTTCTTCCTCCCGGTCTTACGGTATCGGCTTTGTTCCCTCATGTTGATCATATGAGCCGATCGACTGCTTCATGCTACCGGACCCGATATCCATCCTTTTGACCTATTTGTCTCCGGTAGCTGACACCAACTTGATTGCAGATTCGGGTGTCTTTTCACCTTCTGACTGCGTCCTCGTTCTCACAGGGAGACGAGGACGAGAGCACGGTAGTCGCTTGTCAGATACCGTCCTGTACTTCACTAGTTTATTCACCACTTGTATATACGTGTGCCTTGTTCATTCTTTCTCCCGCATGTTATGTGTGCCCTAGATCTATAGCCATATCTTTGTGTCTACACTTAGGACGTACCTTGTCCTAAGTGTAGGGGGTACACACTGAGTTGTTCTTGCGTCGTTCAGTTTCGTCACTCCTGTTGTTGCCTATACTTAGGGATATCTCACCCTAAGTATAGGGGGAGTGATGCGTATATTCTACACGATCTTTTCATCAATCTATATATATGTCTTCTTTTCTTCTTTTCTTCTTTTCTTCTTTTCCTTTTCTATCTTCTGTATCTAAATAAAAGGTGTCGCCCCTTTGTGTCAGTTTTCTGTACTTAGGACGTACTTTGTCCTAAGTATAGGGGGGCGCACCCTTGATTTGTTAAATCTTTGATCTGTTTATCTCCACCCTTGACCCTCCCTGCTTTGTGTACAGTCTGCTATACGTAGGATTATTTGATCCTAAGTATAGGGGGGACGGTCAACTTCTATTTCCTTTGTCTCTTATTCTTATTCCTTAGACTTGTCTATACTCAGTGCGAGTTATGTATTCTCTTTTCTTTTCGATCTATGAGGACATAGCTCAAGCTAAGTATAGGGGGGTCGTATATACTATGTATATACTTTAGCCATAACTCGTACTTTCGTATTCTCTTAATAATATGGCTAATAATTCTTTAAATTCATTAAAAATCCTTAATAAAGAGATGGGATTGTTCCTCAAATTCTTTTGTATATACTGATTAATAAATCAGGTGAAAATGTTTTTTGCAAAATGTTTGAAAAATAGTTTGAAAATCTTTGTGAACATTTATTGAAAACTATTTTGAAAATATTTTGTTACATGTTTTCAACCTGTGTAAAAACGTGTGGTTTGTAAAATTTATTTTCTTTGTGTGAAATAAAATGTTTGAAAAATGATTTGCAAATGGTTTGAAAAATGGTTGCAAAATTATTGTGAAAATCTATATATACTGTTTTGAAAAATCTTTGCAAAATGATTTTCAGATGTGTGTACATGTTTGTAAAAATGTTTGTAAAAATTATTTTGGACTATAGTTTTCAAAAATTGTTTGAAAAATTTGTGTCAAATAAATTCGAGGAATAGTCACATATAATAATAACTAATATAATATATATATCTCTTATCAATAAAAATAATAAAAATAAACACAATTCTTTAATAAGTGTACATATATGCTTATAAATAAAAACTAAATTGTAAATTCTTAATTCTCGTAAAATAAAGCGGCATGCCCGTGTAAATAGTTGTACATAGTTTGAGTGCAAAAATTCTTTGTGTAAAAACTCTCCTCTTTGTTCTCAAAATTCTTTGAAAGTGCATTATTCTTTGCATATTTGTAAATAGCATTTGCATAGCATTCATATTCTTTGATTAAGCTTGATAATTGAACTAGTCCAATAAAGACGAAGATTGGAGCTTGGTTGGACCTTACTGCACCTAACTGCACTGGAACCTTATGGGAACTAGGTTTAAGGTACTTCAGGTCTATTCAGACTTAATTCTTTGAGAAATCAGGGCTAGGTTCAAGTCACCTCAGTGGACTAACTAGAACTTTTCGAAACACACGCATGACTCTTGTCGGCCGTGACCTAACTTGGACACTTGCACCTTTCACTTGGCTCAACTCAGTTGGAGTGGTGAGGGGGTTGGATTTGCCAGTCTGAGACGCACACGGGTGGAAACATTCGTCCTCGTCTAGGGAGGGAAGTGCGCCCCAACCTGGTCCAGTTTCAATGAAGTCGAATGACAGGAGAGTGTGGGTTGCAATAAAGCTTCAAAAGAGGGATAGTCTTCTGGCTCAAGAGGAAAAAGTCCTTATGTAAATGCTGCTGTAAATAGTATGTTGAAAAAAAAAATGATGATGAAAATGAAAACTCCAAAAAAATGGACAGGCTTGTAAATAAAAAATAAAATGCCTGCCGGAGTATGTATATATGTTGTATAGAAAATAAGCAAGCTTGAGCATCAAAGTTATACCATGTGAGCCTGCAGCTGGATGACTTGACTACACTGGTCTTGCATCCTAGGAAAGGTAGCTACACTGGCTACCGTCCATTCTTTTCTCTACCCCCCCTCCTCTTGAGTCGGATGCCACTTGAACTTAGAAGGGAATACCCCGCTCCTTGACGGTAGAGGGCTGGATTAGGGAATCATTGGGTTGTCATTCTGGAGAAGTCAGTCTCTTTGTCATTTCAGTTGGGGAGAGCCACTATCACTTACACTGTACAAGTCAGCTTCATAGTCATAAGGGTTTGCGTATGATGTAGGCTAGTTCTGACCTGGCTATTGAGGTGATTTGAACCGAGTTCTGTGACTCTCAGAGGCTGTTGTGTTTTAGATTTGGTTCCCGACTAGGTTCCACACACATTCTCACACCAAGGTCTAACCTGAGCTCCAAACTTTGATTTTGTACAGATAAGTTTAATAATCATGACCAATTCAATTTATTCTTTAAATTCTTTATTTTTGCCTTTTCTTTTCTTCATATTCTTTGTTCTTTTTGTACTTATTGCATAAGTATTTGCTAGGGACTAGCAAAGGCAAGTATAGGGGGGTGATGAATCTCCATTTCATCACCTTTATTCTATCATTTTGGCCTTAAAAACCCCAGCAAATGCATGTAAATAACATCAAATTGTACGTAAATAGCATTCATTATTCTTTGTGTTAATTGGATATAAAATAAGGTTTTTAATGCCAAAATTATAGAATAAAGAGAAGAAAAGAAAAAGGAATAAAATATTGCAAATATTTTATGACCCGAACCCCGAGACCAAGGCCAACATGGAATTGGTCGACAAGGAATAAAGTAGGGGGAGATAAGGGCTGATATACAGTAAATACCTCATTTATCTATTCATCCATTTATGCATTTTTGACACCTATTTTGTACATAATTATTTATTCCTCAAATAAAGAAACTTTGTACATGAAAGTTGTAGATAATAATGTAAATAAAAATACAAAATTTGGTTTGTATAAAAACAAGACTCAGTGTACATTTTATACACAAAATAAAAACCAAGAATCTCAACTTCACAGACCCATACCTTGCAAATAAAAACTCCAAATCACCCAAACTCACCTTTAATTGTATATAGCATTCCATAAACTATTTTATAAAATTGGTTTCATAATTTTCGGAGTCCATCTGTGGAAGTTAGGTTTTTGACCCTCATTGTATATAGTACCCGATTAAAATATTCATTTCATTCAATAATTATTATTTGTACAAAATTATATCTTTAGAATTTATAAATAATATTTATAATACATGTACATATTGAAATTAAAAGAAAACCAAAAAAAAAAAAGAGGAAGAATTTGTAAAAATAAAATAAGTCTATGAATATATAGACAAAATACCTATACCACCTATATGTGCATAAATAAAAGGAAAAGCATTCTTTTATTCTTTATTCTTTTATATTAATGTATATATTACACATAACTTATTAAAAATACAAATCCTTAATAAAAACACATAAAATTAATTAAATAAATACAATGTGTATAATATATAGGTAAAGTACCTATATATATACTTACAAATACATAGACCGATTTATTTTAAAATGTAAATAAACTTATAAAAATTAAATAAAAATACCTTTATGCTCACAAAAATAAATTATAAATTTATAAAATAATCCAATAAAATAATAAAAGAAAATAAATAAATTAAAAATAAAATACATAAAAAATACATGTAAATACATACATATACACATTATTCAAATAAAACTATAATAAAACACCTCGAAAAATTCAATAAAAATCATGAATAAATACTACATGAAATAATACACATTTTTTATTTTATAAGCAAAAATTAATAAAATCATTTACCCAACTAAATAAATCAATTTCTAATAAGGATCCCTGTTTTGGCGTGTAGCGGCTGAGGTGGACCAATCAGGTCCCTCCGCGAGTTGACCCCAGTCAACTCGGCCTCCAGCCGCTTGACTTGACGGGCACTATCTTTTCGCCCGTCTTCTCCCTTTTTTCCCGCTCGAATCTATCATCCATCGCCTTCGATCCCTTCATGAAAAATGTTCCCTGACCATCCGTGAATCCCGCCGAGATCTTGGATCCATTGTGCATACCACCGATTCATTAATAATCGCCGGTCACTGGGGGTCTTCAGAATTGTGTATAAATAAAAGCTTCCTCCTCCTCTGCCGAATTTGGCCAATTTCACCCCCCCTTGCTGTGCTTGATTCGATTCCTGGCGTTGCCCTCGTGACAGGAGGTGCCTTACCAGCAGTTGACTCGGCCGGAGAAGGAGGAAATTTTGACGCGGCGGCGCTCCGGCGGCCGCCCTGCTCCCTGGAGGCCCCCAGGTATAAGAGCTACGCTTTTACTTGTTTTAGATAGGTTTTCGTTTTAGCATTTCATTTCCGTCTTTAGTTTAGTGTTTAATGACTAGACTTAGCGTAATTTAGGCGATTCGTAGTTCGCCGGAGCTTTGCTCCGGCGAGCTTTTCACAGTGCCCTCGCCGTGTTCCGACCACCTTTTCACCTCCATTTCTATACCCCTTCATTTCCCTACGCCCCAGGCACCTCCGTTCACCCAGATCCTCACCAGATCTGGAGATCAGGTCTCCTCTTCCGCCTCTCGCTGGAGATCACCGCCCCACACCCCCTTTCGCTCATTTCGACCCAAATAAGGCCCCCAGCCCTTTGTTTTTGTGCGCTGAGCTTTCTTGCAGGTGCTGGAGACCAAAGGACCCCCGTTGGGGTCGATTCGACTCTTCTGCAGGTACCTGGAGCTCTTTGGCTTCATCGACCTCGCTGGACCGTTCCGGTGAGCCTCCGGCTCCCCTGAGTGCTCCAGTCGACAGAGTAGAGCCCCAGGTTGCTTCTTGGACCATCAGATGCCCGAGGGAGCGTCGGACGAGCGAGCAGCACCGGATCGAAGGTCGGAGAAGGGGGAGTTCTTCCCTGTTCTTCGTCCCTTCGCCTTCACCGTCCGATCGAGGTCCCAACCTAGTTCAAATCCCAGCCGTCCGATGGAGCGAAGCAGCGACCGTCAGATGACGCGAGTGATCTAATCTCAATCGCTCATCGGCGAACCGTCATCGGCTCACGTGGAGGCGCCACGTGTCAAGTGAACGAAGATCAGCCGTCGGATGAAGCGCCTCTTTTGGGGGTAAATTGCAAAAACCATCCCCCGCTTTTTTGTATTTAATTTTTAATTCTGTAAATATTTTTGCACGTTATAAATAAAATGTAAATTTTGCAGAAAGGACCCTGAGTTTATAGTATTTGCATTTAGGTCCTTCCGCGCCTCACGTGCAGTCCCACGTGAGGCGCGTGAAATTTTGCAGTTATGCCCTGGCGATTTTTGTATATTGTAGAATAGTTCTAAAAATTAAAATAAATGTTTATTTCTGTTGTATTTTTGCACTGATGCCCCTGTAACTTGTTTTATTTGCAAAAATACCCCTGCCAGGCTGTTTTATTTTTGTGTCTTTATCTATTTATTAAAAATACCTAGAAGGCTTCTAAAAATCAACAAAAAATTAGGATAGGTGCTCCATGCCATGTTAGTTCACGCCAGCATTTTAGTTTGCATTTTTTGCATTTTTCCTAATTATTAAAAATGAAAAAGAAGCCATTTTTGTACTGTCTAAATTATAAAATACAAAAAAATTAGAAAATGTTTTTGAAAAATTCCAAAAAAAAATTATATATGATATATTTATATCTATATTGAGTCCAGAAAATGAAAAACCCTAAAAATATGAAAAAGAAAATTAAAAAAATCAGAAAGCCCCAAAATCCAACAAAAAAATTAGAAAAATCCTAAAAAAATCCAAAAATATATTTTTATCTTTTATAATTATCTATGTATTATTATTACTATATTAAAATTGATTTGGGTAATTTTGGAGTTTATTTTATATTTTTAAAACCCAAATTATATACGGCAATTTAATTAGTCCAATATTGTGGACATTTTTGAATTTTAAAATACATAAAAATTAGAAATATTCCTGAAAAATAACAAAAAAAATTAGAAAAAGATTAAAAAAAAATTTATATCTATATATTTTAAGTATTTATATCTATATCTATATATCCTATATCACTTCTCTCTCTCTCTTCTTATTTATATATATATATCTCTTTATATATCTTATATATATATCTCTATATTTATATAACTAATAATAAAAAAAAAGTATAAAATACAAAAACAAAATAAAAATTATAAAAACAAAAATATATAAAAAAATATACAAAACCCAAAACCCACTAAAACAATAAAAGGACATTAATAATGGATTGAATAAATGATGCCTAACATACATTCCCTTCGCCTCCCAGTGTTCGACCTCTACCTGTGCTTACACCTATACACATTTACATGTAGAGTTATAATAAATTTTAACTCCACATTTTTTTTGGATATTCATTGCATATATTTATTGTGGGTTAATTGTTGTTTTATTCCGGATTTTGTGTGGTCGACTCAGCGACTAAGTTCACGCCTTGTGAGGAACTTAAGACCACCGGTTTCCGGATTAAACAACTACCCCTAGAGGAATACCAGGGTAGTGAGCAGTGGCGCAGATGCGGCTAAATTTCTTGAGAAAGATATATGGTTCCTTAGTGGTGTTCCCGTGGAATGTGGGAAGTAGCGACAGAAATTGCGGCTTCAGCTCGAAGTGGGCATGCATACGTGGAACCTAAATCCACTCAGTGATGCGTCCTGTTCCTGGGTTGTATGTTTCCTTGAGTGTAGGCTTTGGCTGCGGTGGATCTGCTTCTGCTGCTTCAAATTCGGGTCCTCCCACTGAGAACTCATCTCTGACTTCATGAAAATAAGGTCATAGTTCAGACCATCCTCTTGTTGGCCGTCTCTTGCGTCGGCCTTCCTCCTCAGATCGTTCAGCATATCTTGGAAGGCGGTCTGGGCCAGGGCTTGGTTAGTCAATTGCTGCTGGATAGCTTGAATGGAAGCCAACAGCTGACTGTTAATCTCGTTCTGCGTGGTGTACTGCCCTTCCCTTGTATTGGTTTCAGGTTCATGTTGGGGCTGTGGTCCCTTTCCTCTTCCACCTGCCATCTCAGACTGAACTTGAATTGCTGGCTCGTGATCGGGTGGAAAATCTGCATGACGGAGTAAACCCTGATCAGTATCTTCTTGAGCAACTGCTATGGAGATGACTCTGGGATCAAGGTCAATCCCACAATGTTGTGAACGGAGCACAGGATATTGACTGAAATCGATCTCCATCTACAAGGGGTTGTTTCGGGGACAAGAGTAATCCCGGTTCAGCTGAAGTGGAAGAGCTAGTTCGGGTTGCGAGTCCATCCTGAATAGCGGATTTATTGGGGAAAGGCAAGTGTTGAAAGAAGCTAGAATAGGGGAGTCCAAGGAGACATCTGCAAGATCCGAACTGACTTCCTGGAGATCACCCCTCTTTATTGAAGACGTTGCCGACACAGAATCGATGTGGGCGTCGGCAAGCTCCGGACTAAACCATCCGTGTGAATTGAGAAGGCCAAAAGGAAAAGATGATGGATGAAGAGCACGATGGTAAACAAGAAATAAAAGGATTGCAAAATAGTAGAAGGCTCACAATGAGCGAGGATCAAATAGAAGGAGAACAAGATTTGCATAAAGGCACGATATTTTTGATCTTGACCTAAATGGAACTAGCAATCAAACACAAAACAAGGGGATTCACCAACTCAACACGTGAAGCCGTGAAGGTTCGGCTTTTATCTTTGTAATTTTTATCTTGAATTCAGGAAGTTATCTTTCAACGAGTCCTTAGAGCGCTACGCCTATAGGAGCGAGAGTACTGCCGGAAAAGTATTCCCGTATTTGTCCTCCTTATGTATAACCTGTAGCCTGCGCTTTTTAAGGTCCTTGTAACCCTTCCTGGATCCCTACTCAGCCAAAGAAAAGAGAGAGGAAGCCGATAACCGAAACCGATACTTCGAATCTCGCTTGCAACGGAATCACCCGTGAGCGTGCAAGATCCTACTCAGACGCAGACGGTGAGACAGACACACCCGTGAAGGCGTGGCCTATGCTCGGTACTTTGGATAAGGTCGATGCTCACACAATAGTGAGTCACCAATGGCGACCAAGCCCTACTCGCCTACGTACGATAGTAGCGCCAATACTTCGGAAATCCAGGCGATACACAAGGCAGCCACAAGCTGGGTTTTGGCCTCTAATCCTTACGAAGCACTCAACTCACTTGGAAGGAGACCTTCCCATGCAACCTGAATACAAGTGAGGGTGTTGCTCTCCAAAGTCAATGAATCCAATTACCAATTTTATTTTTGGTCAAGGTTTTCTTAGCAGTCCCTTTTTTTATTTTTTTTGGTGTTATAGCTTCTTTTGAGTTGATTCAAACAAGCGCCTAACGATTTTTGTATTTTCTTTGATCCTACTTTGTCCAAAAATAGAGGGAGAATAGAGTCGGAAAAGCCAATGCAAGTCGACACCAAGGTGGAAATCTCACCTTTGTGCCTAAATGATGGATGCAAAGTAAGAAGAGTTACAGCGAATCCCAGCTCTCTCCATGCGAGATGCAAAGCAGAATTTATAAACCTAACTACATGCTGATATGCAATGCGGAAATCGTCCTAAGATAGGCAACTGCTAGCGTGAAGAACAACAAGCTAACCACTAATCTCTAATCCTAAGGTCCGGTCTAGGCTCACCCCTCCTTCTCTCGACACATCGAGTTTAGGAGAAGCGCTTGGCGGGATGAGCTCACAGCGCGTGGAATAAAGAAGCTGACAGTTCAAAACAAATTATGCACGGAAAATAAATAATAAAAAATGGCTAAGCAGATAAAAGATGCAAAAGTACTCTACAAGCCAATGCTCCCCGGCAACGGCGCCATTTGAAAAACGATATTGCGAGAGCCGCTAAATAGTGGTCTGACAAATCAGACTCACTGTCGCTGATGCGACTACTCAAGCCTTCCCGTTCGTCAACAATTAACCCACACAATCAATCAGGCAATCAATAGCAAGGATTAAAATTTATTATACCCTACTATAAATGTATAATGGCAAGCAAGTAGGGGTCGAACACAGGAAACAAAGGTGCAGAGTATAGACAAAAGTCAAAACCTAGGTCTAATAAACTACTTAGCCAATCTAATTTTTTTGCGGGTTTTTAATTTTATATTTTTTAAGTCTTATTTATTTTTTTTAATTTTTAATTTTGTATTTTGATTTTTTAATTTTTCTTATTTTTATATTTTATATTTTTTATTTTTTTGTTCTTTTTCAATATTGGAATATGTAAGCAATATTATAAAAGAGAAGATAGAATATTTAAAAAAATATGCAAAAATAGTCAAAAATTCAGAAATAAATTTTTTTTGGTTTTTTTAAATTTTTTACAGTTTTTGTGATTTTTGGGTATTTTTCAGAATGTTTTTGGTATTTTTAAATAGCAAACTAGAGGAAAATAGGGAATTAGCTACTAGCTAGGGGTAAAATGGGAATTAAAAATATCAAGCAGCCACCAAAATTTTCCAAACTAATTTTAAAATAAAGATAATAAAATTTAGAACCTACATAACTTGAGTTTCCATTTTTCTGAGTTTTCTATGATTATATATTTTTGGAAGTTTTTGTGTATTTTCAAATTTTTAAGGTTTTGCTTTTGAGATTTTAAGTGATTTTTGGACTGACACTAAAATAGACTAAAATACACGATATGTAATTTTTTTGGAATTTTTAGAGGTATTTTAATATTTTTTGGGTATTCTGTAAGCTAGACAGTACTGAAATAGCAAGTTTTTGATTTTAATAAATATAAAAATACAATAAAAATAAAAACTAAAAATATGGCATTAAAGTACAAGGCAACAGGAGCTTAAATTTAATTTTTGAGAATTTTTGGCACTTAAATGATGCGTGAAATAAATAGACCAAACATACAACAATCCTAAGCCTGGCAGGGGTATAAATGCAATTCAAGAAACATCCAGGGGCTTAAGTGCAAATTTTACAAAAATCTATGCGCAAAGCACGTGCTTTGTCATTCACAGGGGCATATTTGTAAATATTAAAAATCGGCGGGGCAAACATGCAATTATCCCCAAAACATATTTAATTAACTACGCACAGGGGTATGCTGTAAATAGATGAAAGTTTAGGTTCAAAAATGCAAAATACCCAAAACGCACGCACCCTAGTCACGTGAGGTGACGTGGCGAGGACTAAAATGCAAATAAAATAAGTTCGGGGGCCTAAGTGCAATTATTATAAAAACTGTTAAACTGGAAATGAAAGTTCTAGGACTAGAAGTTAAATACAAAAACACGTGGGTTTAAGATGCAAAATACCCACGGGGCTGATCGTGCGACCGAAGGAGCTTCACTTGACACGCGGCGTGTATTGGACGACCCGTACCCCTTCGCCCTGGACGGCTGGGATTAGATCTTGGATGGTTGATTGGACGGCGGGGGACACTTGGCAATCCGATGGCGACTGTGGCGTCTGGAGGGGGCTCCTGATCCGACGGCAGGGAGATGTTCACGAAGAACACCCCCTCCGGCGAGCTTTGGCGGGCGATTGCGGCCGACACACGGCCTCTCCGGCCCTAGGATCAAGGGCAAAATGATCCTGGGGCCTCTCCGCGTCTGAAGGAGGTCTCAGGCGAGCCTGAGACGACTTGGCGTGGTCGGACGATGGAGACGACCTGGGGAGCTGCTCCTGGGGACTTCGAGGCTCGATGGAGCCTTCTCTTGGGCTCTGACTTGCAAGGGAGAAGCACAAAAACCAGGCGAGGCGGACCGGGGGTTTCTCGGGTCGAAATGGTGAGGCGAACGGCTCGGGCGTGGAGCTCCGGCGAGCGGCGGAGAGGGGAGCTCTGATGGCTCGATCTGGGAGAGATCGAGGTGAATGGAGGGATTGAGCGTGATGACGGAGCGAAGGGGAAGAGGATGGAGGTGACAGGTGATCGGATGGATGCGTGGAGCGACCGAGAACAGTGGGCGGAGCTCAGCTCCGCCGTGGGTTCGATTGACGAAATCACGGCGATTCACGCAAAGAAAACCTAAACTGCTTCTACACTAATATAAACTAAGCTAAGGCTACAAGAAAATAGAAAGAGAAGGGGGTGAGGCTCACCAGAGATGTCGGGATGAAGGTCGCGGCGGAGCTCCGACGAGGGGCTGGATCTCTTCGATTCAACACCAAATCGTGTGAACCCCGGCTCGAATCGACGCCTGCTGTCACCAGGATCACGATGGGCTAGGGGTTTACGGGTAGCTTTGGCGGAAGAAGGATCAAAATTCGAATCGAAGTCGGGGGATGCCTTTTGAAGGGTTGATGGGCGGTGTGTAAGACGAGGGTCAAACGCCTCGATCAGTGGTCCTCAACCCCAGAAATCACTTGGGCGTGAATCACCACTGATCGAGGAGCAAAAACACAGAAGCCATCAACATGATTCGATGCAAGGTCAATCCTAGAAAAAGGCGAGAAGAAGAGACAAAATGGTCTTCTGACAGGTCTAGAGGAGGAGGTCAGATAGTTGCCCGAGGTCAACTGTCAGACCAACCTGGTTGGTCCACGTGGACCAACCAGGAAAATTCCTCTAAAAATTATTTCAAAAATCATTTAAAAATAGAAAATGGATTAATTACATTTTCGTTAAAAAATAAAAAATGTTTATTAATTTATGAAATATTTTATTATGATTTGTAATTATTTTTATGAAATATATTTTTACTAGTTTACTTTTGTATCCCTTATAGGTATATTACCTATATATTTTAGTCTTTAATTTTTATTTTGTGTATTTTAATTTTATTATTTTTATTTCTTAATTTATATAATTATAAAATACTTTTTCACACATAAATATATTTTTCTTTTATTTTATTGATGTGTTTTATATATTAAATAAAATCTCAGTAGGTATTGTATAGGTATGTTTATAGGTATAATACCTGTATATTATATATATATATATATTTAGTTTGAGTTTTATTTGGGTTTTTATTCCTGTTTTAATGTACATAATTATTATAAATAATATTTACAAATTTAAAAAAATATAAAATTATAAAATAATGAATAAAGAATAATTTGAATATTTTAAGCTGTACAGGTATACAATGTGGGTCCAAAACTCAACTTTTAAACCGTAGCTCTGCCAAATGCGAAACCACCACCATTAAATAGATTATTTTATTCTATATACAATTAAAGGTGAGTTTGCTGCATTTGGAGTTTTCATTTGTGAGATACAGGCCTGGGAAGTTGGGATTCTGGATTTTTATTCAGACCATAACTTTTTATCTGTGTATTATTTTTCAGCGAAATCAATTTTGTATTTTTCTATATAAATTTATCTACAACTTTAATGTACAAAGTTTCTTTATTTGAGGTGTAAAAAGTGGAACCAAAAATGGGTCCCAAAAATGAATAAAAAATGAATAGAAAGAATAGGTATTTTTGTTGTATTTTAACCCTTATCTCCCCCTACTTTATTCCTTGTCTACCTATTCATCAAGATGCCTAGTTCTCAGGGTTTGGGTCATAAAATATTTACAATATTTTATTCTTTTTCTTTTCTTTTATTTATTCTATAATTTTGGCTTTAAAAACCACATTTTATACACTATTTACACAAATATGCATGAATGCTAAAATGCAGGAATTAATGCTATTTACAGGCATTTGCTAGGGATTTTGAGGCCAAAATGATAGAATAAATATGATGAAATGTGGATTCATCACTACCCGAAGTCTCAAATTGGGAGGTCAAAACGATCTTACAGATGGTTGTTCGCGCAGACTGAAAGGATTGGTCGCAGCTTTTGGAATCGGTTCTTTGGTCCTATAGAACATCCTTCAAAACTCCATTGGGTACATCTCCCTTTCGACTCGTTTATGGCAAGTCATGCCACTTACATATTGAGATCAAGCACAAATTATGGTGGGCAATGAAAGAGGTTATCTTCGGCCTAGATGATGAGGGAGATCAGAGGTAAACAAAATTGGCAGCCTTAGAGGAATTGAGAGACGAAGCCTTCTTGAGTAGCCTGCATTACAAGGAGCGAATAAAAGAGTGGCATGATGCTCACATCAGCCACAAGCAGTTTGTGCCCAATAAGAAAGTTTGGCTATTCAATGCAAGACTAAAACTATTTCCAGGGAAACTTCAGAGCAAATGGAAAGGCTCATATCTTGTGCGAAAGGTGTACGATAATGGTAGCATCGACATATCTGAGTTATCTTTTACGTCCACCTTTCGAGTCAATGGTCAACGGTTGAAACCTTTTCTTGATCATGAGTCACCGACCATTGAGGTTGTCCACATTCATTTTATGAGATGTTCTCTTCACTCTTTACACTCTGCATCTCATGCATGATTTTTCACGATCACTTTGTATATATTCTCGATTTTTCTCTTTCTTCCTTTAATTTTTCTTACACCCTTAGGATTCATCTAGAATTTTTGCTATTCTTAGGATGTACTTTATCCTAAGTATGGGGGGTGTAGACACTGTGTTGCTCATATTGTTCTATTCTATTACCCTTGCTATTTCTTATACTCAGGGTGTGCTTTATCCTAAGTATAGGGGGGGATATTTCCAATGTCACTTTTGATTCTTTTTTGTTTCTGTATTGATCGTTCTCTCACTTGTCCCTCATCTATTGATATTTGTCTCTATACTTAGGCATATAGTACCCCAAGTATAGGGGGACAAGCCGAGTCATTGATTGTGTACATTCTCTTGACCTTTACCATCTTTGATTTTGAGTCTGCTATCCTTAGGATTACTTAATCCTAAGAATAGAGCGGATGATTTAATTCTATTCTTTTATTCATTATTCTTTTTGAATCGTTATAGTATGTAAGTCTTTTCACCAATCAATATTTAGCCCGAGTTATGTCTTCCTTTGCCTCTTCTTCGGTCACAATGAGGACAAAGTTCATGCTAAGTATATGGGGTGTCATATATATATTCTATATATACTTTAGAAGCAATAACTAATACCATCGTATTTTAGTAACATGGCTCTCTAAAAGTATGAGTGTATATTTTGGGTTTCTAAAAGCCACGGGAAAATCGTAAATATGACTTATTACAAAAATGACTTAAATGTTGTATAAAAAAATATGGTGTAAAACACTTGGTTAAATCCTTAATTATTTAAAATTAATAGAATCCTTGTAAAATCTTGTATAAAAGTCGTATAATTTTGTATATAAGATTGGTATAAAATTCTTTGTAAAATATATAAAATTCATGTAAAATTTTTGTAAATTGAATTAATCCACTGACTCGTTCACAAAGACCCTAAAAAATTAAAAAAATTTCAAATCCAATAAAAAAATTACAAAATTTCTTAAAAATCACTTAAAAAGCTTAATCCAAAAAATATAGTTCATAAAAATATTTGTTGCATTCATTCGTATTTTTCAGAATAAGTCTGATTCTTGAACCGAATGTATCTAAGTCTGAGAGATGGAGCTTGATTTAGGCCTTAATCTACTTAATGAATAGGGGACTTTATTAGGAATTGGGATTAAGAATCTTCAGGTCTTTTAGACTTAATTCTTTGGGTTCCATGAGACCATGTTCCTAATTCAACTTGAATATGCCTATGTAGGACATCTGGAGTCATTTGGTCAACTCTTCTCCATTTGAATCAATTTTGAACTAATGCACTCTACAATTAGCTCAACTTGCATGGGACTGCAAAGGACAATCCATTTCAGTTGTTGTGTTTCCATTCTTGTCTAGTGGTGTTGATGTCTAAAGATGGGAGAGATTGGGATTGAAATAAAACTCCGGACGAGGGAAGGATCTGCTGGCACATTTTTTCCAAGACCTCACAAAATGGACGGAAAGAAAAAATGCTATATCCATCGGGGCATAATAGATCTATGCAGTGAAACAATCATTTTTACTAAAAAGAAGCCATACACCAAATACAAATTTGACCAAAATTGTCCAAGCTTCAGAAAAGCTTGCATTATCTTAGTGGAGACTTGGCTAAACTAGCCATGCTTTACAAGGACATGTGATTACCCTGATCACACTCCAGTTCTCTTCCCATTCTTCTTCTTCTTTCTATATGGGATATTTACATCCACAACCCTGAGTAATTTCGTAATTACCCCAGGAACCCTCGAATCATGAATTACATACAAGACCCTGAATAATCGCTTTGTTTTACACCCATAACCTTCCGTTACTTTAGTTCATTAACTCAACCAGATGGCTGAGTTAATCTAACCCAATCCATGATCTAACAGTTGAGATTCATAAAAAAAGAAAGAAAAAAGAGGAGGATGTGGGTTCGATCTCGGAGCTTGGGGCGGATGCGGGACGACAGCGCGACCTGGGCTTGTAGGCGGATGCGCGTGGGGGGGGGGGGGGTGTGGCTCGACCAGGCGGAGGCGTAGGTGAGGAGGGGGTTGTGGCTCGACCTGGGGTTGCAGGCGGAGGCGCGTGTGGGGAGGGGGACTACAGCTCGACGAGGTGGAGACGCGAGCGGGGAGGGGGCTGGGATCGACATGGAGGAGGCGCAGGCAGGGAGGGGGTGGGTATACGACCTGGGGTTGTAGGTGGAGGCGTGGGCAGGGAGGGGAGCTGTGGCTCGACCAAGCGGAGGTGCGGGCGGGGAGGGGACTGCAGCTCGACCTAGGGTTGCAGGCGGAGGCACGGGCAGGGGGGGGGGGGGGGGTTGCGGCTCGACCAGGTAGAGACGCGGGCATGGAAGGGGCTGGGCTCGACCTGGCGGAGGAGCATGCGGGGAGGGGGTGGGTGAATGACCTGGGGTTGCAAGAGGAGGCGTGGGTGAGGAGGGGGGTTGCGGCTCGACCTGGGGTTGCAAGTGGAGGCACGGGTGGGGAGGAAGGGGTGTGACTCGACCAGGCGGAGATGCAAGCAGAGAGGGGGCTAGGATCGACCTAGCGGAGGCGCAAGCGGGTATGGGGGTGGGAGTACGACCAGGCGGGCTTGCAACCGTGGGAGAGGAAGGGGAGGACCCTCGACCTAGGGTTGCTGCTAGAGGAGGGGAGGGGGGGTGACAAGCTGATGGGAGGAGGCAGGGTGGTTGGCAAGGGTGCTGCTTGGAGAATGAAGGGGGGAAGAAGGAGGAAGGGGACCGTGATCTTATTTATAAATAATTGAAAGTTAAAGGGTATAAAATATAAAATATTTGACGGATACCGTAATCGTTAATGGGAAACTAGATGGAAATTAACATGAGGTTATGAGTGTAAGAGTTAAGCATTACTCAAGGTCTTGTATGTAATTCATAATTATCGAGGGTTCCTGGGATAATTACGAAATTACTCAAGGTTATGGGTGTAAATATCCTTTCTATATTCGATTGTGGACACAACATGACCTTACCTTAGAAGGAAATACCCCTCTCCTCAAGGATCGAGTAGTTGAATAAGGGTCCAATGGGAGTGTATAACCAGATGGGTGGTTTCTTTGTTTCCTTAAGCAGGAAGAGCTAAAACCTTTCATACCCAGTACAAATTGTTTTCAAAGCTGAAAAATTTGCATGATGGATGGGTGAATTTGAGCTGGTTGTTGAGGTGAAGCTGGATAAGGATTTGTGGAACTTGAGTGGTTTCAAGGCTTAATCCTAATTCTAATTGAGTCCCGACAAACTATTAATCCAAAGGTCTAATCCAAGTTCTAAATTTTGGGTGAAGTAAGATCCGGTTTAAAGAAACAAGAATGTTCTAAGTTCTTTTATTTTCCTTTCCATTTTTCTTTTTCTTTTTGCTTGCACTTATTTATACAATAAGTGTTTGCTAAGGGACTAGTAAAGGTAAAGTATAGGGGATTTATGAATCTATGATTCATCGCCTTTATTCTTTCATTTTGGCTGAAATCTTTGTTAAAATGCATGTAAATACTCACTAATTTCCATTAATTGACATTTTAACCACATTTGTTAATACTATATATTTAACACTTATTTAATCCAAAATAAAATAATAAAGAGAAAAGGAAAAATAAAAGAAAAAGAAGGTTGTAGATATAAAATATATACAGACTGATCCTAACCTCGAGATCAGGTCAATATTGGCCCGTTCGACAAAATAAATAAATAGAGGGAGATAAGGATCATAATGTATAAAATACTAGAAAACCGAGATCACAAAAATACCATTATTCATTTTCCACCTTGCAAAAATTTCACCTATTTTATTTATCACTCACAAAATTTCAAATCAAAATACTTTCTTTATAAAAGTTGGTCACCAAAATGTAGATTATCTTATAAAAATATCATAAAAAATATTTAATATAAATATAAAATATTACAATGAACCAAAAAAGTAATAAAAGCCAACTTATGAGGTTCATAACTATTTATAGAAAATTCTATATCGACCAAACTCACTTTCGAACTTCATTTTATTAATAATAATATTTATTAAAATGTCAAAAAAATATTAGAATAAAACTTGTGAGTTTTGGCATTTGGACCACGCCGTCTATGTGTATTATATGTAAAATCTTCCCAATTTTCTAATTAATTAACCGTAACTCCGTTTAATTTAATTTCTTTTCTATAATTCTTCTAAAAATCAATAGAAAAATATAAAATATAACTGAAGTCAAAATGCCAAAATATTCCGAGGCCACAAAGCCATTACCTAAATTTTCTGGACCTCAAAACTCAGCTATATGAACTCCCAATCGGGAAAACTCATTCGTAAAGGTTGTTTTATTGAATTATCTATTAAATGATACTGATTTCACTAAAATTATAGTTAATATGAAAAATGTTGGTTTCGAGACCCTATTGGTATATAATGTACAATGCACCTTAATTTATATTATTATATTTATACACTTTATTAATACTCTATTCTTAATTTAAAATAAATAATAATTTATTTATTTAGTTATTAATTAATTAATCATTTTTTATTTATTAATTCAAGTAATTATTTAATTATATACTTAACTATTTTATAAATTATTTATTTAACTCAGAAGCGGGTCTTCTCGAGGGAGTTGCAGCGAGGATTAAAAGGTCCGACGAGATCACATCGGCATTGCAGCGAAGGTTCAACGTACGTTCAGACTCCGCCGCCGTGCGTTGAGGCGATGACCGTGGAACTTCTCAGATCTCCACCTCCACAGGCAACAACAACCACATAGTTTCATCCATTTTCCAGGTTAGGTCTTCTATCTTCTGATTCTCCTCATCATCTTTTCTATCCTCTCGATCCCTCTCTCAATTCTCTTCCATTTTCCTCTCTGATTTGATTCAAACCTCAACCAGAAACTGTTGTGATCTATCACTCCACTCCTAAACCTCGTCATTTCCTTTTCTATCTCCCAGATCTATCACCTTCGGCCACACACGGTGGTCGAAGTTCTGGTTCCAATACATCGCCATCCCTGGAACCTTCCCATTCACCTAATCTGTTTGTTGTTGAACCGAAGCATCCACCTTTGAGCTGCTTGAATGCTTTGCAGGACATAGGTATCCCTCGAAGACTGGAGTGAGCCGTTACATCTAGAGCCGTATCATTTGAATAAAGAGAATCACCTGCATGCGAGGAACATATCATCTACAGGAAACGAGAACTGTCGTTGGAGACCAAAACTTAAACAACCACCTGCAGATTCATTGAGCCACACTTGGATATCAATCCGAATGTTTTCACCTGAAGGATCTGCATATCGGATCACACACGATCTGCTCCAATTCAATCTCAGAGAGTTTTGGAGCATCTTCATTTTTTATCAAAGCACACCTGGATGAAGCTTCTCCTAAGAAGCACTTGCAGTAGTACATCCGAAGATCTGAGAACCTTCTCATCGAAGAAACCATCGAGCTTCATCTGAATGAGAGATCTGCTTCTTCCTAATCTCCATCTGTAGAGGAATAAATTGAGTGAGGAAAATCCTGACTGACCCACATTTGGGGTTTTGTATTCCAACCATCAGATTTGTCCTCAATCAGACGGACCGCGTTGGGCCACGCGTCAGTCATGCATCGTTTCGAACACCCCACCGGTTTGCCGCTTAAATGCCTCATGTGCGCTGCACGTAAGGTCTTCAGGTATTTTGGGAAAATTATAGAACACCCCCACTATACTTGATATTTGCATAATGGTCCCGCTTCAGCAGCCTTATGTAGTCAAGCATGTGCGCCCGGAGATCTTTTCGGATGTTTTGTGATAATGACCCTTGAACATTGGTTATTTGCGAACAAATCTAGGTGGTTGAAGAGTCACGTGCTTACGCACGTGCATGGTGGACTTATTGGGTGCAAGACTTCCAAGATTATGATATTTTGCATGCAAGCTGCCGAATTTCTAGTATTATTATATCCACACCCCCTGCACTATATATATTATATAAATAATAACTAAAATAAAAAATATAAAAAGATAAAAAAACATATAAATACCATATACTATACTATATACAATATAAAATTAGTTTTGAAAAAATAAAAGATTTTCTATTTTTAATAAATCATTTAAAAATACAAAAACTATAAAAACTTTGAAAGTCATAAAAAATATAAAAACACCTTTAAAAATCCAATATAATTACCTTTAACATATTTTAGTGTATTTTACACATAAAAACCAAAAGCCTATTAAAAGCCAAATATTAAAATCAATAAAAAATAAAAATACTTAAAAATTTTAAAATTCATAGCTAATTCATTAAAAATCAAACAAAAACACACAATATATCATTTTAAAGATATTTTCACGTAATTTCTATTAAAAATAAAATAAAAATATTTTCTCACTATTTTCTATTTTTAAAATTCGAATTACCTCACAAATTTCAATAATAACCTAATTTTTAGTCTTAAAAATACAAAACCTATAAAAATCATAAAAACCACCTAAAAAACCATAAAAATAGTAAAACAAAAATAAAACATAAAAACAATAAAATAAAAATCAAATAAAATTTACAAAATACTTAAAATTACAAAAACATGATAAAATTCATAAAAATCAGATAAAAATAAAGAAAATTACCTAAAAATAAAATAAAAACTAGGAAACCTAATAAACCTTAGTTTATGTATGTTTACCCTAGTTTTCCAACAATATGCCCCCTGAGTTCGACACTCCCGTACTTAACGCTATACACTTGAGGTTAGGAGTATAAATAAATAAAAAAAATATTTTTCTGTGAATTTCAATCGATCATTACATCGACAATTGTTTATCTTTTTAGACGATTTGGTCGGTTGGTTTTTTAGGCATGTCATGTTTGGTGGACTAATTATGTAATAATCGATCTTAAAATCAGGACTGTTAATCAGAGTTGACAAAAAAACTGACTAAAATTAACACTTTTTTGGGAGAGAAAAACCCTCATTGTATGCTTATACTATTGTGATCGTTGAGAGGTGAGGACGCATCCCTAGGATAGTGTCCAAAACCTAGTATATCTTGATTTATCACCTAATTAAAATTGAAAAGTTAAACGGTCGGACTCTTGTGACCATCACTGTGTTGAGTAGGTGAACTCAGGGTTTGCTCTTGTGTTTGTCTGTTTGCGTGTTATTCAGTGCACTTACATGCTTTCTTCCTCGATCTTCTTCATTCTCCCATCTCCCTTCGAAGATGTCAGAATATTGGTCATTATATCCAGGTCACTCTTCTTCGACCATATTCCGATCATCTCCACCCTCTTATTCCTCCTCATACCCACACCTCGACTGCGAAGTCAGAGCTTCGACTGACTTCTCCACTTCTTTGTACTTCTCATCTACCCCACATTCTTACAACCATGACCCACATCCATCCTTGATTGACTCACCATATTCTCATCCGCTTGCTGGATTCAATGAATAAATCGAGAGCAAGCCACTGTTGAGATGTATGATTGGCATAGTCAGTTGCCCCCACATACCTCATTCTAACCTAGAGTTGGGACCAGACAACAATTGACCTATACACATCCTGACATGACCTTAGGGTACAACATGGTCGACCAAATAGACTGAATGGAGAGGCCTACACTACCTGATCGTCCAGACTTGATTGACCTGAGTGATCAAGTCCACATTGACCTACCTTCATATCATCCATTTAGAGAGTCGACATATACAAGGGATTCGATTCATGCGAGCAATTTACAGACCCCCTATTTACTGACTCCACCTTATGATGCTTCGACCAACATCTACCATACATATGTGCAATACTCAACCCAACATTACAGGTCTGAGTCAAGGTGTGTTGAGTATAAGATCCCAAGTCCTCAACATCATTCTTCTACTGAACAGACTTTTCTCATGTTGTGTCATGAGCACATATTAGAGGATGACATTTCTAGACTGATCAAGAGTCCTGGTATGAAAGTGGATCATAGATTTCGCGGATTGAATCATGAAAACCTAGAATACACCAGATCGACCACACAACATGTATAATTAGAGTCCCTTCTACCTCCCTCTTTTACTAACTACTTTCCCTCCAAACTAGAGTCTGTACATTTTCCTACTTCTCCTTCACCTATCAAAAAGACCAAAAATTTAAAAATCCAAAAAGGCCTTAAAAATTGAAAATGGAAAAGACCTAAAAAAATTGGACCCTGTAGTTAGGGAAGCAATTGATAAAGAGCTGATTTTTGAGCTTCCCTTAATAATGGCCATTGAATACTTTCCCGACCTCAAAAGATTTGTGTGAAGTAAATTAGTGCCTAAAAGGTTGGGCAATAAGAGAACAAGGACATAGAGACACATAGTGTCTATGGCCACCTCTTTGGGGATAGGGAGAAAAACCAAGAGCCACATAGTGAAGCGGTTGCCTACGGTTGATTGTGAAATCAAAGACACTACCTTCACCCATGCAAGAATCGATGATGACTCACTGATAAACATACTCCCTACCTCTGTGTTTGCCAAGCTCAAACTCAGATTTGCCAAGAAGTCAAGAGAGATCATTCAGTTGGTTGATCGATCCATTACACGGTCAAGAGGAACCATTTCAACCATCATTGCTTTCCAATGTGCTCTACTCCAGATAGACTTCACGATCATTGACATTAAGCACCGAGGAGAGTTCGCCAAGCACCGAGGAGATCGATTTCACTACATTGGGAGCACTCCGACCTCACCCAACACACGATATTCTAAGGTAACCCGTAAAGTCACAGACAACCGTGACCTATGATAGATAACTGAGTACTGTCTCTCTACTACACCTGAGATACCGGCTATCCAGACGACCATTGGTTCAAAGACTCCCTACACCACCACATCACCCACTACTTGCATCACCACCACTGTGATAGCTTCTAGAGAGGACTCACTACCAGAAGCTATCCCTGAGTCAGACATGATCATTTCTGATTTGATTGACTATTATATGATTCGACGCATGAGTTGATAAATGCCAAGCCAACTGAGAACACCGTGCCATACCAAAGACGTGTGCTACCTCTACAGGAGTCTTAGAATGCATATGGTAACTCATCTGATGATGAACACCTGGTCAGCACCTTATACACACCACATCTCGGACCTACACCAAAAGAGACAATTGGGACCAAATTGACCAATCTCGATAAATCGGTTGCTCCATCCTCTAGTTAGTCATCTGGTAAGAAGAAGAAGAGTATTGATTCCTCGAGGTGTTCTGTCGAACTCTTCAAGACGTATCACTCTCCTCTTCTACTTGATGCTTCAGGTTCTAGAAAACTGGCTAAGAAAGTTGCTTTCAACATACCAGAGAAGGAATTTTCGAAGGAGTCCTCATTAGGTCCGTATGAGGTGATCTATATGAGTGAGCTCAGTTCGGATGTTCTTAAGCCATATTTGAGCAAGCAGCCATGTGTCGATCCTCGTTGGATGTTCCCTACGCCTTACTATTATTCCTCTGAGGATGATTCTGACAGCGACAAATATGTATACTACCCACCCCCTCGCTCTCGCAAGAAGGTTCGTCACAAGCCTTATCGATCCTTGTACATTCTCAATCCTCCTTCTATAGTTTTTCTTTCTTTTATTTCACTCCCCCCTCGTGATTTACATCACTTATCACAGTTCCCTATCGTTTTCATTTTGTGGATATACTTAGGATATACTTAGGATGACTAGATCCTAAGTATAGGGGGCTGAGTGACCCGAGATGCTCCGTCACATCCTTTTATTTTCTTTTTGTATATTTTTTTCCACCCTCACCTGTCCCCCCAATCTTTTGTTCTCTCCAATACTTAAGCTAACCATAGCCTAAGTATAGGGGGGTCGATGCCCATTGTGTATTCTCCAACACTCTTATATTCTTTTTCTCTTCCATTCTTTTCACCCACTTATGCTTAGTACGAGCTATGGATTTTTGTCACCTAGTGCCATGAGGACATAATGCATGCTAAGTATAGGGGGGTTTGTATATATTACATATATACTTTACCTATAGCTCTTACTTTGACTTGTTTGTAATTAATATAAGGGGTTATGAGTAAATTATTGTACACAAGAGGTATAACAAAAAAACTTGATCATAAAACAAAACTTTTTTTTTCAAAAAATATCTTCTTACTGTTTTTCAATAATGTATACACTTTTTGAAACAAAATCAAAAATACTTTTTTTAAAATTATCTTTTCAAAAAAAAAACTTTTCAATTTTTTTCTTCCTCTTTCTTTTCAAAACAAAAAAGTCTTTTTTTAAAAAGCATGTTATTTCTTAGTTACCTTTCTTTTTTTAAAAAAAAACTTTTTTTAAAAAAAAGTAAAAACCTTTAAAAAAATTATTCTTCTTCTTTTCCTTTCTTTAAAAAAAATAAAAAAACCTAACTAATGAGTTGGTTTAGTCCCTGATACTTTTACATTCACACGAGACTAGTGAAGTTAAAGAACACTTGGTTTATGAGGTCTTGAGATTTTGAGTTAACCAGCCTTACTCATTAGGGTCTTTGACTTAATTATTCACATTTCTATAGTTTGAAAGATTTGTGTGCTATATTGCACGCTTAGTCTCTACCTTAAGAATATGATCATCACCTCACGTACACGACTGTAGTTATGATGAGATGTGTTGAAATTTCACTTGAGGAACTTGGATGTGGGATTTGAGTCTGGACCTGATTTTATGATACTCGAGGCTGGGATAAAATCAATGAAGGCTTCATGAAACATGAGTGTCAGCACCTTTTAGCCAGTATGTGAACATGATTCTTGTACTCTCTCTTGACATTTACCTATGTGCCAGGATGTTATGAAATCTAAAAAATTATTGATCAGTGTGCGCCAACTCTTGGTAAAAGCAATGGAGCTAGCGAAAAAAACATGAAGAAATATTGAAAGAAAAACTCTCACCATACAAAGTCAAATATCAAAGAGCTTCCACCAAAGGCGAGCTCTCCCAACCATTTCAAAGTGTCAACTTGGACCAAATGCTATTAGGACCAAGGAGTCGGGCTAGCACCCAAAATGGGCTCTGCATCGTATAGTGATACAAGTATGGGTGTCGAAGGTATATTAGATATTCAAAAGAGACACACCCTGGTGTACTCCTAGGAAAACAAGTGCACGCGACTCTGAATTCTTTTGACGGGCACATTGATCAACAAACCAACAAAATACATGTGTTGAGTTAATAAGGCACTCGAGAGGATCATTGTTCTAATGAGAGGGAGAGAAGAAATTACACAATCCTATGCCCTCCATCAACTGGCCTTCCATCTACACTTTTAAATCTAACTAAAGAGACGGTGGATTGAATGCAAGAAATGGTTTATTCCCTATCTTAGGAGAGTCTCTTGGAATGGAACCTTGGGTGAAGTTGCGACTCTACTCTATAACTACAGTCCACACTTTATGTCATATCCCTATTATATATGTATACATAGAGAGTCTGATGATTAGGGAAATTGTATATCTTTTGACTAGATCTTGGTTCAACATAGAATTTTAGGATCACTAAAATCAAGAGTTCTTTAATGGCTCAAGTCTTGTATTCACATGCACAGTCAAGGGTTAATCCAAATTATTCATTCTTTATTTCTCGAGGACTAGCAAAGTTTATGTATAGGGGGTGATGAATCCATGATTCATCATCTCAATATATTGATCCTAACAAAATCGCTGAGCTAAATCTCATATAAATGTCCATAAAATCAATAAATTAGTAAAATGACTCTTGTAAATAAAATACACTAATTATTATATATAATATTGTACAAAATAAATTAATAATAAAAAGCCGTAAAATAAAGGAGTTTTTCACCTATAATAGCCCAAACTTTATGTAGTTTCAATAATTTCGTTTCAACTCATTTTCAGCTAATTCTTTCTCCAACTTATTTATAAAAATGTATAGAAAAATATAACAATATAATAATATAAAATAAATTTCACCACAAATAAATACTCTTATATCCCAAAGAGAAAAAGCCGTGAAGTCCAACTTCCTGGCCAAATTCCCGCTCCGTATGAACTCCAAATTCACCAAACTCACTTTTAAAATTTAAGTTAGAAAATTATCATCCAATGAGAGTGGTTTAATTCAAATCGGAAGTCATTTGTAAAATATGGATTTTGGGACCTAGGTGTACATTGTATATATTGTAAATAATTTTTCTTTCTTCCTTTTTATTTTCTTTTTCTTAATTACTAAAAATCAAAAAAAATCATTTTTGTGTTTTAATTTTTTTCTAGTATTTTTTGTTTATTTTTTATTTTTTAAATATTTTTTATTTAAAAAAATATAAAAAGTTAAAATTAGAAAAGTAAGAAAAACATGTACATATTGTTAGTTTTATTTTGTAAATTCTCCATTCTCTTTTCTCTTTATTTTATTTTATTTTTTAGTAGCCAACTTTTAATTTTTTTAAATTTTATTTATTTTCCTTTCTCTACTCTAACTTCTCATTCTACCATCAACTTGCATTCAACTCCACCATTTTTCTAAACTTCCATTCAACTCCACCATTCCACCATTTTTTCTAACCTTCATTTTCTTCTCTTTTTATACATCTCATTCTCCTCATTTTTGCCTTTGATCCACTTTTATACGATAGAGAATTGAGAGCTCTGATCACTCATCTCGGTGACAATGAATGAAGAGGTAGAGTGACGACTGACCTCCTCTCCAGTGAGATCCGTTGGCATTCCGGCCAACATTGCAGTCGCCTCCGCGTGTTGCTCGAGCTCATCGCTCGCTAGCGATTCGAGCGAGGACTGTGCTTTTTGTGAGCACACCATAGACGCTTGCTTCCATCATAGGTAATTTTTCTTTTCATCTTTGTCATCATTTTTATTTTAGCATTTTTCTATTGCATCACATCACCAACCACACACCTTCATTTGTCTATTTTTTTAACATATCACCATCACTGCATAATCATATTTTTATTTTTTATTCCCTGTTTAAGGAAAATTAAAAAATTAAAAATTAAAATTTAAAAAAATAAATCAAATCTCAACAGCAAAAAAATCATTTTTTTAAAAAAAGAACAAGCAGGTGGCTGGCCCCTTGCTCCACCGCCGGCCACCGCTCTCCTCCACACCACTGCCAACGGCAGTCACCAGCCCTCTTGCTCGCACTCCGCTGCCGTCCCCGACACTCCACCAAGCATGACCACTCCTCCAACATGTTTCCCACAACACTCCAGCACGACCATCTCTCCCTCTCATCTACGACGCCCCACCTCCAACCTCGTTGCATCCAATCTCTGCCCATCCTGTGCACAGTCTCCAGCTGCACATGACCTCCCTCCCATGGCCGCTCCTCTGCCTTCAGCCAGCACCGCCACCTACTTGCACAGGTTGCTCCGCACCACCCCCACAACCGCCCTTCTCTGCCGGTGGTCCTCCAACAGCGCTAGCCACAAAGGTCGCATGACCTCCAACACCCCACCTCCAACCTACTACAACAACGACCTACTGCCCCTCTGTGCCACTGCTGTGATCATCCACCATTCTTATAGAAATAGGAGAGAGCTCATCGAGGTCGATCGGTGACATCATTCCACCATGATACAAAGCGATGAACCCCTACACCATGTCGCCAGTGAGATCACCCTCGGCGTTAGTCTCCTTCTCCATCACCTCTAGCCGACACATCGCCTATCCTCAAGCCATACCCCCGATCGTCGTCATCCCCACCTCACATATATGGCACGCGAGCGTGGGGTGAATTCGAAGCCTCCACTCCTTTCCATATTTGCAGCATGGCCCCCAATCACCCCCACGTGAGGAGCATGTGAGGTGGGGAACATTTGCAGCTTGCCCCCTATGTTCCAACAAATAACAAACATTCCCCCGCTAACAAGGGCATGTTCAACGTACCCTCCACTTTGGGCAAATTGCATAAAGACCCCCTACTTATTTCGTTAATTGAATTTTATATTTTCTTCAATTTTTAATTTATTCTGTACTGTATTTTGAACCCTATATTCTAGTTTTATTTTGAGTCTTATTTTTCCATTATTTTATCATTTTAAAAATTACATCTTGTAGAACACTTTATGCTCTATCATTGTGGATGATGATTATATTTTTTGTGATGTGGTTTATTTAATATATATATTTTCATGGAAAATTACATATTTTCCCACTGCATGATTTGAAATTAATATTAAATCAATCGTTGCTCCAAAAACTCCAAAAAATTCAACGCATGTAGATTTTAGTTTTTTTTACATTGTGCCCAAAAATCATCCCATTTGCACATATAGAGAGGTCAGAATAAATTAAATGGAGATTTGAATATTAATTTTACATAGGTCGTAGATTAATCATTTTTTGGATCTATTAATATTCCCAGATTCCTCTCACACGTGCTTATCTAATATAATTTTATTTCCAGGAAATAAATTGGTCTTCTATTTCTTAAAATTAATTTACAAAAAACTCACCCTGCATGCATCATTAATTCCATTTCAATTTACATCAGAAAATTCCAAAAAAAAATACAGATCATTAACTTCACCACTCTTCATATTCTAGCCAAGTTTTAGGAATTTTAGATATTGGTTAATCAAAAATTACATTTTAACTCTTAAACTTGATCGAATTTGCATTTCATTTATTAATTGCATTAAAAAATAAAAAATACCTTTCTAAATACCTAGGTTCTAGATCACCTATTAATCAACCTAAGGAGACAGTTGCCTCCCCGAGTTCAACATTGGTCTTGCCCAAGTAAAATATAAATCTGACCACACTCTTTAATTGAGAAATTAATTAAGTGGGTTTTTTTATCAATACGAATTACCTGCTTATAACGTACATTTTAGTCATTAATTTCACATAATTAGTGAGGGTAATCAATATTTATCAAATGGTATCTTTTTCAAAGAGACACCACTTAGGTTGATTTTTTGAAAATTAAGATCTTAGGTTTTCCACCCCCGGGTAATCGGACCTCCAATTTCTCTTGCAATTATTTTTCTGTTTATTTTCCTACATTACCTTATCTTATTTTGTTTTGTGTATCTCTCTGACCAGTATCTTGTTTTGTGCGAGGGACCCGACACAACGGAGCGACTGCTTAGGTGATCGAGGATCTCAAGAGCATTGGAGGCTAATTTTTCTGGGAATATGATGAATGGAGGAATCACATAAAATTAAGATCGAGATGAGTCGTGAGGGAGTGTAGAGTCTAGGATGTTTCTGTGTTTTATTTTATTTTTATTTTTAATTGTAACAATTTAGATAATTTCACTTTTATAAAGGATTCCATTTGAGATCTCACGTGTGTAACCAGACCTTGGACATTATATTTTTGGTGTGTAAAGACCTATTTCACTCTCCGGTGAGGGTGGGACTCGACTTTAGTGAATCATAGGTTAGACCTGCACACACATCTCTTAGAGCTTTTCATAGGTCAAATTCACCGAGGACCACACATTTCACTTAACAATACACACTTTAGATCGTCCAACTTAGTCAAATGCAATTAATTTCTTCTCGCTAATTAGAACTATCTACTAGGTGTGGTTTCATTATTTTCATTCATATAGTATGAAATTTTCAGTTTTGTATTGCATCTTGCATGTAGAGAGCGAGGATCGTTGTATGTATTCTTATCTAGGCATGCATAATTAATTTTCTCATTGCATCAACTTTTCTCGACTCCCTTCCCCTTGGTTTACATTTAGGATTAAAGGAAATTAGGACAGTTCGTTACACGCGCCTTGTGTCGTGGCTCTAATTCAATGAAAATACAACTTAAAATCAGGACTGCTAATATAATTTTGAACAACAAAAGTAGACTAAAATTGGAATTGTTTTTGGGAGAGCAACCTTGTCCGAATTTGCAGGTATTTACCTCTGGGCAGAGTGGGTAAGGACGCAACCACTAAGGTTAGAGCCCTAATCCTGTGGCTTGCCCCCTAGATCTCCATTCCTGACTCTAACGGATTTGGGAGCTGCATGGGCTTGCCTTTGACCTTAGACTACGTTATGGTTGCGCAAGCTTGTGTGTCTCCTTTGGGGTGTGATATTGAACCCAACAACATGGGAAGATCTCCTAATTGATTGGGAGCATAACAGAGCACCATTAGGCATAAGGAGACTCATTCTGTATGCATGTATAAAAAGATTATTTTATCACCAACTAAAATATACAAGATAAATTGGTCGAACCTTTACGGCCTTTACCGTGTGCAATTTATGAACTTGGGGTTTGCGTTTGTATTCAGGGGTGTGCATTCAAAGACTGTGCTCTTAGCACCTTTACTATCACTCATTGTTTCACATCGTGCTCTTGATTTGAACCTCTTAACTAGAGAATGGCGGATTGGGGTGATTTTTTCTCGAACTTCACGAGCCACTCACTGACCACTCCAAACTGACCGTCCTCATGGGTTGAGAGACACTCTTCCTCTAAACCCCCTCAGTTTCATGGAGACTCTTTCCATGTGACTAAGGCTAATAAGTTGCTCTTCAATCTCAAGGGTGGTCAGACCCAGAAACACCCTCTTCTTTCATCACATCGAGGACGACTCTCACCTTGATGCTTCTAGTTTTCCTTCTTACAACTCTATTAATTCAAATCCTCTGTATTCTGAGGGTGAAGAGAACCATGACAACAAGACGCCTCCCAATAGGAACATAGATGATGAGGGAGAGAATGACCCACTAAAGGACATCTTAACCAGACTTGCGCAAGCTGAGCAGAGAAGTGAACTATTAAGATAGGATCTTGGTCTATTGAGGAATAAGGGGGGATGCATGAGAGATGCCTGCAATCCTAGTGCCTAACAAAACGAGAATTGGCTCATACAAGTTGTACCACCTAATGTTGGAGAATGAAATCATCATTTCTTGACACTCCTGCCAAAAATTTATGGCAATATCATAGAGGAATCATACATGTTCCTGCAGAAGTTTGAAATGGTACGTAACAATCTAGGATGGCCTGGTGTATCTCAAGACTACATCCGTCTTAGAACCTTCCCCTTTTATGTAGCAGACAAAGACGTCTATTGGCTGAAGAACTTGGGGAGCGTAGTGTTGGACATGCGAGCCCACGACGAACCATTATGCCATAAATGTTATTGCTAATATCATTCCCCGATCTGAAATGAAGAATAACTAATTTGCATAATAGGTCCCTTAGTACAATTAGGGTTATGTACCATGGCCATCTTTATGATCATATAGCTGTTGATTCAATTATCGAATCACAGAGGCTGGTGCTTGGATGAATATCTAAAGAGGTAGATTGAGGACTCATCAAGTACCGTCAAATGATTGTTTAGATATGATCTCCAGCCTAAGTAGGAGATGGCAATCCTTTATCACTTGGTTGATATCTGACCGACCTCTTGATGCAGGTCCCTTGCATGGGAATAGAGATTCTAAGGTGTCAGATTTGCTAGGTCAAAGAGTTGACTTAATGAGATCGAGCTAACCAAAGTCCTATGTCGTATGCTGTCATGATATAGGCATGCATCCTCTGACTGGAGACAGATGTGTTACTATATGTCTGAGTATGTACATTTAGCAGACCAATAGGTTGATGACCTAATGGTCTATACACCGGCGTGTTGGTGTGCACATAAGGGCATATGAGTAATATGATCTCTCAAAGGGATCATACATGTTCATTAATGAACCGGAAGACATGAGCTCACTCATGAGATATTGGGAAGATCAAATTCCGTGCACGGTCGTCTCATTTTTGAAGCTTGACTGAATTTGTAAGTTTGATATATACTTTTAGAAAGTATATGATCAACACCTGAGTATGATATATGCTTTTGGAAAGCATGTGATCGATACCAACTCCCAATAGTCAAATGAGAAACTTGATGATAAAACTCTGAAGTAGACAGTGTAAAAGTGTTCTTGTACTTCAGGTTTATTCTGGTCTTCCAGTATGTAGGATGTACAGGTATTAGGAATACCTGAGGGTGATGTGATCATAAACGTTTGTATAACCCTGACACTTCCATTCTGAGGGAGTGATGAAACAGGTATGGATTTTAGTGACTCCTCTCATAGAGAAGTAATCTGATCTTAGTCCAAATGTTGAACATTGATCTGAATGGTATTCAGATGTAATTAGAAGATTAGAATTGTGGTCTTGATTTAATCAAGCATCTATTGGAGGTCCGCAAGATCTGGATTTGAGATGTGATCTCAATATCCAAGTCACTATACATGGAACAAGAAAATGACCCTGTCCTTATATCCAAGTATCTACGGAGAAAGTGTATTATCCTTGAAGGAGTTCATGGATAATTTCATTGTTGATGTATGTATCCGAGCATAGAGAAAATGGATAATTAAATGTGATTTAATTATCATGAATAATATGAATTTGATTCATATAATTAGGAGAGTTATCTAAGATAATTATATGTGATTTAATTATCAAATATGTGAATAATGTGAATGTGATTCATATTATTTGGGCACATGAGAATTGAGATCCAAGATGATTAAATGTGATTTAGTAATCATGGATAAGAATAATGTGGATAGCACTATCCATATTATTCAGATATATTATAAATGATATTTATAATATATTATAGAGAGAATACATGATTTATATTTGTTGATTATTTGTTAATGTGAATTGGATTCACATTGAATGATTAACTGAAAATATAATTACTTTTTCTTTTGGGTTGTGAATGAGATTCACAAAATTTCAATGACTTGATTTAAGTTTTTCATAAGATAATTGTGAATTATTTTTGTGAAAAATATTTACAACAATTGTTGTTGTAAATCTTGGAGATATCATGAGATAATGAGATCTCATGAGATAATGAGATCTCATGAGATAATGAGATCTCATGAGATGATTGGTAGCCGCCTCCCCCTTTTTAGGGGATGTGGTTAGTCTTCTCATTATCTCCAAGACTAGTCAAAGTGATTTAAATTAGGATTAATTATGTTGATTTATCAATATAAATTAATTCAAATTAAATCAATTGTTATTGTGTTTTTACAACAACATCTTAGCCATTGAAAGAAACACAAATCAATCTCAACCATTGATTGTGTGTTGTCCATGGATCTAGATCCATGGACTCCCAAAACCCTATATAAGAAGAGGCACCCCTTGCTCTTTGAGAGACATGTTTATGACAACAACCTATGCTCTCTTTTTCTTTCTCTTTCTCTCTGCACGCCAAATGCTCTCTCCCTCTCTCTTATGGCTATCCACCATGAAGCAATTGAGAGATTCACCATCGCCACATCATCGTCGTTATGAGATCGGAGTACTATCTTGTGGATCCCCATCTCCTTCTATGTGCCTCACTCGTGAAGAATACGTCATATCTCACGTGACGAGATCAGGAGATTCGTCACTTAGATCATCAACATGGATTACGAGAAGGACGCGTCTCATCAACGTTCTCGCAAGCGTCTCCATCGGATCGGACTTGAGACAGGAGGTCTCTTAGTTTAGAGACTTGATCGCAACCATGCTTCAAGAGTTAACCTTATACCTATTGTGGCTTAGATGAAACGATCCGAGAAAGGTTCTTGGATCATGTGGTTTTAACACATTTAAATTTTTTTAAATTCCGCAGCCCGGAGCAACTAGTGCGACTAGTCGCCCCTGATCGCATTTGATGTGATCCACATGCTTCCATGATGCGCTTGAGGATATTACCATATCATACAAGTGTTATCAGAACCTGGTTGGAGGTTTTAGATTCGATCCATAAACCTAAGAAGATTTGGCTCGTAACGGTTCGTGAAAATTCCGCATTTCGATTTTCGCAGCCCTGTTTTGTAAAAAAATTTAGTCCCTGTTTAAAACGTTTAAATAAGAAGATTTAAATATGATATATTCCCCATTAATTAAGGAAACAATAGGATTTGAGTTTTCATGATTTGGAATTTGATACTCAAGATATGATCATTTTAATGAACCTATATCCACTATTTCGGGGATCGCAAATGATGACGTAATTAAGGAGTTATTTATGTTTCAAAACGCCTGAAAATGCATGCTAATCATGTATGTTCTATTTTAAATAAAGTTAGAAAACTTTAGAAACTGATTTTGCTTCATTTGGATTTAAATGAATGAGATACGCTAATTTTAGTAAGTGAGGGTCACTGTTGAAAATTGCAATCCTAATCTTCAACCTTGTAATAGTCATTTAAGAAACTTGTGAAATTAGTGGTTAATTTCCTGAAATAATTATGGATAATATTTGGGAAATATTTGAATGATAATTGTTCCCTTAAATGACATTCCCTCAACCAATAAATGATTAGATATGATCTAGATCACCAATTGGTTACTTGATACACTTTCAACAAACATGTTACTTGCATAGGTTTGGGAATTTTTCTAGCAAATTCCTTATAATCAAAATGGTATTGATTATTACTATATGGTATAATTTCGGTTAAAAACCGATGATTTTCTCAAGTACACAATGATCGATTTGGCATTATCCTTTCCTGAGGTGGATATGGTGTCTAGTCGGGGAGCGTTCGGGTAGCTGGTTATACCGTGTACGGTCTGTCCACTCCCGTCTGTACTGGCCATGACAACGGGTAGGGATTTGATAATGCTGGAGAAATCATGGTGTATTTTATAATTATTAAAATTCGAATTAACACGTATTTGAGATAATACCATATTTCAAGTAACAATTAAAATATTTGTTGGATATTAATTGGATCATTAATTTAATGTGATTAGATTAATTAGAATCCAATTAAAATTAAAACACTGTTATGAATAGAGTTGTTATTTTCCTTGGAAGAATTAATCATAATGAATGTGATTCATAATGATTAATTAGAATTTGAATATGAGGTGGAGGATCACATAAGTGAAATCCATGGTCTCCCGTCAAGGCGAAGGGTTCCGTCGCCAGGGATTGTATGTAGGACATGCCTGTTCGAAGTGACAGCTCATGCATACAAGCGCATTTGGATCGGGCTCTTTGCTTCTCGAAAGAGTAAGGTCGCATGCGTAGTGACCCCAATATCGGTTCCTCATATTATTGGGGTGATATTGGATTGCACATAGCAAGTTTTAATCCTATTGACGGTTTGTTCAATTAACGACGGGTCAACATCACCATAGGGGTGGTGGGTCCGGGTGTTAAAGACCGAATTGGGACTGCAAGTTGGACTTGCATGGTGGAATGAGTTCTCGCTCCTTTTATCTGAGTTACAGTTTCTCATATTATTGGGATGTGACAAAGATAAGAAAGGAGATCCCAGATCTTGCTGAGATATAACGGTAAGTATATCTCTTACATTGAAAGTGATTAAGGGAATGAACTTTCATTGTTGAGAAGGCAAGACAACTTTGATATAAAAATTCTTGAATCAAAGTAAAATATATATTCATATATTTTTATGCAAATTTCTTATCTCAGATAATCCTCATTAAACCCACTCAGTACTATACTCAATAATAACCACTAAACTATCATGGATTGGATCCATGATCAAGATATTGTGCTTGTAGTTGGACAAATATTGTATGTGGTTGCAATGTGCAAGTTTCCTCATAATAATGAGGAATGACAATTAAATAGACAATAGGACTACAACCCTAGGGTTTGTATATCTCTATAGTCTTGATCTCTCATCGAATGTACTTTGGATGTAACATGTCAATGATGATCATAATTGTCAGATAATCCATATAAAAATCAAAGAAGATGTTATGGCATACATATGTGCTCTTGACATTTAATCATGAATGACATGGTTCAGTGCATTATGCAGAATGGTGGCTCTATAAGAGATGATGTATTCAAAATGTTTGAGTACATACCTGAACCTAAGTCTTTAAAAGTTTAGATGTATGTAGATATGATGAGTGTCATCATCCTACTATTTATACTCTAGTCATTCAAGAAGCTTCATAATGTTCATATTGTATGAATTAAATGAAGCATATATAAATGTCGAAATACTCTTATATTGAAATCTTTTGAATTCAAGCAATGGTTGTTTAGAGATGAAAAGAGCGCAGTGGAAGCATGGGTTGGACCCAAGTTAGAAGAAAATTCAAAGAGTTGACTGTACTTCTATGGTTTCCACACATATGACATCCAAAGACTTGGATGAATGCCAATACTGCAATGAGCTGATGTGTTGATAGTATGACTATCAAGTCTATCCAGAATCCTTAGAAAAGGACTTGAATAGTGCATCGGAATAACCTACATTTACTCTTTGAAATTGACTTTCTTATTAGATAAGATTAAAAGTCTAATAATTATATCTCATTTTTTCTAGTAACACTTACAATTGGTTGCATATGTTTTAGAAAATTCGAGACATTTGATCTTAAGGTTTAATAGTTATCCACATGGATGTTGATGCAATTATTGCAACAATCTCTATTGGATAAATAGACTTCATATTTTCAGTGGGAGAGCCGTTAGTCTTAGAGAATGTCTTTATGACCTAGATATTAGAATACACTCATAGTTTATTTCTAAATGTTGGAAATAAACATAAATTCTGGAATAGACCTATCATAAAGAGTTATGATGGATACATTTCAGATAGTATTTTGATATCTGGAGGACTCTACTAAATAAGAAATTAATGAATGTTTCATTAGCATTTCTAATGCTGAAAAACTAAACCTTAAAAGATCAATAGGAGGATGGAGATCATTTGATAATGATTTGGCATCAAGTCTTAGACATTAGTCTGCTGATGAGATCAATTGACTAGTAAGAGATGAAACTTTAGAATGTCTGAAATTTCAAATCTTACATACTTGTGAATATTTTATTCAAACTAAAAATTATCCAATGCACCCTTCTCTGGGAATGGTGTTAGATGTCAAGGTATTCAAGATCTCATACATATTGATGTATGTGGATCATCTATATCATAATAAACATTAATGATATGTGATATCATTCGATGATTATTAGTGACATGAGATTTCTTCCCTTCACCTTAGAAAGCTTTGAAATGTTCAAAGATTTCACAATTTTGGTTTGGAACCAAAATTTAAGGAAGATGAAATTAATTTGATCTAACCTACGTAGCAAGTACCAGTTAGATGAATTCAAAGGATACCTTATGGAGATATGAATATCATTCTTGTCTCGCTCCTCCTAATGCACCTAAACTTAATAGAGTTGTAGGGAGATACAATTAGATCATGTGTGACATGATTTTGTCAATGATGAATATTAGCATAATTGCCTCTTAGTTTCGAAGGTATATATGTAGTAGAGACTACAATATATATCCTTTATAAGGTTCCATGGAAGTAAGCTGGAATCTAGCACCTGAGAGTGCTACTTCATTAGGAAAATAAAGGATGATACTGGATACCTACTCTATGACCTTGAGATTATTAAAAGATCTCATCTCTAAGGATGTGATTCTTAGAGGATGACTCTCTTAAGAACCGAGATGAAAACGAAGCGAAGGAACTCATTTAATCTCGAGAAGATAATGAGGCTCTTGAAATTGGAAACTAAAAGGACAATTAAAGGTGAACACTGATACCTCTTCAAATGAGTTTGAGGATGAATTCCATGTTTCAGAGAAATCTGACAATGATCGATCTTCATGTGATGAAGCTTCTGAAGATCATGACATGGAAAGATGGAAGTTAGAAATTAAGTCTAAAGTAGACTTCATGTACAAGTGTTGTATATGGACCCTCAAGGATCCACCTATATGGGTAAGACCCGTTAAGGTGTAAATGGATCTTCAAGAGAAAGATGGAACCGGATGAGAAGGTAGATACCTTTAAAGCACGACTCGCAGCCACGAGCTACACACTGAATAGAAGACATCGCTTGCGATGAGACTTGCTCTCCAGTGACTATGCTTATCAGATTATTACTAACTACAGCTACACAACTTGGCTTCAACATCTTCAAGATAGATGTCAAGATTGCATTCCTCTATGAATACATCTCTATGGATATTCACATGAAGTAGCCACAGGGCTTCATGGTTTAGGAAAGCATGGTATGCAAGCTAAAGAAACTCCATCTATGGACTCAAAATAAGCTTCTTGTAGTTGGAAGATAAGATTTGATGATTTCAGATAGAATCTTGATGTGCCATGTGAAGCTTAGTGGGAGTGCCATTGTGTTCATCGTGCTAAATGTAGATCATATCCTAATCATTTGGAATGACATATGGATAATAATAAGTGTTTTATAGAGTGGCTATTCCATACATTGAGATATGATCTCAAGGATTCCTCTTAGATCTTAGTTCTAAAAGTGTTCAGAAGTAAAGAGAAGAGGATATTGGGACCGTCACATTAGTAGTACACCTTGGACATGATTCATTTTCTGGAAAATTCAAAGAAAGGCTTCCTTCCCTTAAGATATGGTATCGACCTATCTAAAGGGATAACACCTCAAAGAGTTGAGAAAGTGAATGCCAGAACTACTTGCCCTTGTGCATTAGTTATGAGAAGTTGAGTATATGCTAGATGTGTACAAAAGTTAGATATTTGCCATGCAGTGGGAGTAGTAAATGTTACTAATCCTACTAAGGAGATAAAACACTTGATTGCAGTGATAACAATATCTTCAAAGATGAAAAGATTTTTGAGATGGTGATCTCAAAGTCTTATCTTCAAGAACTTAAGACTTTATAAATAGTGATCTGAAAGGTCTTAATTGTGGATATCTTAGGAGATAGAGATCTCCAGGAATAAGGGTATTCTGATAAAGATTATGGACATACTGGTTATAATAATTATTAAGCTATAGTGTCAAGGACATTATAACTGACAAGATTGAGTATTGGTTGCATAAGATGCAACATTCGCATTGGATACGAGCACTGTTGCTAGGGGAAATGCAAGTGACGTAAAAGGACTTGGCGTAGTCTCTCGGGAAAAGAGAGACTAATCAACTTACCTAGCTACTTTTCTAAATAACCGATGATTGTCACATGAGTTCGGGTTTAAAGATTGGACCATTAATGGCTCTTTGGGCTAGTGGGAGATTTTTAGACATGTGAGCCCACGACGAGCCATTATGCAATAAATGTTATTGCGAATATCATTCCCTTATCTGAATGAAGAATAACTAATTTGCATAATAGGTCCCTTAGTACAATTAGGGTTATATACCATGGCTATCTTGATGATCATACAACTGTTGATTCAATTATTGAATCATAGAGGCTGGTGCTTGGATGAATATCTAAAGAGTTAGATTGAGGACTCATCAAGTACCGTCAAATGATTGTTTAGAGATGATCTCCAGCCTGAGTAGGAGATAGCAATCCTTTCTCACTTGGCTGATATCTGACCGAACTATTTATGCAGGACCTCTGCATGGGAATAAAGATTCGGAGGTGTCAGATTAGTTAGGTCAAAGAGTTGACTTAATGAGATCGAGATAACTTAAGTCCTATGTCGTATGCTATCACGATATAGGCATGCATCCTCTGACCGGAGACAGATGTGTTACTGTATGTCTGAGTATGTACATTTAGCAGACTAATAGGCAGATGACCTAATCAAGGTCTACACCGGCGCGTTGGTGTACATATAAGGGCATATGAGTAATATGATCTCTCAAAGGGATCATGCAGGTTCATTACTGAACCGGAAGACATGAGCTCACTCATGAGATATTGGGAAGATCAAATTCCGTGCATGGTCGTCTCACTTTCGAAGCTTGACTGAATTTATAGATTTTATATATACTTTTGGAAAGTATATGATCAACACCTAGGTATGCTTTTGGAAAGCATGTGATCAATACCAACTCCTAATAGTCAAATGAGAAACTTGATGATAAAACTCTGAAGTAGACAGTGTAAAATTGATCTTATACTTTAGGTTTATTCTGGGTCTTCTAGTATGCATGATGTATAGGTATTAGGAATACCTGAGGGTGATGTGATCATAAACGATTGTATAACCATGACACTTCCATTCCGAGGGAGTGATGAAACATGTCTGGATTTTAGTGACTCCCCTCATAGAGAAGAAATCTGATCTTAGTCCAAATGTTAGACATTGACCTGAATGAGATTCAGATGCAATTAGAAGATTAGATTTGCGGTCTTGATTTAATCAAGCATCTATAGGAGGTCCGCAAGATCTGGATTTGAGATGTGATCTTAATATCCAAGTCACTATACGTGGAACAATACAATCGCCATGTCCTTATCTCCAAGTATCCACAGAGAAAGTGCATTATCCTTGAAGGAGATCATGGATAATTTCATTGTTAATATATGCATCCGAGAATTGAGAGAATGGATAATGAAATGTGATTTAATTATCATGAATAATATGAATTTGATTCATATTATTAGGAGAGTTATCTAAGATAATTAAATGTGATTTAATTATAATAGATTTGAATAATGTGAATGTGATTCATATTATTTGGGCACATGAGAATTGAGATCCAAGATGATTAAATGTGATTTAATTATCATGGATAAGAATAATGTGGATATCACTATCCATATTATTCAGATATATTATAAATGTAATTTATAATATATTATAGAGAGTATATTATGATTTATATTTGTTGATTAATTGTTAATGTGAATTGGATTCACATTGAACGAAAAAATGTAATTACTTTTTGTTTTGGGTTGTGAATGAGATTCACATAATTTCAATGGCTCGATTGAAGTTTTTCACAAGATAATTGTGAATTATTTTTGTTAAAAATATTTACAACAATTGTTGGTGTAAATCTAGGAGATATCATGAGATAATGAGATCTCATGAGATGATTGGTAGCCGTCCCCCTTTTTAGGGGATGTGGTTAGTCTTCTCATTATCTCCAAGACTAGTCAAAGTGATTTAAATTGGGATTAATTATGCTGATTATAAATATAAATTAATTCAAATTAAATCAATTATTGTTGTGTTTTTGCAATAACATCTTAGCCATTAAAAGAAACACAAATCAATCTTAAACCATTGATTGTGTGTTCTCCATGGATTGAGATCCATGGACTCCAAAACCTATATAAGAAGAGGCACCCCTTGATCTTCGAGAGACACATTTATGACAAAAACATATGCTCTCTTTCTCTTTCTCTCTGCACACCAAATGCTCTCTCCCTCTCTTTGATGGCCGTCCACCATGGAGCCATTGAGAGATTCGCCATCGCTGCAGCATATTCGTTATGCTGCTGGAGTTCTTGCTCGTGGATTTCCATCTCCTTCGATGCGCCTCGCTCGTGAAGAAGATGTCAAATCTCATGTGACGAGATCATGATATTCGTCGCTTGGATCATCAACATGGATTACGAGAAGGATTCGTGTCATCAACGCGCTCGCAAGCATCTCCTCTGTCGGATCGGACTTGGAATAGGAGGTCTCTTAGTTTAGACTCGATCCCAACCATGCTTTAAGAGGTAAACATTATACCTATTGTAGTTTAGATGAAACGATCCGAGAAAGTTTCTTGGATCATGTGGTTTCATCACATTTAAAAGTTTTTAAATTCCGCTGCCCGGAGCAACTAGTGTCACTAGTCGCTCCCGATCGCATTCGATGCGATCCACATGCTTCCGTGATGCGCTTGAGGAGCTTCCCATATCCTTTAGGTAGTCAGACATGGGCTGCATGGAAGGACCTCTTCCTCAAGAAGTTCTACCCTTTGAGTAAGACTAATCAGCTGAGGTCCTAGATATTGATTTTTAAATAGATGTTACATGAGCCTTTCCACGAGGCATGGGAGAGATTCAAGAACCTGATCAAGAAGTGCCCAGGTCACAATATCGACCGACCTGTCTTGGTTTAGAAACTACACAATGGTCTGACTACCAAGGTTCAAGGATTACTGAATGTTGCATATGGAGGCAACTATTTAAATAGAGGATTCGATGCGGTTTGGACGTTTTTAGAGTAGATGGAAGATACCTGCAGCACAAGATCATCTAGCAGGGCTTATGATAAGCCACCTCCATCTCGCGTAGATCAGGAGGTGGGGAGATTATATGTCGTAGATCTGGAGAATGACCTACTTCCCAACATGGGGATTGTCAATGATTAATTAACCAACGTTGACCAGATTGAGAAGAAGGTGAGCGAGATACACAAGCTCGTCGAGTGGGAAAACCTCGCCTAGCTTCCAAAACAGATGATAGAGCTAGCTGATAGGGTGTCTAAGATTAAGATACCTACCCCTTATGCACCCCTTCTCATATCTACCAAGTGCACCACATTCAGGAGCAGCCTGTGCAGGGGCCTCACAGCACGTGGACTCAAGGTCAACCAGGGGTCCATGAGAGACATTTCACGAAGCCAACCATCGAAACAATAACCAAGGACCGCCCACATGTATGGGAGGTGAATGGGATTTGGTACACCAATGATCCCAATGCCACCTAGTGACAACATCAACAACACCCACAGTATCCCTTTTAGACACAATACCGCCAGTTTCCACCCCCTCAACAATAGTAGTCAGGCCACCAAGGCCCTCTTCATTACCAACAGAACCCCCTTAGCAGATTCAGTATTTCCAGCAGGTGAAATACCACATAATTAGAGGAGCGGGATCTTACACTCCACACAAGGTGGGAGTGTAGTCGATGCGGTGACCGCTCATAGAGGCTAAGTGGTAAATTCAACAATCAACCCACAATGGAAATAAATCAAGTAATCAGAGCAAGTAACGTGTATGGAAATTTATTATAACCCTACGATATATGTGCATAGTGACAAAAGATGGTAGGGGTCGAATGGAGTCAGGGCGTAGCAAGTATTACTTAAATGAATAAATAAAACAAGTGTATATACAAGTGTGCACAAAATAAATCAATGTATGTGGTTTTTAATTAATTACAATAATTTCTCCTTTTTAGTTATATTATTTTATTATTTTCTAATTTTCTTATTTTATAATTTAATTTAATTTTAATTTCTTTTTAATGCAATAATATAATATAATGTGTATATAAATATAGATAAGTATATATAAAGGTATATGAAGATATATAATACAATTGTTATATAATATAATATATATAATAGATATTAACAAATTCAAAAAATAATAAATAAGAATGATCCTTTTTATTATTTTAAGTTTTTAAAATATCTATAAGGTATTTATAATAATTAATAAAAATTTACACAATATATAATGATATATAGAGATATAGGCTATATAGGGTATATTATGTATAAATATAGATAAAAATATGCAAAAAGGGTTAAATAACATTTTTTATATTTTCCAAAAGCTTTTCTATTTTCTTGTATTTTAGAGAATTTTTGCAGATATTTTAATATTTTTAAAATTTGAAATAAAGCAAAACAAGGGCTATTTTAAATAAAAAGAATTGATTTGAGGATTAAAAATAGGAAATGGTCTCAAAATATCTCTAAACCAATTTTAATACATGCAAATATGTATAAAAAAATATGTGATAAAAACTAATATTTTTGAGATTTTTTAGAATATTTTGCAAAATTTTTAGGGTAAGCAAGATTTTGCTAATTTTAAGGGTTTATTTCGAGATTTTTTGTGATTTTTGGTCTGGAGTTATAATGTAAGCTAATATACAGTAGGTAATTTTTTAGGGATTTTGAATCATGTTTTATATTTTTTGTATTTTTTAATCAAACAAGGAGTAAAATAGCTCTAGATGATTTTTAATAAATGATAATTTCATGCAAAATGACAAATAAAAATGATTGTGTGAATAATCAACCAATCATGCACATACATCTTTTTTTTGGGATTTTTAGAGTACATAAGCTATTTTAAGTAAAAAGAAATACATAAATAAAATTAAATCAAGCTGGTAATGATGTTTTGCAACTAAAAATAAATATGAGGGGTAATCTCTGATTTGATAGCTCCAGCAGCTTGTTGGAGCTCTTACGTGTGTGACAGGGCTCTTCTAGGATGACGGGAGAGCTCTGCATGCTCAAACGAGGTCAGAGCACCTAGAACATCTCCAAGTACTCAACAAATCTTCCGATGCCTCCTGAGATTCATGGACCCGCACCAAACAACTCCCTAGAATGATGGATACTTCCTCGGCTAAGAGGTTAAGCAAAAATAGGGGTGTAATGCAATGACGGTGGGGCTCTAACAAACGTTGGTGGAGGGTGCCTCGACTCCCTGATCCACAATGAATCAGGGGTGGAACCGATAGAGGATAAATGAAGAACATGATGGGGAGCGATGTGGAGTAATACATGTGGGATTTCAATGGTCGGATCACAAGAATTTGTCTTAGAATTCAAGCTCCAGGGATTTGGGGCTTTTTCTAAATTATGATTAGAGATGCGCTTAATCTAGAAATTGAATGTGAGAAATGAAACCAAGACAATGATATTACTTAGGAATGCAAAAGAACCAACCTCCAATCGACCGTAGGCCATTGAAGTTGAACCAACCGACAGTTGTCTGGTGATGGAGTTGTATCTTATCCTCCTCATCTTCCCTCGCTGCAAATTGGTAGCTTCCTCTTGCTGTCACCAAGGCAGAGCTATTACGCCAATCTGAGGGGATAAAGATCAAAGAATAGGGATCCAATCGAGCAAGGAGGCGGATGAATGTTATTTGTAAACAAGGTGGAGGAGGTCCATTGAAGGGTGATTACTGAGAGATTAGTAATATGTACATGGGTTTTAAGGATCATGCGATCCTTAGGGTTGATCGATGGATGGTTGGCATGCAAAATTAGATTGATTAAAGAGGCTAGCGACCTGGGAAAAGGGGAGAAGACGGGGATTTTCTCATTCTGACGTGGGTAGGTGACTTGGGATAGAGAGTTGACCGGAGGTCAGCAAAGCAACTTCCTTGATTGGTTCATGTAGACCAATTAGGAAAATTAGAGAATTGAATCCTTTACTAATAGGATTAAAAATGGTAAATGCTTTAATTAACTTTAGGTTCCATAAAATATGTTTCTTATTTTTATTAGTATTTTATTGTTATTTTTATAATTATTTTTTCGAGGCAATTTTTTATGAGTTACTATTTACAAGTATAATCATAGGTATTACCTATATATTGCACATTTTATTGATATTTTGGGGGAATGACCGTAGAGCAGCAAACACTGGTCGATGCCTCGTGTGGTGGTTCATACCACAATCTCAATGTTTATTCACTTTTGACTATCTTTGTAGAGATTCTAATATCTTGTTGACTTCCTAGTCTTCACGAGATGATTTAGTCAGGAAAACACACAAAGGAGATGAAGAACCAGTCATGTGTGATACACTTCATGAGGATTCAGAGCAAACACACTAGCTAGTAGACATGGATACTACAGTAGCACAAACGATGGACGGTGAGACAACCACCATGAGTTTCCATATCCAGACACTGATCGAGTTTCCAACCGGAGTTTAAGTCAGTTCCACACTTCATAGTTTAGGATTCTTGGATACCAGCTCTGTCAGTATTCCAAGAGATGGAGGAGAAGCCCATGCTATTTCAGCCATTCTTTTAGCCTTTCTAGTTTTCATGTCAGGACAAGACCGAGTTCATTCCTTAAAGGCACTTCTCATATCCATATGTATATTTTGATACACTCCAGCATCCAGAGCTAGATGAGGAACACCATTTTGATATGTCAGACATTTATAGTACCATATTTGAGCCTTGTGTCCTCCTACTTAATGAGATCGATACATTTTTTGAGGATGAGATGTTTGCCAGCATTGCCACAGCTCGAGGATCAGTTTTAGACACTTTGAAAACTTCTGCGTTGTTGACCAACACCATTTCTTGTTTCCAAATTGTTCATAGGAAGTCTTCAGCTGATGAGGCACTTTGGTGGGAGGAGCGGGTGCTTGACAGTAGAGCAGATTCCTTGTTAGATTTTGATTCCTCTTTCTTTACTGACGAGTTTGCATTACTACTCGAGGGTTATCTAGGGAGAATGCCACATACTCTGTGTATTCGGTATCACTTACTAGGTGTGTCTCCGATCTTTTATTCTATACATGATTTATTTTTGCAATTATTTTTATTATTTACAACACATTTTTATGTACAAGTTTTATTAAGAAATCATTTTTATTTGAGGTTGTTTTATCGATAAATAAAATAGTACAAATTATGTACAAAGTGATGGATATTTAGGTCAGAATTGGTTTTCTTATTTTTATAGATTATGGACCCTATCTCCGCCTACTTTATTCCTTGTCGACCATCCCAAGGCTTAGCCTGGTCTTGGGGTTCAGGTAAGTTTGTATTTATGTCATATATACAATCTTTTATTTTGATATAAATAAGTACTAAATATACAATATTAACAAATGAAAGATGAATTATAAATAATGAGAATTAATTATTATTTATAGGTACTTTGCCAAGTATTTTAAGATAAAATAAAAGAATAAAGATGTTGAATCATGTATTCATCATCCTCCTTCATGATAAAGAGTGGGATCCTCCCAATGGTACGACTTTGCTTTCGCGAGGAAAGTCTCAAGTCATTGCCTGGTTCAACCTTGTGGAACTTTCTTAGCAACAAGATAGTTCACAATGCCAACATACCATGGAAGTGAGATGACAACAAGTATCACCTCATCTAGAAAAGTCTCAGTGATAGATGTAGTGAACTCAGAAGTCTCAGGATGCTCAATTCTAGAAAGATGATCCACTACCGCATTCTTTACACCCTGCTTCTCTTTGGTCTCAATGTCGAACTCTTGATGTAGGGCGATCCATCTTGTAAGATGTGCCTTGGAATCCTTCTTATCCATAAGGTACCTGATGATGGTATGATCAGTAAAGATAGCCACTTTGGATCATAAGATGTAGGACCTGAACTTGTCCAAAGCAAAAACCTGCTAGCATTTCTTTCTCTATAACCGTCTAATTCCACTAAGCAGAATCCAAAGTCTTGCTAGAGTAATGAATGGCATACAGAAGGCCATATCTCCTTTGTCCTAAAACAATCTCAGTGGCAAAATCAGAAGCATCTGTCATGATCTCTAGTGGGAGAGACCAATCAGACGGTTTAAGGACAGGTGCATGTACAACCATATTCTTGAGAGTTTCAAAAGGTGAAAGACACTTATCATTTACAAGGAACTCCATTTCTTATGTTAGAAGCTTAGTAAGCAGTCATGCAGTTTTACTGAGTCTTAAATAAACCTTCACTAGAAGCTGACATGCCCCAGAAAGACCACAATACTTCAAATTGGATGGTGGATTGAGATTCTTGATCATATCCACCTTGGTTGGATCCACCTCCATTCCCCTGTTGGAGAAGATGTGATCAAGTACCATTCCCTGAGTCATCATGAAATGACTCTTCTCCCAAGAAAGAACAAAATTTACCTCACCACAACACTATAGCACACAGTATAGGCTAGAAAGGCATAAATCAAAATCATTGTTGTAAAGCGAGAATTTATCCATGAAGACCTCCAAAGATTCATCCACCATGTCTAAAAATATGGAAATCATACACCTTTGGAATGTTGCTGGAGCATTACATAGACCAAAGGGCATCCGTCTAAAATCATATATCCCAATCGGACCGATGAATGTTGTCTTATCTTGATCCTCTAGAGCAATGGCCACCTAATTATATACCATGTACCTATCAAGGAAATAGTAATGACTCTTCCCAGCTATTTTCTCAATAATCTGATCAACGAATGGTAGTGGAAAGTGATCCTTCTTGCTTGCCCAATTCAAACATTTGTAGTCCACACAGACTCGCCAAGAAGTCAATGCTCAGGTAGTGATCTCATCTCCATCCTCATTAATGATTGTAGTGATACTCATTTTCTTAGGAACAACATGAAGTGGACTAAACCATTTGGAGTCGGATACGAGATAGATAAAATCGGCACTCCATCACTTGGATATTTCCATCATAACCATTTCTCGATGATTCGGGTTCATCCTGCGCTGAAACTCACGAGATGGTTTGGCATCATCCGCTAAAAATATATGGTGTGAGCATAGAGTCAGACTAATTCCATGGAGATTTCCTATTGACCATCAAATTGCCTTGTGATATATTTCAAGAACTTCCATCAGGAAAGATTTTTGGTTATCGATAAAATCAATAGAGACTAGGACTGGAAACAGTTTGGTCTCTCCAGTAAGGAATTGATACATCATATTCTGAAGTAAAGATTTGATCTCCGGGTGGGTGGGAACGGGAATTTATGACTTTTTGAGGTTCTATGTGAAAGCAACCAGATTGGTATATGACAGCTCGCTCTGTACCATTGTATCATCTGCAGACTACTCTACTGATAATTAACAAGATTGTTCTCGCTCTATCTCCATAATGGTTGTAGGCGCTGAAGCAGTCAAATATGTAATATATTTTTCAAAATATTGCCAATCAAAATTTACATCTAACTAGGAGGGATTACTTTCTGAATCACCAGATAAAATGTCTTTTCCATCAGAATATGCTTCATCAAACTCAAAAATATTCTGCTCATGGACAATACTCTCCGAACTCTCATCATCTAGTAACTGACAATCCAACTCATCTAAAGTAGTGACTAGAGATCATGTAACTGGGTTTGACCAAACTGCTTCATAATTTTAATCACAAAATCATAGTCACGGTGAATGTCTTGCTCTACATCTAATGCATGTTCTGAATTGAGTCTAACAATGGATTCCTCAAATGTCTCTATTTGTATACTTTCGCCCTCAACACGAAAGCACACCTTCATGTTACCTTGCTTGTTGTTGCCAGGAAAGGTCATCCCAATATGATTGGGGTATCATCACACATTCAAGGACCTCCATGTCCAAAACAACAAAGTCCAGGGGGAATTGCAAACCCTAAATGGTGATAATAATGTCCTTGAGCAACCCTTTCAGCCACTTAATCGACCTATCAGTAAACTGTAGAACTGCCTTGCTTGGTTTGAGAGGCCCAAACTCGAACCTATCGAATAAGGAATAAGGAAGGAGGTTGATCGATGAGCCTCTATCTAATAGAGTACGGTCAAACTTTTGCTCCTAAATCTGGAATATGACATATGGAGCTCATGTATCTGGCTTCATAGCTTGAAGTATGTTTTGAATGGCATGTCATGTTGCTTTAATTAGAACATGGATCTCAGAGCAGTGATTGCATCTCTTCTTCCTTCAGACCGTGGTCTTCTCTTTTAGACATTTTTAGAAGAGAGCGATATGTCCCAAAGCTTCTGAGAGAGTAAGTTGGATATTGAATCTATCTTTTATACTCTCATTGAATTCCGTAATCTATTTCTTTTTGGGGTTTTCTCTTTTATTATCTTTTTCTGAATGGAGTGCTTGAGGAAAGGGAATCGATGCACCCTCCTCAGATGTGTGAGGGCCTAACATAAAGACATGTTTCTTGCATGTTTGCAGCTAGTTCTCTTCAAAACATCAGAATTACCAAAAAATGAACTAGCAGAAGAAAAAAATGAAGCCTTTCCTTTATTTTTCTTTTTAAATTTTCTATTTTCTACCTTTTTTTGTTTTTGTACCTCTTCATCACTGAATAAAAGATAAGGTAAATAGCAAGTATATTTATACATAAAGACTAGGTGGCATAAACACCACCACCAGCATAATGAATAGTGGTATTAGCACCTATCGCTCTATCATCAAGTATGACGACATCATCACCACCTTCAAAATCTAGAGATATCATAGCATCAGTACCATCCTCTAGCTCATCTAGCTTGCATAAATCAAAAAATCATCCTCTTGTTTCCTAGATGAGGCGCCACCTGTTTGAACTCCACCGCTCCTATGTGTCACAAAATGAGTGTCCAGTAAAGATGAATTATCTTTGAATACAGATCTTTGGAGGGTATACTCTGTCAATTGTACCTATCCAGGCTTTCTCTTCAGATTATTCATATCCTGCTCGATCTGAGTAGGAATGGCAGCCTTTCCCTTGATGATGCTCAATCAATTCATGTTTGAATTCACTCATTTCTCGCCTAAATATGGTCTGTTGGTCGCCGATCATGCGATCAAGATCCTCAAGTACTGGATTCTCATATGAGGGTCCATGAGAACCAGATTAATTGGCTCGATGATACTGAAGCTACTAAGTCAGCTGTTGCTGGTGAGGATATGAGTTTTTTCTCCATCGAGTAGAATGATAAAGATTATGACCGGATTGGTATGGCTCTATTCCTTGCCCTAAATGCACCTGGTGAACTCCATTTCATCACCTTTATCTCTCATTTTGGTCTTCAATCCCTAGTTAAATGCATCTATATAGCATTAATTTATATAAATAATAGTTGTTATTTATACTTTAAATATTGCATAAATTCATGGATAAAATTCCAAAAGAAAAGAAAAATACCAAAAGGTACTATATGACCCTAAACCCATATACCCAATCATCATGATGACTTTGTTGACAAGGAATAAAGTAGGGGGAGATAAGGGCCAATAAGTACACAAAACCCTAATTTATATTCTTTAATAAATACATTTGGGGACCTATTTTATTTTCTTATTTTTATACCTCAAGTCAATAAGCCCTATATATTAAACTCGTACATAAAAATACAAAGAAAAATGCAAAATTTATTTCACTCAAAAACAATACACAGTGTGCTCGGGACACACAAAATAAAAACTGGAAAGAAAACTTCCCAAGCCTATATCTTCTCCATACAAGCTCAAAATTCAACAAACTCACCTTTATTATTCATAAAATTAAATTATCTATTTAATTAAGGTAATTTCATTCAATTTGTAGTTAATATGCAAAAGTTGGCTTTTGGGGTCCTCATTACGCAAGATACCTGTATAAAACAATCAATATATTTATTCTTTATATTTTTCACTTTCTTATATTTTTATAAATTTGTAAATAGTATTTAAAATACATTTACTTAATAAAATTTAAATAAAACCATCAAAAATAAAAAAATACTATACTTTATTATATATATAAACAATACCTATAATATACATATCATTACATGCACATAATTATTTAAGTAAATAAATAAATTCATAAAAATACAATACACACACAGACACAGATATGTGTGTGTGTGTGTTTAAATAAGTTATAAATATATAAATTAGATATATAAAATAACAAAATACAAAATAAAAATAAAATACATAATATATATGTAAATATATCTATAAGTATATATATGCAAAAATCAACATCTAATAAATTCACTTGTAAAATAAATAAGAATTACAATATAATACTACATAAAATAATGAACATTTTTTATGCTTTAAGAAAATTAATAAAATCATTATTATTTTAAACTGATTTAGTAAGGGAAGTTCTCTCTATTTTTTAGTTATGTGGCTGACATCGACCATTGGAAGGCAAGTTCACATTGACCCGAGTCAACTCCTTGCCCCAAGGTCCTAGGTCTATCAAAGGCTGAGTGCCTCAACTTCTTTTATTTTCTTTGATCGAGTCTGGCTTCTTCTGAGATCGACTTCTCCTTAACATTTCCTCCTTGATCATTATTCTTTCATGCGCCAATAAATCCTCGATCAATGGATCAATGCATCGAGCTGGAACCTCGATCAAACGTCAGCCTGTACTTATACCCTGGCCAAGACCTATTTCAAATTTGGATCCTTCTTTGGCCCTTGAACCCTTAGATCCTTATAGAGCTCAGTGATTGCAAAACGTCATCGATTTGCAGCACGTGAGAAAAGCAGGAGAGGAGATCCAAGCCCTCGACGGAGACCTTCTGCTGGAGCTATTGTGCTCCCTGTCCTCAAGCAGGTGAGCTCCATTGTTTTCTTACTTTTTCCATTCGTAGTATTAGCATTAGCGTAGTTTAGGTCTTTGTCTTGATTATTTCCACTGGGTATTCTGTGAAATCCAAAAAACATAGTTCATCGGAGCTCGAGCTTCGGCCATTGTTTCTTGTCATATCCACCTCTGTTATGACTCACCAACACCTCGATCATCTTCCCCTTCACATTCTCTACATTCCATTCACACTGATCAAGCTCCGATCAGGAGATCATGGCTCCCTCTTTTATCGTTTGTTGGAGCCCTCCACCGCACCTCATTTTCACTCATCTTTTCTTCAACTCAAGCCCAAATTCCACCTATTTCTTATGCTATTCTAACTCTACAGGGATCTAGTGCCTAAGGACCCAATCCAGGTTGCTTTTTGCTGAGTTGAAGGCACTTTTGGAGCTCCAGCTTCCCAGGCTTTCCAAGACCCCATCGATGTGTCCCGGACTATTCAGAGCTCCCTAGCTGATGGGAAGAGCTGACAAACGCAAAATTGCCCTTGTTAGTTGTTTATTAATTGGTGTTGTAGTCAGGTAATTAGGATTGATAAAAAATGATGACACCGAGAAATGATATGGGAAATCAAGTCTCGATGCAATTAGATTATTTATTTTACTTGGGTAAGTCCTAAGGTCGAACTCAGGGAGGTATAATGAGAGTCTAAAATTAATATCTAAATAATCTAAGAAATTTAGGTTTCCAAAGGGAGAAGAAATATTTCTTTTTGGTGTTTTTATTTTTTTTTTCAAATTTTTGGGTTTTTATTTAAATATGTAATTATGTGCGAAAATAAAACATGATGCTTGAATTTGAAAAATAATTTGAATGCAGAGAAAATAATGCTATGCTATGAGTGACACAAGAAATAAACAGATGCAATATTTTTGTGATTTTTAAATGATGCAATAATATGATTCAAAAATGTATACGCAAAGATGAAGGTGAATGTGGATGCTAGTCAAGCCATACGACAACAAGCCATTCTATAAAATCCAAACCTCCCTTATTTGATTGATTTCAGAAATCACTATAGCAATTGTATCCCAAGTGAATCAGCCCATTGATGCACAAGTTAATGAGTAATAGAATCAATGAATTAAAGATAGATGCACAAAATTAATACTTCAATTAGTCATTTTAAAATAATGCTAAAAAATAGAATCTCAATGTTCTAGATGAAATAAGATTAAAACGACATTAAGAACGTCAAAATTCTGACATATAATGCTCAAGATATAATCAATTGAATGCTCAGGGGATAAAATGTAAAGAAAAAAATACTTTGCAAATATACCCATGAGAAGGACAATTATGCAAATTAGAGAAATCGACTTGGATTTTCTGCAAATTAGCCCTAATAGGGTTCTTATTGTAATTTCTAGAAGTTTAGAGGGTGGTAATGCAAATATCCCATGGTCACACGTGCAACACGAGTAAACTGGGCCTTCTGGTGATTTTAGAGGAGTCAAGGGGTGTCAGTTAAATTTTTATGTTATGCACGTTGGTTGTACGTGAGGCGTAGAGGTACGGGTATAGCCTCGTATGGATTCCTCGACGTGTTAGATGCTGGCGCTTTGGGGAAATTCTGAGGCACGAGGTTCGGGATGTTCACATGTGGTTCGATCCTTGACGGTCGATTTTGGGCAACGATCAACAATGAGGATTGGCCTTGTTCTTGATCTAAGGAGCATGTAGCACCTGGACTGGGGCTTTATCTGAGGAGCTCTAACAACAATGCTTTGCAAAGATGATGGAGTGACGGTAAAGGTGATGGATGACACACAACCGTCGGTCGTCGATGCATGAGAAGGTCAAAGGTGAAGGTGGTTGAGGTGTGGTGGCCGAAGATGCGGTGGCAGATGGCAGTTGAAGGCGTGAAGCCTATGCGATGGTTGTTAGCTATTGCAGTACAGTAGCACGGAGAGTCCGATGGATAGTAAAGTCGAAGGAAGAAGGTGAGGTAGAGGTTCTTTGTATGTTGGAGGAGAGGAGCAAGTACTCTGAGCTTTGCGAGGTCGGATATGGATAGGTGGTGTGGGAGATAGAAGGGAGAAGAATAGGAGGCAAAGCATGACAGTGTGATTCGGGAAGATGAAGATGAAGCGTGGAGGGTTATCAGAGGTTTGGGGAATAGGAAATGAAGAAGAGAAGAGAGAGAGTGATGACCGAAAAATCACCAAGACACTCGGGTGGATAGTAGATCAAGGGTCGTTGCGACCCGGATCTCGGAGACAGTTCGGTCAATCAAGAAAAATAAAAGTAGACCACCAAAATAGAGTAAAAATCAAAGGAAAATAATAGCGGTCCTGGCTATTTGATTAGCCTGGTATATCGACTAGGGTTGGACTCAGGGAGCACGTGATGACCTCGCGGCCTACGAAGTAGTCTAAAATGAAAATAAAATAAAAGAAAAGGCTTTTTGGTGGATTTTTAATCTTTTTATATTTTTTGGATTTTTAATTAATAAAAGAAAATATAAAAGCAATAAATCAAGCAACTACAAACAATTATTCAACTACTCAAAAATCATTAAAAATTCAAACAAAAATGTTTTTATGTTTTTTATGTTTTTTACTGTTTTTGGTTAATTTTTGGTAAGTTCTGATTTTTAGGAATTTTATAAAAATAAAACAAGACTGAAAAATAAAGGCACTATCCAGTCAGACTTGGTGGGCCAAATTAAAATGCAAAATGGCCCTATCAAGGTCTGAATATAATTTTCCTGTAGAGTAGAAAACACAAGCAAAATTTGGACACTGAAATTATTAATTTTTGATTTTTCTTTTAATTATTAGAATTTTTATGGGTTTTTAGGAGTTTTGTAATTTTTATAAGTTTTATAAAGCCAAAAATGACCAAAAATTGGTCAGAAAATCAAACACAATAAAACAAACACTATGTAATTTTTTTGTAATTTTTAAAGTTGATTTAATATTTTTTTGTGAATTTTCTATTTAGACAATAAAAAATGTTTGTTTTTGAATTTTTAAAATATCAACAAGTGTCAAAAATGTCTCCAAAATATAGAGAAAATTTTACACCATGGCAGGAGCCATGTGTCCAATTTTCATCAAATTTGGAGTTGATTTGCTATTTTATTAAAAATAAAAACAAGGGCATAGTGCATAGGGACCTAACTGCAAATACATTAAGTTCCAGAACCCCCTGGATAACAAGGCTGAAAAATATAGGGGACAAAGTGTAAAAAGTCCCCAAGGCCACACACGATGCACGTGACTCAGGCCTGGGAGGACCAAAGTGCAATTCCTATTTTAAAAGATGTAGAAAGTAACATGCCAGGAATGCAAGGTGCAAAATGTAAAAAGTCCACTAAACCATGTGTCAATGCACGTGCACACTACATGCAGGGACTGAATAGTAAATACTGAAAAGTAGAGGTCCAATGTGCAAAATTTACAAAATAAAAACAATGGGAACAAATAATTACAGGACTAAAACTAACAACCAAAAGCTAAAGAGCTAAGAACAAATTACCATTTATTTAAGCGGATGGTGGGGAAGGCGCCACGTGTGGATCAGACGGTTCTGGAGTGGTGGCCCTTCCTCAAAGAAACTCCGCTCGAATCAAACGGCTGAGGGGGCGCCACGTATCTGATCTAACGGCTGCAAATGGTGGCTCCTCAACGAAGGACTTCTGCGATGATCTGACAGTGGGGGCTTAGCCACGTGTGGAGGATCGGACGACTGAGGCGTGCTGTGGCTAACCCTCGCTGAATCGACGGTCACGATCAAACCTCCAAAGATCTGACGGTATCTGCTGCTCCCAAAGTGGACGGATCTGATTTAATCTGGTAGCGTCGAGAGAAATCGGAACGTCTGGGAAGGCTCCCTA